>JANIJH010000008.1:22574379-22588456 GCA_024520975.1 Erythroxylum areolatum
CGTGGATACCGTTAGAGACGGGCTACGTAGGTCGTTATGGTTTGACCTAGTTATATAGACACAACGATCCTGGGTTTCGGGAAAGTCCCGGGACAAAAATTTTTGTTTTCCGCACCGGGTACATGTGATGTACCCACCGGGATTTTCCTACATATATATATATATATATATATATGCTTGATTATATGGCTCATTACTGATAGCTATAAATATATTAGCCACTGAACTTTATAGCTCAATCCATTATTTTCTACTCCTCAGGTGCAGAACGAGAAGATTATTGATCCTTGTAACGCATTGGAAACTCCAAGATAGTTAGAGATCTTTTGTAACTAAGTTAGTGACTATATTTTTGGATATCTTTATAAGCATATCAAACATTGAGCATCCATTTGTATTTTGTATTAAATTATTGATATGTTGGTTGATATGTAACTAAAACTAGACTCAACTTCGTTTGATTCAGTAATGAGAATTGAAGAAGTCTCTTTTGTATATGTTCATAATTATCTTTTGTTTGAATGGTTAATGTGGTTGTAAATTGTTATGTTTGTGTATAACTAGTGTGTTAAATGTTAGGACTAGGTGCTAGTTTTGTTAGGTTTCACCACGACGAACCTTCCCTGAGAGCTGCGCTCTCTTAGTCAAAGAGCTTCATTGTAGCAAATCACAGACTTTTGCCTCGACGTATTTTTCCCGAGAGGAGCTGGTGTCCATCTGAAACTTTGTCGCGGCAAAGGGATGACTTTCATCGTGGCATATTTTTCCCAACGGGTCCTAGGCAGTGCATACAAGGTTTCGCTGCGGCAAAACATTTAGTTTGCCGCGACGAAGTCTACCAGAGCTGACGCTACTAGTCTCCTTAAAATTTCGAGTGTGCGACCTCTTCCTCTCACAGCCGTCTCGTATAGTAGCCTCAAAATATGTACCGTGACCTAGAGCCCAACAAAACATAATAAAGATGCATCAGTCAACTTATCTTTCAAGGTATTAAAAGCTTTCTCATGCACATCATCCTGTGTAAACTCAACATTCTTTCTAACAAGTTCATCTAGGGCTGTTATCATAAAACTAAAGTCTTTTTAAAAACTTCTATAAGAACTTGTTAATCCGTGAAAACTTATCTCATTTGCATTTCTAACTGTAGATTGGTCCCTAATTTCCTTAATCTTATTCTATGTGAACTTTTAATAAAACTAAGGAAAAAAATGATTCCATGCAAAATGTACACTTCTTAATATCAGCATACAACTTATTTTCCATTAAAACATAAAAATAACATGCAAATGTTCAATATAATCATCCAAGTTCTTACCGTACATTAAAATATCATCAAAATAGACTATAAAAAATTTTACAACAAAAGAATAAAAACGTAATTCATTAACCTCATAAAGGTATTAGGTGTATTAGTTAAATCAAATGGCATCACTAACTATTTATATAAACCATATTTTATCTTAAAAGGAATATTCCATTCATCACTCTTTTTCATACAAATTTGATTATAGCCATATCTTCAAATCAATTTTAGAAAACATACATGAACTATACAATTTATCAAGTATATCATCAAACCTATATATAGAACGCCTATACTTTATAGTGATTTTATTAATGGATCGACATTTGACACTTTTTTAGCACCAAAATCACATAAACCAAACATGGACTAAAAATCTCCCTTATGAATACCTTTTTCATTAACTCATCCACTTGCCTTTAAATCTCTTTTGTATTCTCAGGACTAGCTCTATAAGCTAGTCTATTTAGGATTGATAAGCTGATAATTAACTCTATTTCGTGTTTTATACCTCTTAAAGGAGGTAAACCATGTGTTATTTTCTCATAAAAGAGATTTGCAAATTTATGCAACAAAGAAGCAACAACACTAAGAAAGTTAAAAAAAATCAACAATTCTTGTATAAAAGTACAAGTAGTTGCTACCTTACTAATATAGAACTCTTAATGTTAAAACTACTAATAAAAGCATTAACTCTCTTACTTTTCCCTCTATTTTATGCTCCATTCTCTAAATATTTTCCCTCTTTTGTACACCATAATACTCTTCTCACAATCTTGCACACATTTTCCCCTTTTATCACCCTTATCTTTTCTTGAGCACTCATTTATTTCTTTCCTCATCTTATAATCTTTAGCTATCCTCATCTAATTCTCATATAATTCCTATAATTTGAAAGGTGATAATAAAATATTTTATTTATTCATTACAATAGGGTATCTATTCTTATACCCATTATAGGTGGCCTTTCTATCACATTAATGTGGATGCCCTAAAAGTATATGATTAGTATGCATCAGTTCTAAATCACATATAATCTCATCCTTGTAGTTGCTAATAGAGAATGGTAATAACACCTACTTTGTCACTTTAATATCCACATTTATTTAGAAATTACAACTTATATGGTTTCGGATACATTAATCTAGCCAACTTCATCTTTTTAAACAACAAAGTAGTAGCATCATTAGTATAGCTACTACGATTAATAATTATGCTATATGCCTTATTATTCACATACATTCATTTTGAATAAAAACATTTTTCTCACATTGGACCTCCTTAACATCCTACTTATGCTACATGTTAAAAACATGCCTAGTAACCAATACATCTCCATGAATGGGTCCTTGAAACCATCCTCTAATGGTGGCATCTCATCATCATTTGAACTAACACTCTCTACTTACTATTATCTATAACAACCATAGATCTTTTATTTAGATATTAATAATTAAATCATCAACACTTAAAACACTTACATTACATGACTTAAAATATGATGTAGTTTTAATTTTACCTTTGAAAACAACAATCAAATCCTTTACTTTAACATCTTGATTAGGTTTTGGCACATTTTTATTTTCCTTCAAATTTGACCTTTATAGAAAGTTAAAGGTCAAACCATATTTGGAAGTACCCTTAAACTTCAATTGTATTTTCACGTTAATAGCTTTACAAAACAGTCCTTTATCTCCATATAATGTTATATCTCCACTAGATCAACTATCTCTTTATTCAAAACACAAATGAATCTAGCCACACTAACCTCATGGTACTCCTATACATTAGCCATAATTATGGTTTATCTCCATCTCCTTTTAGTAATTCTTTCTGCTAACCTTGAGTTAAACCTTGCAATTTTTTACACAATCCCCTATGATAATGGCTAGGTATACACCTTTTATGCATCACTACCTTCATCTCTTCCCATGAACAAATAGGTATTTGCCTATTTCTATGCCTATTGATTACAAATTGATCTTACTGCTAGGCTAACTTTTTTTTCATAGAGTAATTATTAGAATCAATTATATGTTCTACCTTCCTATCCCACTCTAAGTATAATTTTTGACCATTTTTCTTTGAAATTTAGGGATTTTAATTTTAATACTACTAAAATTGCTATCTTGTTTCTAAGCAACCTTTTTACCTTTCTTAAAATTGGTTTCATCATAACTAGAATCCTCCTCTTCCTCTTCTCAAGCATGTTTATTCTGGAAGATATAAGATTAGGTAGGGACTTTAAAAAAATTAGCCTCATATTTGGAACATTGAATTAGTCTTGGATAACCTTCATAAACATCTAGAGATCAATTTTTGCATTATCTCCACTACTACTTATGTTTAATCCTGTTAAGAAAATGTTAGAAAATGTTAACACACTCTTTTATAAGCCACACTTGAGATTAGGTTAATAAATCACTATGTTTCACTCAAGTTTAACTTTTCTCTACGATGTTCTCACTATAGTTGTCTTTTACCACTCATCTTCCCTTTATAAGCCCTTTAAGAACAACTCTATCAATTGTCTTACCAAACAATAAGAAACAATGGAGATTTTAGCTTTGACCAATAAAAATTAGGATTAACAAGAAGGAAACAATGATAAAATGAAGTTAACAGTAATTTTTCAAACTTAAAAAAGAAAGAATAAAGGAAGTGAACTTGATAAGAAAGAACGAATGAAGTGAAATAAACATGAAAGAATAAAGGAGTCAAAATTAACAAGAAGGTAAAGAAGATGAAATGAAGCTAAAAATCCTTTTCAATAGGAAAGTGATTAAAACACTTTATAGCATACTAAAACACTTTATAATCATGTTGCGCAATATATGATATTTAGGTTTTAATGTGCATTTTTGGTTTTGAATTTTTTCTTTCTTTTTTCTTCTTATTTTTCTTATTTTTTGATTTTACGTATATAATGAAAACTAACTCAAAAACATAAGATAAAAGTTAATGAAATAAAATTAATTAAAGAAGAATAAAAAATTGAATGCTAAATTGAAAAAGAATTGGATAAGATGGATGATGAAATAAAATCACAAATAAGAACAAAAAAAACAAATTCTTAGAGGATAAATAGCTGTTATTTAAGAGTTAAAGCTTTAGTTACCAAAACCTTAGGCTAGAAACCACCTGTAACCTCAATCATAGGGAATAAACCTAATATCATCTTCAAATCAAGAAAAAGAACTCAAACAAAACTAAACTTGTTGATTATAACTAAAGTTATAAGAATGTTAACCACCATATGTAGCCTTGATAAGAATATATTAAGTTCTTGTTAAATCTTGATAAGAATATATTAAGTTCTTGTTAAATAATAAAGAGGAAATTCTTAAAAAGTCAATGAATTGTATTCTAATTGATCCTTAAATTACATCAATATGCCTTTTATAGGCATAAAATACCTAAGAACCAAAGTCCTAAATGGAAAGAAATTTTGATCATAATTTGTGTATAAAACAACCTAATATCTTTGAAAATCTAATCCTTATCTAAATAGAAATATGAAGTTTAATATAAATGAACACTTAACCTAAAGTTCTCAAACCTCCTAATTCTAGTGTAAGATTAGGACAAATCACTAATATGATATTGATATTGATTACATTATGCTTCCTCATTCTCTAATTTTCTCCAAGCCTTGTTCTTTATGTATTAAGCAATGACATCTTTAATAACATGTAAAAAAGTGATTAATCTTTAGAATACATCTAATTCATATTAAATAGTTTCCTTTCTAGCATCTCCATGATTATTCCTTGTAGAGCTACCTTTATGCATTTGGTCTCTACCTTAGTCATTGGACCTCTAATTTCTTGCAAAGGATCATAAGAATTGTTAGAAATAAGTGCCTGTTCTGGTGCAAGCTAATCTCATCAATTTGTTAAATTCATGTTTCCCATAAATTAATTAAATAGTTCTCTTATCAAGTCACATCACCTAAGTTAATTATGGTCACCAAAAAGGAATAAAATTGAACTATAATTGATTTAGAGTGTGAGTTTATGTATTAAAATCCTTGAAACTAGAGTTTATATTAATTTTGATAATTTTTCTAAACTTATGGATTAAAATATCAATATTCCCTTTTTTAAATAACATCCATATGTTTCATTCAATAAAAAATAAGGGGCTTATGTAAATAGATAATTTTCGTTTTTTAGTTAAATTTAAACATAAAAATTTGATGCAGAAACAAACCCTCTCAAATTCTGCATCAAATTTACTAGTACTTGATCTAACTATATAAGTGCCTAGTTACTGTAGCTTACTCCATTTTCTTATTTAAAAAGACTATATTATTTCTTTCCATCCATAATTTGTATATACAATAACATATAAATATTTTAAATATGATCAAGTTTGTTTTGTTTTTATACCTAACGTCCAATGACCAATCTATAATTTGATCCCATGAGCTATGAAGAGTGTTGAGGTTACACCATATAAGAAGGCTCAACTAAATAGATAAGAGTAAGGGCATTAGAAGAACAGGTAATTGCAACTTTTGGGGTTTATTCTACAATGAACACAAAATCTACTAATAGGGAGTTTCCACTTGATTTTCTCAAAAAGTCATAAGTCTTCTACTAATGAAAAACCACAAAGTGAAAAAAAAATATTTAGGCAAACATCCTTTTAACCATACTAATTGCCACCAATGTAGGATTTCTTTAGAATGTTTGAATAAAGGATAGCAACTAAAGTTAGAAAAAATTTTCAGATCTATCTCTATCGTATCTATGAGTCTTTGTTATTTTTATTAGGCTTATATATAGGAATAACATTATGAATCCCTGTGAATTGTCCATGATCACATTGCCACCTATCATCTTTAATAAGTTCTTTCACCTTGGAATTTGTTGGAATAGAGGGTAGTAAGGTAGAAAATATAGGTAATAGGGAGAGAGGGCCTAACTTGGAACAATTATCAAACCACATGCTAGCTTTTTTACCATTTACAATAGGTGCTTTTATTTCCTTGGATAATATATCTCTTAGCTTCAACATTTGGTTTATAGTCCATGAAGTTTCAAGTTTACTTTTCATAATTCAAAGGTTTTTACTCTTTAGATATTCTCTATGCATCCACTTCACCTATAAGGTCTTATTGTCATCAAATACTTTCCAATTCTTTTAGCAAGGAGAACCTTGTTTGTGGTTCTTATGAAATTGATATTAGGACCTCCAGGGTTCTTAAAAAGACATATGTCATGCTATTTGACCTTGATTGAGGCCTTAATTAAGACTTGTCCTTATTATAGAAATTTTTTGAATAGTCTTTCCAGAAACTTAATGAGATTGTAAGGCAAGAATAAGTGGGAGCTCTTGTATATATGTAAGCTATTGAGGATTGTAGTGATGAGTTGGCACATGCCTACATAAGAAAGAGTTTTGTTTCCTATCTACCAATTCTTTTCAAAACTAAGCCAAAAAGTGGATCATAGTCTTAGTAAGTTATTTTAAAAATGGTAATTGGAATACTCAGGTATCTAAAGGGAGGTTTTCATAGCTGAAGACTTGTAATATTGGATAACTCCATAGATAGCTTATATGAGCAAGATGATAAAAAAAGTAATTTTTGGAATTATTTACTTTAAGACTAGACAATTTAGAGAAATAATTCAAAGATTGTATAAGGGTATTAATAGAGAGCTAATCAACATTAACAAAAGGATCAATGTATAAACAAATGAGATATTTCAAAAGCTTAAAGTTCTTACATTTATAGTGATATCTAAAAAGCACGCCCTGTGAAATGTTATGAGCAATAAGTCTAATTATAACCTCAATGCAAATTGAAAAGATGTAAGGTGATATAGGGACACCTTACCTAATCACTTTTGCCTTTTTGAATAAAGTAGTGATCTCTTTATTGATGAGTATACTACATGAATCTATATAAATACATTGGAAGATCTAACCAATGAAAGTTAGTGGGAAACCAAAGGCTTGTATAATTGACAGATGAATTTTTAGCTAATAATATTAAATGCTTTACAGAAATCAATCTTTAAAGCAATACTTCTAATTGATTTTTTACTGTGATAGGAGTTAAATAATTCTTCAGCTATTAAGACATTATCTCCAATACCTCTATCTAAAATGAATGCACATTGAGAGTGATTAATGATGTCTCCTAAAACATCTTTCAATTTGAAAGCAAAAACCCTTTAAATGACTTTGAAAACTGTGTTTCATCATACTATTAGTCTCAAATCCTAAAATAAAGAAGGATTAGGAGTCTTTAGGAATAAACAAATGAAAGTTTTATTTAAGTCCTTAAGCAATGAGCCTAAAGAAAAGAATTATATAGCATCTTTAATGACTTGATCCTTAACCACATCCTAGGAATCATGAAGAATGAGGCATTAAAGTCATCTAGTCCAGGGACTTTATTAGGAGGCATATTGAAAAGTATCTTTAATTTCCTTATCAAAGACTGCCAAAGTGAGGAAATCCAGTTGAATATAGGAAAAACTAAGAGTTATAAAAGCATTCAATTTATTCAAAGTTAAAGAGGTGATTTCCGTTGCTCTTAAGGTTGATTTAAAATGCTTATAGGTAAGAACTTTAAGTTTATTTCAGTTCCAAAAAGTTATACGTTTTAAATTTAGAATACCCCTTATTGTTTTAGAGTTTGTTCTAAATTGTATGTATCTAAAGTAGAAAGTTGAATTAGAATTACCATCTTTTAACTAGGTTACTCTAGCTTTCTATTTGAGAACAGAGTTGTGAGCATCCATAGTGAATAAGTACTTGCACAGGGATTCTTTCTACTGTTACTTCACGACAAAGTTTGTTAAATAAGCATTGAGTTTCTTCTATATAGAGTGAAATATATTTCTCGTAGATATTACAAAATTGTTTTTGTCTTTCCAGAAATGCTTTTTATGACGAGATTTAAGTTCAAGTCTTGTAAACCCCAGTCTCCTCATAAACTTGTAGCTTTCATATCCTTTAATAAAGATAGAAATTCCCTTTAAGATGATTTCCTCAAATCCTTCTAATTAAAAAAAATTAAAAATCTAAAGGGAGTTCTTAGTTTTCTATAAAAGAGAAGCATCTTTACCTCCAAAGGGGGGTGATCAGATATAAGGGGAGGGGGGAATTAAAAAAACCTTTCCTATCAGGTAGAGTAGGCACCTAGGAAGAATTTATTTAACCCCTATCAAGCTTTTTCATAATAAGCCCCTCTCCTTCCTATTTTTTAGACCAGTTAAAAATATTGCATCTGCATATAAGATCAGTTAAGCCAATTTTGTGAAAACATGTTTTAAAGTTTTCATCAGTTTACTTTAACTTAGAGCCTCCAACCTTATAGGCAAAAAGAATATAGTTAAAGTCTCTCGTTAATAACCAAAGACCTGAGATAGAGACAAAAAAATCTCTAAGTCTCTTAGTAGTTTTAATCTTTGATAAGCCAAATTAGTTGCACATATGTAAGTGACATTAATGGTTTCTTGTACATGAAAATAATCAAATCAAATGTTTAAAAGTTAATTAGCGTGATGAGTGTCAATGAGTCTAATGACTTTTCAATTGAGATCCACTAAGATTCTTCTATTATAATGCATTAAATGGTTGGAAAGAGTCTTGCATTTGTTACCAAAAAACCATAATCCCTTTTTATAAGAATTCTCTTTAATTTTGGTCACCATTAGGCCAATCATACTATGTTTTTTCTCTATTAAATAATCATAAATGGATTTTTTCTTAGGGCAATTTAAGCCCTTTACATTCTAAAAGATAATCATAGAATTAAGGGGCCTTGAGAGACCTTCCCCTTTGCTTTTCTCATAGAATTTCTCTTAGTAACCGAAGTGAAGTTTTCTCCTGTCTCCATTAAAAAGTTGGCTTGTGCTTAACTATACAAACTTGACTAGTTTTTGATTTGCTTATTAATTTGCTTTCCTTGAAGGGGTTTTTAATGACATTTTCTAGTTTTTTCTTTAAAGAAAGGGATTTCATTGTACTTTCTTTAAGGGTACATATCTCAAAATCTGTAGTACTAATAAAAGGAGGGAAGGAGAATACTTGATCTATTTCCTTATTTTTTAGCCAAAGTTACAGTCTCAAATTCTTTTAGCTCTGAAGAAGAGTGAGGGACTAAAGAATCATGATGTTCCAAGATCTTACAAGTTAGATTCTTTCTAGAAGAAATAGTATTAGCAACCTACTCATTATTTACATTTTTCTTTAGTCGAGGTAGATTGAGTGACATGCTTCTCAATATTAATCCTAGGTCTCTAAGCCTTAACTTCATTAATTTAACTAGGAATCCACGGATAAAAGAGTAATTTCAGAATTCAAGAGCCTTTCATCTTTATTTATGTTTTGAATATAGAGTGTCTTAATAATTTTAGCATCCCTTTCTACTTTAACGTATATTTGTGCAATAATCGATTATTTTAAGGCTTGCAATATGTTCATTTAGGCTTGTTGGTTTGCCAAAAGAATTGGCTAGGTAGGCTTAAGCCTATAGCAAGCCAATAAGCCTAGATGAAACTAGAATGGAAAGCCAATATTCCTCCTCTAATGCTGACCTGAGATGAAACTTAACTAAAAATAATTCAAAAACATCCCTATTTGGATATACTTTTATAACATTCTTTACTAGTTCCATCCTTAATTCTTGCCTAGTACTCTCCTTCTTTAACTTCTTATCCTTTCTTTTTCCATTCCCACTCTTTTGCTTCCGTCTTAGTTCATTCTTACATCTTTATTTTCTTTTATGGAAATCATTTTCAAACTTTTCTAATTACTTTTCTTTTTCTTTTATATCATCATATTAAATTCTAAACCTAGTTCTTCTAAGGATTTTGCTCCCTTAACTTCTTCCACGCTTACTTCTCTTTATGTTTTGCCTTTAGCTCCCAACTCTAACTTATATATCCTATTTAGCTTAGCTTTAACTACTTTTTCCATCCCTTAAACTTTAGCCTAAGATAATATAGCTTATAGTTCCTTCCTTAAAATTTCGAGTAAGCGAACTTGGATTCAAGTTTTAAGGGACTCCACTCCTTCTCCAAATCTACATTACTACCTTCCCAAACTTACTGAAGGAAAAGCTATACTGGCAACACCAGTTCAAGTTCTAAAGGAGGGAGCATCAAAGTGTAATACAATTCTTCTTGACTTCTTCATCAGTAAGAGACCATCATTCTTAGCCATGAATAGTTGGGCTCAATATCAGTGGAATTAACATGGCTTAAGAGAAGTGCTTGTTAATGAAGATAATCTCTTCCTATTTAGATTTGAGACTACTTCTTAAGCTTAGAAAATAATTAAAGAAAGCCTTTGGATTTTTAACTCCAAATTATTATTCATATAAAAATGGAGCCTAGGATATAATTACATAACCTCAAGTAAAATTGTCCTTCTTTAGATTAATATCCATAATGTTCCTTTGGAATATTAGACCATTGAGGAACATAACTATTTGGTAAGCTTTTTTAGTTAACCATTATGCCTTGATGAATCTACTGCAGGTGTGAAAAGACTGATCTATGTTAGGCACTATTTGCTTACCAATATTTAGCAAGAACTCCCTAAGGAAATACCTCTCTTAAGTTTAGATGAAAATGATAGCTTATTTAAGGATGTGGTATTAATTATCTATTCTTGGTGACTAGAAGTAAAGTAAAAAAGGGAAACTAGAAGGCATGAGGAAGAAAATTCTTAATAAGGGAATGTAATAAGTTGTTGAAAAAGGATTCAAAAGAGATTGAAAGTTATAAAAAGATAGTTAATAAGGGAACATTAAAGTGAATAGTAATTAAGAAGATATTGTGATGACTGATATAAGTGTAAGGGATCACTTCATTTAATTTTACATGCTATAAGGCTCCCCAGTAAGGATAGAGGTTCTATCAATACTGATCAAGATATAGTTTCTATTAGTAAACCTAGAGTAGATGGTACCCCTAGTGGCTCTCCAGTGGATAAAGGTAATTTAGAAATTTAAAGTACAGAGAGACACAAAATTAGACTCTTAAATAAGGATAAATTGACTGAAGAAAATCAATCAAACTCAAAACCATTATTGGATCTTCCTCAACCCTGTAAAATGCTTTTCAAGTTTTTTAATTTCATGAGTGTTACCAGAGGGAAATCTAACAAGAAGAAGGCACTATCATCTCCTTCCTAATTTCTCTTATATCATGGAATTTTATAAGGCTTAACAACCCAATTTAGTACCAATCTTTATTAGATTACTGTTGAGCAAGTTTTACAATTTATAAAACCCTTAATAATCTGTAAGCGCACGAGTCGTACTTTGTAGTATTGAAGGGTCGATCCCACAAGAAGCATACTAGCCTAATCCTAAGTCGTCTAAGGCTTAGAGAAAAGAATGAAAAGAAATAAAAACCGCATAAGTGAACACGAAATGTAAATACGAGAAATTGATTCAAGAACTGTAAAGCGGGAATTTCAACAAACAAAATTAAACTGAGCAGTAACACAGGTCACAATAGAAATCTATCAAGAGGGTTAATAAAGTTATGAGAGAGGGATTTTACCTATCATTAATGTTAATCCAGCCATTTATGTGTTTATGGGGTTGTCAGTTCTAGATGGTTATAGGGTTGATTACTCTCTCTCGAGTTATAACGATTAAACCTTAAATTGTAAACCCTAATCCTATTATGGAACTCGTAATCGCTCAATTCATAAATTATCCACAATTCTAATTAGTTTTAAAGCTCTCTAATAAACAACTGGGTCTCGCATGGGATCTCTCTCTATGAAATTACCGACTAAATTGATTAAATGGTCAATTAGATCACCTAACTCTCATTAATTCAATTTAATCATTTTTATCTGACTCACCCTATCAGTTTGTTACTGAAACATTAATCAATCACAACACTTAAACTAATAAACACAAAAATAACTAAATCAACATTAACTCAAAGTAAACTCCCGAAGGAGAGTTTAGAACATTATCAACAACCGAGATTCATTTTCATACAATCCATCTCAACTTTATATATTTAAATGAAAAAGGAAAAGAAGAGAAAAATGGAACTTAGGTTGGACAAATCAGGAAGGCAGTGACGTTAGGATACCACCTGATCTGGGAAGACAGTGGTGTCGGGATCCACTTCTTCTTCCTCCTCGTCCTTCTTCTTCTTCTTCTTCTCCCTCTCTCTCTTCTTTTTCTCTCTCTTTGGGGTTTTTAAGAGTGGCTGAATGTAAAGTTACCTTCTCTTCTCTCATTGTTCTTTAAATAGTCTTTTATGTTTTGGGTAACCTTAGGATTTTTTCGAGGTCCGAAAGGTCAAAAAATCCCTCCAATCTTAAATTTGTAAGCATCTACACGTCTGCCCGACACTGAGCCTTTTACCACGATCATAGGCTGTTGTTTCAACCTGAATGTCTTTCGAAACTCCTCCGTTCTTCGATATTGACCCTTAATTACTAGCAAATACATCAAGGTACCTCAAAAACATAAT
The DNA here is from genome assembly GCA_024520975.1 of Erythroxylum areolatum. Taxonomy (NCBI): domain Eukaryota; kingdom Viridiplantae; phylum Streptophyta; class Magnoliopsida; order Malpighiales; family Erythroxylaceae; genus Erythroxylum; species Erythroxylum areolatum. The sequence goes on from JANIJH010000008.1 coordinate 22,587,154, forward strand.
ATTTAAGCTTAAAAGCTTGTACTAACCCATAAAACACTTAAAACACAAATAATTAATAAACTAACACAATTTTAACCTAAACACATACTAAATAATCGAATTAATGGCTAAACATGTATCAAACTATGTCTTAAAATATAATGCAATTTACACTTATCAATTATCTTTACATTGTTAAACCATAATTATTTCGTTTTATGGAAACTAAGTTAGTGGAGAATAAAAGTAAGAATCTCGGCTTTTTGAGGAACACTGGCCAACCATTACTAATCACCAATACTATAATAGCATATTAATAATTATATATGATCTAGATAGATTATAGATACTTTATACCAACATTTTCAATTAGCTAATACATTTATCATTTAAGATGAAGTTAGAGAATTGCAATTTCTAAGTCATGTATATCTATGCTTTTTACTACACTTTTTAAAGACTCACCTTATGGAACAAATTAAAAGATATTGGCTATATAATTAACTCACTTTAGATCATCCTTGGTGATTTCAACAATATGATTCACTCCTCAGAAGCTTAAGGAAACACCAACCTCATGAACTATATAAAGGATTCAAAAGATTATGTTAGTCATATTTAGGTGATTGACCTTAAAATGGAAAAATGCTTCTTCACTTAGAGTAATAAGTAGAAAGGAAGTCATTCATGAGAAAGAAATTAGACAAGGCATTAGTTAATTCTAATTGGATTTTAGATTTCCTTTAGAGAAAAGTTTCTTTCTAGAATCCTCTTTTCTCTGATTATTCCCTTATATTGGTTCATAATATATACACTTTCGAAGGAGACATTTTTTAGGTTCAAGGATTATTTGGTAAACGTAAAGGAGCTTAAGGATGCAATTTATAAAAGTCTTAGCTTTGAAACTTAAAGACATAAGATGTACATATATATGATAAAACTTCAATAAGTAAAGGAAGTGCTTAAAGAACTCAATAAGAAGTAACACATTGCAGGTTGTATCTAAGGCTACAAAGAAGTTATTCGAGCTATAAAATCTTTTGATATGGAATGGCAAGCTAAGGAAAAGGTGGCTTTGCATAATTACAATTGAGCAATTTAAATGCACCACTCCATTTTGAAATGAAGATCGAGAATTCAATGGCTTAAAAAAGGTGACAAGAATTCAAATTTCTTATATAATTAGAGCTTTATAAAAGAAATGTTAACATAATTGCCTCATTAATAATGGATACTAGTTCTATAATTGTAGCACCCCCTTACCATAGGAGATGTACCGGGACGCCCGTAGGTCATTCCGATACACACCCTACGATAAGGGTGC
>JANIJH010000008.1:22613576-22639549 GCA_024520975.1 Erythroxylum areolatum
ATACCGACACATAGATCCTGGCCTTCGGGAAGGTCCCGGCGACAAAAATTTTTGTTTTCCGCACCTGGTACATGTGAGGTACCTCCCGGGATTTTCCTACAGAATGTACTTAGGCAACAAAAAATGTATGTAAATTTGAAAAAAATGGTTATTTTTTCACTAGCCAGGTTGTGTTTTTATGTTATATGGTGAGTGCAAAAGGAATAGAGGTTGACGAGAAAAAGGTGAGGGCAATTAAGGAATGATCAACCTATAGGTCAATTACTGATATTAGGAGCTTATATAGGTTGGCTAATTTATATAGATTGTTTATAAAGGATTTTAGCTCCATTCTCGCACCTTTAACTAAGATAGTTAAAAGAGTGTATGATTTAAGTGGGGGATGAGTAAAAGAGGACATTTAACTTATTGAAAGAGAAACTTAGTACATCACCTATCTTAGCTTTACCTAACTTTGCCAACACTTATGAGATAGGGTGTGATGTCAGTGGGGATGGAATTAGGGTCATCTTGATCCAAAATAGGAAATCGATTGCATACTTTAGTGACAAACTTAGTGGGATAGCCTTAAACTACTCAACTTATGATAAGGAGATGTATGCATTGATTTAGGTTGTAAAGACTTGGCAACACAACTTATGGCCTAAAAGGGTTTATGATCCATACCAACCATAAGTCATTGAAGCACATTAAAGGGCAAAACAAACTTAGCAAAAGGCATGCCAACTAGTATAATTTATAGAGACGTTTCCTTATATGGTTAAGTATAAAAAAGGAAAGAAACATGTCATGATAGATACATTGTCTAAAAGACATGCCTTATTAAGCACTTTGAATACTAGATTAGTGAGCGGATTAAAGAGTTATACAATGATGATCATGATTTTCGTAATATGTTTAAAGCATATGAGAAATTTTCCTTTAGGAAGTTCTTCAGGCATAAGGGGTATTTTGTTTAAAGGGAATAGGCTTTCTATACCCCGAATTCCTTAAGAGACTTATTAGTGAAACAATCGCATAAGGGAGGTTTAATAGGGCACTTTAGTGTTAAAAAGACTCTTAATGTTTTGAATGAACACTTCTTTTGAGCATACATGAAAAGATATGTAGAAAGAGTATGTGGGAGATGTGTGGAGTGTAGGTAAGCTAAATCGAGAGTATAACCTTATAGATTATACAAACTGTTACCTATACCTAGTGAATCATAGGTAGACATCTCCAACGATTTTTTTTTTTTTGGTTTACTTAGATCTGGGAGGGTTTACTATTTCGTATTTGTAATTATTTATAGGTTTTCTAAGATGGAATACTTCATTGCAAATCACAAAATTAATGATGCATCTTACAATGTTGAATTGTTCTTTACTTAAATTATTTAGTTACATATTCCTAGAACCATTTTTCTAACTATGATACTAAAATTTTGAGCTATTTTTGAAAAAATTTGTAAAGGAAGTTGGGAATTAATTTTTTTTTCTACAATTTGTCACCCATAAATGGATTTGAGGATGATGAATATTTTGTTAAGGATGTTCTAACTTCATTTAGGATTTATTCTTGAATCAATTATGAGTTATTTTCCATTGAAGTTAATGAATGTTTGGGTATTGTGATTGTTTATGGTTTTTATATACTTCGATAATAAATCAAGAGAGTGAACTGATAGTAATATGATTGGGTTAGGTATTGAGAATTAACAACCTAATAGATCATATAAACATCAAATCAGTAATTATATGAAGAGAGATCTTGTGTGAGGACCCGATTGTTTATTAGATTGCTTAAGAACTAATTGGAGCATGGGTTGTTTTGTTAATTGAGAAATTCGAATTCAATTAAGGATTATGATTTAAAGGATTATGATTTAGGGTTTAATGATTAGGTCTCAAGATAGAATAATCATCCTTTTCAAATTCTAAGACCGATACCAATTAAATCAAAGGTAATTAAGGTAGCAATTGAAGATAAAATGAATCCCCTCTTCCATAATTGTTTGATCTTCTCTTGTGCAATTTCTTGATTGTTAAGTGTTGTGCTTTGTTTTAATTTCCTTGTGTTAATTTCAATTTTTCTTTTTTAATCAAATCATATTCAATTGTTTAAATTGTTGTTTAGCTTTTATTTTCATTTTTATCACATTTGTTATAACCTTAGATAACATTAGGATTCAATTAGTTCATTAATTTCTCGTGGGATCGACACTTCAACTATTGCGCTTACAATCTTTGCACTTGTAGAACATTGAGAGTTTTATAGAAGTAAAACTTGCTTAACAATTAGAGTAATATAGGACCAATATGGGGCTATAATGGGGTAACATAGAGCAATATTAGGATAACACAAGGTCATATTGGGATAACAAAGGGTCATATTAAACTTGATTTGTTTATAATTTTTACAAAAGATAAGTTGAGAGGTGCATAAGACAACATAGGACCAATATAAGGATGTGTTTTACTCACATTTAATGTAAAATTTTGAAGTTTTATTACATAAAAGGGAGAAAAAAGATAAAAGAAAAGGAGAGAGACATTTGGGAAGACTAGAAATTAGTTCCAAGGACAAGTATTCTCAAAGAGAACATTAAGGAGAAGCAAATATAAAGGAAAGCAAGATTCCATCAAGATCAATCTTGAAAGACCAAGATTCAAGAACCATTAGCTCATTCTTATCTCTTGTTTCTTTATTTTTCATTTTGGTTTTCTTTATTTTATGATGAAATAAATTAGGCTATAGATTTAGATATGATGAACACTATAATTATGTTTTTATTTGATCTTTTAGTTTAATTAAATACCTAATTTGCTTATGATTTATCTATGATTTTATAATTGATTGAATTAAAATAGCAAAATTACAAGATTCAATCACTTAATTCATTTAACAAGATTCAAGAGATGAGATGTATGACTAAATCATAGTATAGATAAAGGGGGTTAAGCATAAACTATTTAAGAGAAAGTCATAAGATCTTCCTAAGTTAGAGTAAAACCTTTTAGAATAGTTCGTAGAGTGAATTAATGCATTCTTAGGATGTCTTGATTTGGAAAAGATTGCAATTGAATAATCTAAGAATAAGAGTTATCTATCTCAAGGGAGAATAAAATTATAATTAGGAATCCTTAATTGGTATAAGAAACTAAAAGTGTTCATTAAATCATAGTGAGATTGAAGATAGTAAAGTATCTATTGATTGTTTGGCTTTATGTATTCCTTTGCCTGATTAACTCTTGATTATCGTTTATAGTAGCTTAGTTTTATTTTTCTAATTTAATTAATTATTTATTTATATTAGATAATGAAAACACAATTGGTACTAATAATCACAGTCCTTGTATGATTGACCTATACTCATTGATGCAAGCTCTAACTATGTCGTGTGCTTATAATTAAAATACAATCAAGTTTTTAGTGTTGTCTCCTAAAATTAGTATCAAATTTTAATTTTTCCAAATTTGGTTTAAATCTGGTTAGTATCAAATTAGAATTAAAAAAAGAGATGAGTGTAAAACAACATTTAAAATTAAATATGGATTATATAAATGGTTAATAATGTCTTTTGGTTTAACTAATGCACTCATCACCTTTATTAGGTTTATGAACCATGTTTTGCATGAATTTCTTTACAAGTTTGTATTTTTTAATTTTAATTACAATCTTGTCTATAGTAAATCACTTAATAAGTTTGTTAAACATTTAAATAAAGTGTTGAATGTACTTATGCAACAAAAAATGTATGTAAATTTGAAAAAAATATTCTTTTTTACACTAGTCAGGTTGTGATTTTATGCTTTATAGTGAGTGCAAAGGGAATAGAGGTTGGCGAGGAAAAGGTGAGGGCATTTAAGGAATGGTCAGCCTATATGTCAATTAGTGATATTAGGAGCTTCTATGAGTTGGCTAGTTTCTATAGACAGTTTATGAAGGATTTTAGCTCCATTATCACACCATTAACTGAGATAGTTAAAAGAGTGTATGATTTAAGTGGGGGAATGAGTAAAAGAGGGCATTTAACTTGATGAAAGAGAAACTTAGTACATCATCTATCTTAGCTTTACCCAAATTTGCCAACATTTTTTAGATAGAGTGTGATGTCAGCAGGGCTAGAATAAGGGTCATTTTGATACAAAATAGGAAATCGATTGCATACTTTAGGAACAAACTTTGTGAGGCAGCCTTAAACTACTCAACTTATGATAAAGAGATGTATGCATTAGTTTGGGTTTTAAAGACTTGGCAACACAATTTATGGCCTAAGGTTTGTGATCCATATTGACCATAAGTCATTGAAGTACTTAAAGGACAAAACAAACTTAGCAAGAGGCATGCCAAGTGGGTATCATTTATAGAGACATTTCCTTATATGGTTAAGTATAAATAAGGAAAGGAAAACGTCATGACAAAGGCATTGTCTAGGAGACATTGCCTTATTAAACACTTTGAATGCTAGATTGCTAGGCTTTGAGCACATTAAGGAGTTATACAATGATGATCATGATTTAGCAATATGTTTAAAGCATAAGATAATTTTTCCTTTATGAAGTTCTTTAGGCATAAGGGGTGTTTTATTTAGAGAGAACGGGCTTTGTATACCCCAAAGTTCCTTAAGAGACTTATTAGTGAAAGAATCATATGAGGGAGGTTTAATGGGATACTTTAGTGTTAAAAAGACTCTTAATGTTTTGAATGAACACTTCGTTTGAACATACATGAGAAAAGAAGTAGAAAGAGTGTGTGAGAGATGTGTGGAGTGTAGGTAAGCTAAATCGAGAGCATAACCCTGTAGATTATACAAACTATTACCTATACCTAGTGAATCGTAGGTAGACATCTCCAAGGATTTTTTTTTTTTTGGTTTACCCAAGTTTGGGAGGGGTTATTATTTAGTATTTGTAATTATTGATAGGTTTTCTAAGATGGAATACTTCATTGCATATCACAAAACTAATATGCATCTTACATTGTTGAATTGTTCTTTACTGAAATTATTTAATTACATATTCCTAAAACCATTTATTTTAACTGTGATACTAAGATCTTAAGCTATTTTTGAAAAATTAGTAAGGGAAGTTGGGAACTAAGCTTTTTTTTCTACAACTTGTCACCCAAAAGTGGATGGTCAAACAGAAATAGTTAATAGAACTCTACAATCTTTGTTATGTGCTGCTGTAGGTAAAGACTTGAAAATGTGGGAACAATATTTTCCCTTTATTGAGTTTGCATATAACCGAACCATGCATAGTGCTACTAGTTTTTAACCATTTGAAATTATTTATGGCTTTAACCTATTGTCTCCTTTAGATCTTCCTTTTGCATTAGGTGAAAGAGATAGCTTGGATGGAAAGAAGGAAGTTGAATTTGTGAAAAATCTTTATAAGAAGGTAAGGCTAAATATAGAGAAAAAGATGCAACAATATGAGAAGCAAGCTAATAAAGGTTGGAAGCAAGTTATATCAAACCTGGTGATTAGGTTTGGGTATACTTCAAAAAGAAAAGGTTTCCAAGAAAATGGAAATCTTGGTGATGGACCATTTTAAGTGGAGGAAAGAATCAATGAGAATGTAAACATGATCGATCTGCGAGATGAATAAGTTGTTCATACTACTTTCAACATTGTTGATCTACCTCCTTTTGATTTGCAGGCGAAGAAGTCAATTAAGGATAAATCCTTTTAAGGAGAGGGGAGATGATGGAGATCAAGTCTCTCAAATGCCTTCAGGCAAGGTAAAAGGAATGGGACACATTGGAGAGCTTGGAAAACAAGGTGAAGCACTTAAACAAGCTTAACAAAGTGTCATTAAGGCAAAATATCCATTAGAGAATCTTGGAGAACTAATGATAAGGTTGTAGGCTAAATGTGCCAAATAGGCTATCAACAATCTAATAGTGGATTTATATGCAAAGGAAGAAGCTAAAACACTTGTAGACATATCAATTAAGTTCATAATGATGATTCAAGCCTTGGAGCAATGTGTTGGACGTATTGAAGAAGGCTAGTATACTATGCAACTAGAAATAACTTGTTTATTACAATTAAGCTATTTAAAGCATCTTTAGACCATATGGTTTAATCTGTTCGAGCTGAATTATATTATGCTTTGCATACCCTAATTAAGATATTTAAGACTTAACTAAGGGGATTCTAACCTTAGATAAGCCCACTTAGTTGTTTGGTTTGTTTTGGGCTTAAATAGCCTGTTTTAAGCTTGTTTGTTAGGAGTCTATTATTTATACCGAAATCAATATCTTATCCTTGTGAGATTCAACCAAAGGTATCAGTTTTAGTCTATAAACATTCTAAAACTTGCTTGTAATGAGATTTGGTTGATTTCCAGATTTAATAAACATACTGAGTATTCTCTGTATTCCTTTAGAGAGATCATTTATATTGTTCTTTAAAGACTTGATTTTCATTTAACCAAAGGCTTATGAAGATTTAAACACGTTCCTTATCACCCCCAATCCCTTTCTAATTCTAAGGGGTGACAGAAATACTTTTTTGAGTTGTTAATTCAATCTTTATTAATATAGAACAATCTTTGGATCTTAAATCCATGATTTGTACTTCATCCAATTTAAGGTGAAAAGCATATCAATTTCTCTTCACCGTTAAACACTTATTTGTATTTACTAGAAGAAGATGAATTTCTAGTATTAGACATGATTTCGAACCTGCAAAAAAACATTAGTAAGAAAACAATCTCTCTTTCACGTGTTTACGCTCTAAATCACTCGCAATCACCTCCTAATATCACTTACTCTATGATTTCTTTGTAGGCTGAACTCTTCTTTCAAAAAGAACCAATTTAAATATATGCCCCTTCAATTACCACTCCCAATAAACAATTTAATGTAAGGAAAATAAGGAACACGAAATTAAGAGGCCAAAGAATACAAAATTTAAAAGCTAGATTTTTGGAAACTCTAAGAACCTAATAATTTATCCCGACATATCATAATAGAATTCATCCATGAATTAAGATTTTCCAAGCTCTTGCAATATGTTTAAATTTATAGAATATCGAGAAATCCATGTTCATTTCAACAACTATAATAACGAACTACTAATTCCACGGATTTAGTTTCTAGTTTCTACAATTGAGCACGGCGTATATGCCAACTATACATAGGTGGAATGAGAAGTTGGTAAAATTTAAGAAGTTTGGACATGGGCCTTTATGGTTCTCTATGGAAGAGACGTGGAAGCTTTGTCAAAAACTCAATAACGGCAGCCAAGTTACACGAGCATGACTACGTATGGGTAAAATACTAAAATTCCTTTTGACACCCAAGAGTAAAGATAGCTGTTGTCATCTTTTATATTTAGAGCGAGCCCACTTTTTTTATTAAAATCTCTTTAATTTTATTAATTTAATTAGTGAAGATCAAACAATTAAAAAAACCTAAACATTTAATTTTATAGATCATTCGCGTATAATGTCTAACCTCCAAACCCAAAGTCAAAAGTTCAGACAAGTCACGTTAAACTATCACTTATCTTCGGGTAGATAGAGATTCCCTCCTAGTCTAACATAGGTGCGGGGTGACTGGAATGGAGGAGACAAGGATTAGCTTCTAAAGAAGACATCACCAATGTGCACATAGGGTGCAGGTGAGTCTCGTCGAATCCTAAGTGCTCAAGGAAAGATACCTTTTGACGTTAAAACACAAGCAGGAGTTCTTTTCACAACAAATAATCGAAGCTCTTGCTCGAGCAACTCCGTCAATTAGATCTGGCGCATTATGTCCCAATCCATTAAATGATTCACTGCTCTCTATGTCCATAAAAGGGCAAACGCGAGGAAAAAGATGAGGTACCCCATTTTATCTGACTTTGGAAATTGCCCTCCTGTAAGAACAGCTGCATCTCCAGTTCCAAGTACAGCCTATTGCCGCATTCGCTTACCCATTGCACCTTCAAATTTCTTTAGCAGATCTAATTCCAAAGAAAAGCGTGATGTTTTATTCATTCTGTTCATTTATTCTTAGTAACATCAACTTTCCATTTCCTTGGCTAAACCAACCTCTTTCCAACACCCCCTAACCTTTAAAACTTCAAATTTAAACACCAGCTAACATGGACCAATAACCAATCAATCGGATCAACTTCCAAAACAGTCTGTCACAATTGTACAAGAAAAAGTAAATGTCTTGAAGATTTTAAGGAAGCTATTATACATATCTGCAAAAATTATACCGCAAAATGCAACGATCATAGGGCAATTAGGAGACTAATAACATTTAATCCAAGGTATTACCAAGTCCATTAACCTGCAACATTTAATCTGCAAGCATCTATCTGACAAAGCTACCCCCATAGTATCTACTGTGGCTTAGCGAAAAATTCCTCTACCACTAAAAACATTAATTAACACTATCCCTACAAACTATAAACCAGACTGCCAACCGCTAGAATAACCATGGCGTCCACACCTTTGGAATTATGTCAAGAGACCTCGACAGGTACCAAAAGTATGGCTTACGGTGAGTGCAGCATTTAGACAACAAAAGCTGCGACAAATATGGGTAATGTTCTACAATGATAAGCTGAAGACAAAGAACTGTGTTGCTGAAATAAGCAAATTCTGACAGGCCATCCACTTCAACCTGCTCTTCGACGCTTCTTTTCATTCTTGCCCTCACTTCCCTGACCTTTGGATGAGCTGGCTATCTTCCCCTTTGCGCTTACTTGCCCCTTAATTGAATCTGTCTTGCTCTCCTTCATCTCTACTCCCCTGACCTTTGATGAACCAGACTTCCCAGTCCCATTAGCGCTAGATTTGCTACTACTTTTTGTGAGTTTTTCCTTGGCAGTTGACATAACCTTTGGGGTATCCTGTTTGGACTTGCCTGCCTTTGGAGTGTCTTGCTTGGACTTGGATGCTTTGGGTGTGCTTGAGCCTTCTTCCTTCGATTTACTAGTCTTGGATATCATAACGTCATCATGTTTGGACTTGCCAACTCCTTTAGCATCAGCAGATTTATTTCCACCTTTAGGGGTATGATCTTTATTTTTGTTGTCATTATCATCCTCGGTTTTCTTCAGAGCTTTGGATTCATTTGTTGGCTTTCCATCACTTTCTCCAGCCTCCTTTGATTTTCGCCCAGACTTTGAAGCGCCACTTTGAGATTTGCTAGAGGAAGACACATAGTTTAAATTCAATTCTCACAGATCCGAATTCTCTCACGGGCAAAAACTAAAAACAAAGTTTATATACTCACCCTTTATGAGAAGAATCCATCTTTTCGTGCTTTGTTGAATGTTCAGAATTATTTGCCTTCTTTCTCAAAGGCCTGATAAGAACCATAATATCATTTCAGAGCACAGCTAAAGAAATAGGATGAGACAAATGTATGAAAACATACATTTCAGACGAATCATCAGGACTTGGGTGATCAGTTGCTTCTCCCTGTAAAGAAATTAGATAAGTACCACATCCATGATACTCTACTCATAAGTAAATCAGATAGCCACTCACCTCATTTGACTCAGAATCACTTCCAATCAACTCCCACTTTTGCCTTTTCAGAAATAATTTTTCAACATCACCATCCACATATACAACCTATAACAATATAAATTTCAGGCCAATCAAATAAGCTTGAAATCACATCTGATTATACATAACCTGCATTTAAGCAGCTGCATAAATGTATGCATGTGGTGGTATGGTGCAAGTAAAAGGCAGTAGGCTCAACATCTTACCTTATGCCTCTTCTTAATTGGGTCATATGACTCAATAGTACCCTTATAATATCTGCAGAACCACATAAGGAATTTAATCAAAATAACGCATCACGAATTTCACTATTGTTGGTTGGTGAGAAAAATATTAATCCTTGAGTTAGTACATAATCAATAAGAGTTTCCATGTGTACAAGGACAGTTTGCCACAGGGTAAGTGGGCGCTACAAGCCACTGTTAAACCCTCGATAATTTGGAAAGACCATTTGTAAACATCTACAACTTAATTAAAAGCTTTGTCAACTTTGAGACAAGGTCTTAATAACCATCCGGGTTTCTTTCATTTATAGAACTTTCTTTACACTTTTCTATGACAACTTAAAAAAGTGTACAATTATTGACAAGTGTACAATTATTGACTGTTAAAGATCACAGATGAATGGAAATAATCTCACATCCATGACACACTTGTATGCACATACATCTGCACATTTAAGACTGAAGCAACAAGCAGATAATAACATATCCACATGCAACACCTAGCAATACAAGTAGATCAGCTTTTGCAATAGCTTCAGAACATAAATACTTTAAATACAGAGTACAAGGCAAGCACTTACTTCTTATCCAATGGCCACCAGACTTTGACCTTTGCACCAACAAGACCATCATCATCTTCTTTCATATCAGTTACCTGATATAGCAATTCGTGGTATAAGAATGAAATAAAAGATCCCTGTTTATGTGCCAAAACTTCATACATAAAAGTGACCCTTAGCAAAGCCATATTAATGCAGCTGAGGTCCAAGGAGACTACAAAACTTTGATAAAGGCCCAAGAGGAAATACAACGAGCAGAGCAGAACTCTATGTGCTGTAGAAAATAAATTAGTAGGACCAAGGAGAGTAAAGGAGCTGCTGATGTTGAAACCGAAGAATTAGTACAGAAGAAAATAAATTATTAGAACCAAGGAGAGTAAAGGACTTGCTGATGTTGAAACCAATGAAATAGTACAGAAGTAAGAGGGAACAGAAGGGGTAGCACAAATTAAATTATTTCATAACTCTATGAATATTGAACAAACAAAACTTCTGTCTCTTTTTTCAGGTCACTGCCTGGGGAATGATCTGTGCTTTGATGAAGTGTAAAATGATAAGAATAAAATTTTAAGATTGAAGGGAAAACTATGAGTTCATCCATCTTGCTGCATAAAGCACGACAACTGACCTCTTTGTCAATAACAAATAACTCCAAGAAAAGTAAATTGGTAAGAACTAAAATGGATGGTATTGAGCAAGGATAACACTTGCCTTGTCCTTTCCTGAATCACGCTTTCGCTTGGTACCTGTCTTAGGAGTCTCCACCGACTGCTGTTCCTCTTTTGTTGACTTTGAGGCTGATTTCAGTGTTGAAAGCTTTTCCTAGGCAGCCATCATAACAGAGCAATGAAGTTAATGGATTGAGCTGACAATTACAAGCAAAAATTACAGAAACAAGTAGCAATTTGGATTGAAGATCAAGAACAAAAGATACTTTATCATCATCTTGAGCTACAGTTTTGGAAATATGTTTTTCTGAAACAGATTTTCCGCGATTGCGAGATCGCTTCTCCTCAGACTGCTTGGAAGAGGATCCATCCAATTTATCACCACGTATCTCCACCTTCTTTGATCGCCCTCTAGGCAGCTTTGCTTCAGATTCACTCGTGGCACCACCTTCCTCCTTAGATGAATCTATTTTAATTGCTTTCTCATCCTCACTGACAATCCCAGAAGTTGCACTTCTTCGTGGTGATTTATTTGCCTTTGTTTCAGACTCACTTGCTCCATCAGATGCCCTTTTGGAAGTATTGTCAGAAAGATTAGAATCCTTCATTAGTCTTTCTTTTTTCTTTATTCGCAAAGCCTTTTTGGAAGAATTTTCATCAGGAAGGCCTTCACCAACAGTTGGGGAAGTAACCGCCACAGTATCACCCTCTACTGCCTTGGGCAATAAAGACTCTCTTGCAGTCTCTTTTTTATCAGAAGAAACAACCTGAAGAGCGGGATCCTCATGTAGAGTAGAAGCAACATTATCCTTATTTTTATGATCAGGCACTTTCTTGTCTTCCTTACCAGTGTCAGCACAAGAACTCTCAGAAAATTCTGCGGTTTTAGCTGAGGAGTTAGCCTTCTTCCCTTTTACCTTAGCAATCTGTCCTTGCTCACTTTCTGCATCAAGCACCTCCTCAACAGCTAAATCATCATGCCCTACATTCTTTGATGCTTCAATACTTTTTGATTGATCAGCACCACTAATTTCATCCTGTTTCTTACCATCCTCTTGCTTCTCACTGTCCTCTTGTTTCTTACTATCGTCTTGCTTCTCAGTATCCTCCTGCTTCTCAGTATTCTCTTGCTTATCAGTGTCTTCTTGCTGCTTCAACTCATCAGCCTCTGCTAAGGAATCATCTTTCTCAGTCTCTGCAACACCATTGCTTATAACTGACTTGATGGATTTATCATCTGGGGGATCAATTTCTCTCGGTGAAGATGCTTCTTTTTTTATATCTTTCTCAGCCTGAATAAGAGTTTAAATTAAAAGTTGCATATGAAGAAGAAATCAAAACATCATTACAACATGAAGTCCCATGCCTGAACAGTTTCATCCAATGATACCTCTGCTAATGATACCTCTGCTGGCTTGCTCTCTTCAACCTGCAGCAAGTTGAAAATGCAATGCTTATGAGAACCATAATATGGTCGATATTAGCTCAAATTGATCCAATGTTTTAGTAAACAAATTGTAGCATCAACTGGAGATCAAATATCAAATAGCTTGATGGTGTGGATCCACAAACCAAAAAACTGGTAGAAAAATACAAACGAGTAGCAATAACAGCCCTGCATCAAATTTTTTTCCACGGCATTGATGCCAATCTCTTGCATAAGCCAAAAGAACATAGATACTAATAATTTGAGAAAACATAACCTCTGTACTATGCTGGTATAATCAAAGAACAAACTTCCCATCACCACCTCAGCCAAGATCAACTAAGAAATAATAATAATAACATGCCTTTCCAATGATGCATTACAATTTCTTTCTAGAGAAAAGATAACAGGAGAACTGTACAATATATCAAGATTGAATACTCTGTTTGTGACCTATATTACATACAGTGCTCAATACAAGAAACTTACCTTATTCTCAGCGGCAGCAGGAACATCAATCCGCTCGTCAGCAGTTGACATATTTTGGCATATTGTAGCAACCACATCACTGTATGCGTCTAAAGACAGGCCCAAAGTTCTCACTGCATTTATCAAGTAAGGTTTAACCTTAGAAGCACAGCTTTCAAGTACCTTTTCTCCCAACTTCCTAGCAACAGGTAGAAGACCCTAAAAAGGTAGTCAGAGAATAGTCAACTGTTAGTAAAAAGATAGATAACATTACTAGGAACAACATGTATTGCCAGAATAATTATGGTCAACCTCATTGCCCTTCTTGACACTATCTAATAGTGGAGAAAGCATTTCTGGAGATATATCTTCACTTTCCTCCAATACAAGGATCATAGTTGTCTCCATCGATAAAATAACATTTTCAGGGTGATAATCTCTGGAAAGAGAAAGAATAATCAATGTAACAATAGACATACAACCCCTAGCAAATTCCAAAAACACTTGCAATATCAATGGTAATTGAAAAGCATAAGCAATCCAGGATAAAGTCACCAGAATTTAATCATTTCACAGTAAATGAGATAAAAAAACATGATGAAACTAAAGCATGAAACAAAGCAACCACAGAAATCAAAAGCCTCTAAGATTATAATTCAGAAGCATGCAAATCATGGAAAAGAAATTGGCAGCAGTGAGGATACTTCTGTGGAGTAACAAATCATACCTTACAGTATTAAAGAAATGCCGGAACATTTCAATAATCAATCCTTCACATTCAAGGTCCAACATTACAACACAGGACCGCACCTTTGCAACAGTTTCGAGGATTGATGTCCTCTTATCATATGATCTACTAGATTTGTCAGCTAGGTTCTCAAATGATGATACAATTAGCTGAAAGACATCCTGCAAAAAAAAAATCTGGATTTACAAAGTAGCAGGACAAGCAGAATAAACTTGAAACAAATACATTAATAGCACAGGACGAAAGCGTATCAAATTTCTAAGATGACAAGTAGCTAGCTTAGGTACCTTCATCTGATCATCATCATAAGGTGCATCCGGAGCAGTAATCCTAGTTATCTCACTAATGCATGAGGCAACTGCAACTCTAACATCCATATTTGAATGCCCAAAAAGTTTATCAGTGACCAAAGCTTTTAGTGATGGAGCAAGTGCAGTTTGCATAGACTTTGTAGGTGACTGCTCCACTCTTGAAAGACAATCCTCAATTCGCTACAATTATAGAGATGATAGAAAGGTAAGGGGTTACACATTTGAAATAGCAGAAGCACCTAATTCCAAGATGCTCATAGGCATCTTGTAAATGCAACAGTAAAGGAAACACCGAACCTTAAAATTTAAGACGTTGAACCAATACCGAATTAAAAGATTCACAAAAGATAGTGATGCACATAAATAGCCATACAGGGGGTATTCAATCGATGCTAAAAACGTAATTTTCATATCAACCAGGGCCAAAAGTATATTCATAATGACCAATATGGAGTAATACTTTTGATTTTTTAAAGACAAGGACGTGAAATGAATTCTTCAGTTTATTCATCTCCTGTGCTAATGAACATTAAGAAGCCAAGTCTCATATCATCCAATAATTCTGTTTGTTTCAATTCCTATGTGATTCCTAGTTCTTGATACAAACACTAGGAGTGATTCCTACACCTATTATTTATTTCAATTCCTCATATTTTTTAATTTCCAGCCCTAAATTCAAAATTCCAGCAGCCCCTGTTTTCAGTTTATAGTATTCTTATATAAAAAAGATGAGGCAGAATATCTTGAGAGTGTTAGTGTGAGCCCAAAGTTGGGGGCTCATTTGAAGGAACCATTAATGAAGGACTAGTTGAAGTTGGTTAACAAAATTTAGTCATCTAGGTCAACCCTAATCAAGCTAGGGAGATTTACACAAAGAAAGGAAAAAAAAAATAGATATACTTTTCAAGGGCGAAACTTTTCTCTCTAATATTGATCCATAGATATTTAGGAGTGATTCCTAAGTTCTAGCAGTGATGTCTATAAACCTACTAGTATGACAACAATAATTTTTTATTGTTTGTTTCAATTCTTAGGTGTGATTCCTAAATCTTGATACAACCACAAAGAGTGATTCCTATACCTATTCTATATTTCAATTCCTCATTAGCGATCCTTCTTTTAGTTTATTGAATTCTTCTATGTGTCTAAAAGCTCTAGTGGGAGCACATTCTGGCTTTAGCATGATATCCAACTTCTATTCGTTAAATCATTTATTTTCTTAGTTGTTAATTTTCGTTTTTTAGAAAAGGAATTGAATATTCTTATTTTAACTTGTCACTTTTGGAAGTTAAGTCTATTATGAAATAAGAAGAATCCTTGCATGAGTAGGATTCTGTTCCTATTTTAAAATTTTCCATAGGATTAGGATTCTATCATTTTTATTATGTACATATGTCTCAACATTTTCAAAAATAAGATGAACTGATTTTTCTAGTGTGGGACTTTCTTTCTCCAAGAGTGATTCTTATATAGGAGCTATTCCTAAACCCCAAAAGCCATTGCTACAAGCCAATGGGAGTGATTCCAATAGTTTTGTTTGTTTAATCCCAAGTGTGATTCCTAGTCCTTGACACAAATCCTAAGAGTGATTCCTAGACCTATCTACTTGTTATTTTAGCCGTTTGATGAAGTGGGAGATGTTTGCTTGGGCGGGTGGTGGAGATCAATTATAGAAGTGAGTTGTTGTGACAGACAGGAAATACCAACAACTTGTCAAACATGTATAAGGCTGCTGGAAGTTTCTCTACTTGTTATTTTGAATTCTAGACCTAAAATTCAAGATTCTAACACAACCAAAGAAACTTCCAGCAGCCTTATACATGTTTGACAAGTTGTTGGTATGCCCTGTCTGTCTCAAAAGCAACGTGAACAAACATAACCACTACAAGGTGCATATATGATAAACTTGAAAACTGAAAAAGCAACTTTGCACACAAAATTTCAAGCACTCCAAACTGCTTAAGAGGCGGAGAATATATGATGATCTTAAAGCAAGCAGTCGAAGGGACCTCAATTGAGCAAACAGAGAAGGTTTTAGAACATCACTTGGTCAACTATGAGAACGTAAATGTAACATGATGAAAGAAAGAAAAACCTAATTGTGGAAAGGAATCGCACTGCATGCTCAAAACACATTCCAAAATAGCAATGGAAAAAATAAATATTTCAAAAGACTGAGAGATATTCACAAGATCCAAGACCATCATCAGAATTAGCTGTATGTTTTATAATAAGGACAATTTGCAAGATATACTTTATTGACATAAATATGTTTCCCTAAAATAATAAGGCGAAATTGGACAACCATAAATATCCTTAAGTTTAAACCTTTTACACGTGGAGGTTAACCAGTAGACTTCCAACTTAACCCACCAGGTATTCCCCCTCCTAGTATGTCCAGACAAACAACCTAGTGACAGAACTGGAAAGCAACAAAAAGTCTAATTAATTTTCTCTTGTTTCACTAAGGCCAATCAATGAATACGGGTTCCATCATAAAAGTTCTTAATCTATCCAAATCTCCAGCTTCAAGTAATTGACTAAATAATGCCAATATTGATGTTTTCCAGTTACCAATAGTTACCAAGTAATTAAGTAAAAGTAATATATGGAATAACATTGATTTTCATTAAATCTAAGATATCTCATAATGCTGGTAAATCCACCATAACCCGAAACACAGACCTAGATTCAAAAAGCACAGAAAGATCTCACATACCATAAATGCTGTATCGTAGTTGAAAGCTCCAATAATTGTAAATTTTTGTTTTAAATGCAAGATCAAACTCATAGCCCGTTATGTAGAAAGCCCGCGCAAACACAAACTTACGAAATAACCGCAATAACACTCACACAGTGTTCATAATGCATGAAATCGAACAGCTTAAAAATTGGAATACTTGAGGCATAGTTCTAATCCAAACATAGATTTTGAGTGACTCCTCATATAGATCATCACCCCCATGAGAGAGAATTTTTCCAAGTGTGAACAACTCGATGAGAATGCTATACTCTCCTTCCCACCACTAAGCAGAAGCTTCATATCCCCTTCAGGATAAATATGTTGAACACCAATCTGCCACTGAAGTCACTAGTTCTGCTCCTTACAGTTTCCACGCTAATATTAATACCAATACTTAAGAACACATAGTGAACTATCCATTATTAACTTGAATGCCAGTACGAAAACAATAGGCAGACAATAATTACCAACCAGGTAAAGAAATATCGACAAAGATCATGAAAACCAACTCAAATCAGTAATTGCATGCGAAGTGCCAAAAAAAAACGCACCAAACAACAATATAACAAAAACAAGAAGGAAAATTCATGGAAAGAAACACGAAATGAAGAACATTTTGAGCTCACATCGAGAAGAGGAAGAAGTTCGTCCACCGACGAAGGTGGGTCTTCCAGCTGATTCCCAGCTTCCAAGAGCTGGTTTTCGAGCTCTTTATCACTAGACGCCATTGACAACCAAAAAGAAAAGGGAAAACTTTTTATCTCCTATAAATTAATATACGAAAAACAAATAGATCTTTCGAAATCTAACACTCAAGCTTCAATATCACACCACGAGAACTCAAATCCCCTATCCAAAAAGCATGAATCGATTTGAAACTAGAAGATTTGAATTGGAGATAAATAGGAGATTATTTTTCCTTTTTTTTCCTAAAGGAACACAGGGGTTAGGGTTTCTTTGAGAGAGAGAGAGAGGGGAGACAGAGTTTGAGTGAGTTTTCGATTTTTTTTTCTTATTTCCAAGAAAAATATAAGGACAATGTTAACGTTAATCAGATTATTCTTACAACATATATGCAAGCAAGTAAATACTTTTCTACTTCCCATGTTCTTATTTATATTATGCGTTTTCGGGGGCTAGTACGCGAACGTCCCTTAGCCACGGATTCCACCAGCCTTTTACAATCCAGCTTGTGTTATGACTTCAAATCCGCCTTTTGGATTTTTAGGCATGGGGACCACTTGCTTCACTCTTCAATGCAAATACCTAAACAAAATTCTTTTCGAATTGAAGGGCATGTTTGGACAATTACAAAATTTTGTGGACCACAAAATAAAACTTTTTGTACGATAAGTGTTAAGAGAGTTGATTCACATGGCACAAAATAAAACTTTTTGTATATGTATTAAGAGGGCTTTGACGCTAATAAGAATTGATATCAATATTGAGAAAAATAAAAATTATTATAATTATTATAATTATAACAGTTGGTTAAGAGTAAGAAATAATTAGCATTATTATTAAAAGTGGATGGTTTGTTAAAAATTAAAAAATAAAAATTTGTTAAAATTTTGTCACATATCAAATTTTAATATATTTTAATTATTTATATTTAATTACTAAAAAAAGAAAAATATAATTAATCATATTGTAACTAATTAACTAATTATATTTTAATTAATTAATTACATTTTAATTAAGTAAGTAATTATATTTTCTTAATTAATTATATTTAATTGAAAAAAAGAAAAAAAAAAGTAAGTATCACCGGTATGTCTAGAAGTGTCATGCCTGTGACTCTTACCAGTTAGTAAGGAATAAAAATATTCCTCTCATATGTGGAGGGTATGAGTAATCCTCAAAAATGCTAGCCATTATCTAAATTGGAATAAAAAATTCATTCAAATAATGCTAGTTTAATCTTACAATTGCTTGCAACACAAATGTGTAAAGTTAGATATTTCCTTTTAGACAACAACTTGGTAATAGTTAGAAATATCACTAACTTCATACAAATTGCTTTAGCTAACTCTCATTTCTCTTATATTGATAAACAAGTATATTAAAAGCCTCATTATCTCAACCTAATAAACACCTTAATATGCTTAGTTGTCGTCTCTGATATCTTGAATATTGAATTCCATCTTGTTGGATAATCCAAAAAATAACTTCTTTATGTATGGAATGCATATTTATTAGCAGTTTCTTCAACATTTTCAACTTGTTTAAGTATTAAACTTTAATATACTATGCTATTTCGGATTGCCTCTACCTCTTTCTTTTTATCTTTGATTATGATAATGTGTGTACCCTACCAAAACTATGCTAAAGATCACTAGGCAAGTGCATATATCTTTCCTATAGTATAAGTCAGGTGAATACAGATGTCTACCTTACCAAGAATACTAGTAATAGTACTAACTACCTTTCTATGAATTAATCTAATAAAACCAATGATTTAATTAAAAGGAAAAGATTAATGAAACTAATCTAAAGTATTAAAATAAAGTAATAAGCAATATTAAAATAACCAATAAATAAACAAGATACAAATAAGAATTATCTTAGAACACTTCTATGCTTAGATTTATCTTGATTCAATGATTAACTTTACTTTCTTAAATCAGTGTAAACTCTACAGCTACAATCATATTCTTCTTAAGATGTACAACCCTTAACTTTAAGTTGTTGATTGTAATCTCTTCCTAATTAAAACCCTAAGAATACATTAACCTTTTTTATGAATTCCTATGATAGATTCAACTCTGACTTAAAAGATTTATGTGATCCTATCTCTAGGACTTCATGCGACTCTTATTATTTATGTCATGACCTATTCATACATATAACTTTTCAATGCTTGTATATGAAATCCAAAATTGAATCAATGCATTAACATATTTCAATTTAATCACAATAAGTAATTATGAATAATTCATTATAAAACTTGGATCTTTCATTAAATCAAAGAATCAATCCAAGATAATAATTATATGATTCATCCCATTTAGATCAATCCCAATTTAGTTCATGATAAGATAAAAGAATCTAATGGCAATCAAGAAAGAAAACAAGATAAAAGAAATCATTCTCGTAGATTCTTGAAATCTTGAAGTTCTTTTGTTGAACCTTGAAGGAACCCCCTTCTAACTCTCCACAGTTGCTTTTTTCTTATGTCAAAACTCTCAAATTGACTCTTTATGGTTGGTCTTTAGTCTTATCCATTTTAATTCTCCAAAAGCTCCTTTTATACTTATAAAAAACTCAAAAAGTCTCACACAACATAAGTTTAATATAGACTTGTGTTGGGTCCATATTATTCAAAGCTATAAAAAAAAACTTTTAATTTATGTAGAAATCACTACCATTATAAATCACCAAAATGGACCTGTGTTGGCCTCGTGTTGGTTTAGTAACTCCTTTGTTACATATTTAAAGGTTTATATTAGGAATATAGGTCTAAAGTGTGACAACCTCCTATATCCCCTGGGAGGATATTGCGAGTGCCACACACACAGAACATACAGATAATATAGAACCGAAACCAAATCCAAAACACACGAAACATAACATAAGTGCATTCCCAAATTCTTGAGCAAACATACAGTACATAACATATCATTCATACTGTGCCTATCATATTACATACCATAAAACGTGCATTCTCAAAATCTCAAACAAACGTATAATACATATCATAATTTCAGAAATCAGCCTGAATTAAGGTTATTACAAACCTTCAAACAAAAATCCAAAGTTATATACAAGCCCAAAACAAACTAAAAAAATACATTTTTGGGCAACACAAAACTTAGACTCCTTTGGCCAATGCAATTTACTTGTCCTATTCCTTAAGTCCTTCTCTCTGAACCTATACGGGACAAATCCACCCTGCTAAGCATATAGCTTAGTAAGTACTAACTAATCTATACATGAGGTGACAACTCATCATACAAAATCATGTAACAGCATAAGCATGCATTAAAAGATTGCCTAACATTAAATAAGACATAATGCATTTCAGAACAAATTTTTATAATATCATAACTGAATATCACAAGAGGGTATAAATCCTTCAGAATCATAATACAACTTGGTTTATATAAGAATCAAATAGATATCAGAATATAAAATCAGACGACTGTTAAATCCATTTATAGAAGTGGGTAACGGGACTTATACAGAAGAGACCGAGTCTTGACACCGAAGTGTCAATAATAGAAGACACCAAAGTATCATTAATAGAAGACATTGAAGTGTCACAAAAGCAACTGCAGACTCTTCTAGGCATGCCTATTTACCCATAAGTAGGATTTAACAGTTTTAAAACAAAACAAAGTCATTTCAGAGATTTCATGTGCAAAGCAAGTAGTCAATCATATTCACATGTAAGTAGCACTTCCAATGATATAAACATGTATCAAACGCCTCGGACAATCATTGTCCGGAATTCATAACACAATTAGCATAAATCAAATTTTACAAGCAGAACAAAGTAAGGTATGACCATCTAAGATTACTCACAATCGCTCCCTTTCACTTATTTCCTTGAAGTTCCAGCAATATCTGGAAGGGATCACTCTACTTGCCCTTCTATATATAATCAAACATAAGTTCATGTTACTATATTTTTCATGTAACTGAATCAACATTAGTATGAATGTATCATATAACATGCATGTTCATGACAAATTCTTGGTTATATTTTCTTACTAAACTGATGTAAACATCAATTGTACTTCAAAAGTTCCAAAATTCATACAGGTAATTACTATTCCAGCTTTTGCTGGAAGCACTTCATTTGGGTCAACTTTGCACAATCAATAAGATAAAGAAAATGATGTATTTCTGTAACAATTTCTTCTAGACAATTGTTCCTCTGTGTCTTAAATCTCTATTGATATCAAGATCATTCAATTTGGTTCATTATTCTATGAGTTATGCTCAAAATACCACAGAATATGTACAATTGCAATTTTGGCTAGAGTATGATGATATATTCAAGTTTTACAACCCATATCTCTCAATTCCAATATCCAAAAATTACAAACTTTATACCAATTTAAAGCTAAGAGAATAAGCTAAAACTTTAGTGAGACCCTCAATTTAATTCAGCCTACATCAATACAATTTATTCAATAATCATAGGACATGATTTCTGTCCCTGGTAGTGATACAACCTAATTCAAGACTCAATTTCATGCCAATTTTTAAAGTCTTAGAGATAGAATTAAAATTTGAATTCTTTAAGAAAGTTGTAGAAATATTTCTCAAGTTTAATCTGAATTAAGAATCAACTCATTTGAAACTCTACAGATAAAGATATAATCACAATACCAAAGAATGTTCAGTGAAAATTCTCCAGTTTATGACATTCCAGTACATTTCCTCACTTTCATCCAATCAATCTTTTTCAAATCAATTCAGATAGCTCTAAATTTTTATAGAGAGAAAGAAAAATGTCTTAGAAGTCTATTGGTTCAATTCACAAGTCATTTGGAGGTCGGATGATAAAGTTGTGGCTAAAAGAATCAACACGGTTAAGTTTTGGAGAAGCCTTTGGGTGCAACTAGTCTTCTCTTCTCTCTCATAAACGCATGCTTCTTCTCCTTCACTATAAACTGCAGATTTTTTTTCACTCTTCTTCCTCTCTTCCACTTAACCCATCATCTCTAATTTATACTCTCACATTTCTACTCCCATCCCAAGTCCACTTACTCTAAAACAACTCAAAATTCAAAAGTAAACACAAACATCAAAATAGAAATTATATAAGAAATCACCATTTTTTTGTTTTTACTTTCTCTCTTTATTGTAAATTTTGTTTTTATGTTTAACAACAAATCCTAAACAGAACCTATATCATGCTTTTCCACTCCCATTTGCATTCAACTCACTGTCAAGACCTCTCAAAATTCAAGATCACACAACTTCTAAAATAATAATTATATTCACGTATTTCACCAAAGTTTCTGCACTTTCATTCTTTTTCTGCATTCTTTTTCACACTTTCAGCATCTTTTCTAACCCATTAATCATCATTGAAACTACTTCTTCCTACCCCACTCATGCATGTATCTATTTCCACACACCAAAACATCATCAACACAAATCCTTTACAAAGCCCATAATACTTTCGGTAGATGGAAAAAAAACAAAAATAAAGAGTAACAACACAAGTTTCAGATTGAAGTTCTTACTTTGATATTTGAATCCAAAGCCAAATACACAACCAGAAGCAATTAGTTGATGCAGTGATGAGATGGATGAACAAAAAGAATTTTGGTGTTGATGTATAAGGTGAAGAACAAAGGTGGAGAAAACAACAATAACTATAATAATTTCTATTTTAGCCTAAACATAACCACATGCATGTATAACACCTCTCCACATGTCACCATGCATGTGAGCCATTTGTCACATCTATAAGCTACCACATGTCACAATGTAATTGGTCCATTATTTTAATATTTTTCCTAGTCTAAATACCCTAAAATTTCATAAATTTGCTAAAATTTACAAAAATTCCGAAATAATACTAATAGTCTTTAAATAAATTTTTAATGTAAATAATCCACAATTCACATTTTTAATCACATTTAAAAACCAATTATACCTAGAAAATATCATGAATGCATGTACAATTATTTGTATATGTCAAAATCCATATGCACATATTAGCGAATACTCAATTATCAAACCATATACTAAAAATTCCTAAATTTTCTAACCCCTAACATGGGGTGTTACATAAAGGGTAAGAACACTGGTTTAGGTTTGGGTTATATTCCTTTATGTAGTAAGTTCTCCATGAACCAAAAATGGAATAGGGACTAACATAGGGTAGAATATGAGGCCATATTTGACCCATATTCTAAGCATGGTTCTATGATCAGCTCTTGTTCATTCAAATTCAAGTTAAAACTTCTTCAACTTGACACCAACTTGCCAAAATTTGTTCCTTTTTTATTGGGTAGCTAAAACAAGACTAGTAAACAAAAGAAAGCCATGTTAAGTACCTAATCATTGTAAAAACAATCCAAAGAAAAGTAAAATAATTTCAAAATGGTAAAAATATAGTCCATTTAAAGCTTATAAAATCCCTGACATTTAATCATTTACTTATCTTCAAACAAATCAATCCCATTATTCTTGACTTAAATAAGTGGAAAATATAAGAAAGAATTTAACAAATCAATTGAATTACTCAAGACAATCCATTATTCATTCAATTTTAAAGTTCATCAATTTTCCAGATAATTAGCTACTTACATCAAGTCATAACTCTATTCAATTTAACTCCAAAATCTTTTAAAATTTAACTTAATCCATAAAATAGAACCTAATGATTAAAGTGAACACCTATGAGAAAGATGATTTAGCTTTCCAACATTTCTATAATTAAAAAATACTAACTTTAAATTAACATAAGAGTATTTATATGATTGTTTGAAAAGTCACCTAACCTTTTGATCAAAAAGTAAACACCTAATTATGAATACTTCCAATTACTTAATTAGGTCACTATTTCAAATGGCTGTTAGCACCATTTTTTAACTTTAATAAGTTATCTTTTAACTTAATTATATATCTAAATTATATAAAAGGTATCGTAGTGCAAATCAGGTATCCGTTTTTAAAATTATTGAAACAAAATAAAATTAAATTAATCATCAATGCTCATAACTAATTGCCTAAATAAATCAAGTTATAATAATAACCAAACTTATAATGAATCATCTTGATCCATTTCCTTTTAGTTAAAAATTTTACCAAAATTATTCCCTATTGATTTAATTGTAACAAAATTAATAAGCATAAGTAATTGATTCCCTCCCCACACTTAACCTGTACATTATCCTCATTGTACACAACATATACAAATAATAAGAAATTAGAAATTAGGGGAAAAGTGAAATTAGGATAACTAGTTGTGTGAATTACGCAATGCTAACTTCTTAAACATGTCATAAGGCATCAAGTTTATACTCACTCATAAACCCACAAATTCCCTTTCGTGTGATAAACTACTAATACTATAAGGGATAATAAAACTTATAGATCTTTTTTCTAGGTTAGTTTGTTCTAAAAGATGGCATAGCACTCCTTACTTAGAGTATCATCAAAAACTCCTTGAGACCTTTTTTTATTAGAAAGGAGATCCTTTAAGCCCTTGTTGTATCTTGGCATCTATGGAAGAGCATGAATGTTAAGATATAATTATTTGAAAAGCTCAAAAAACTTACCAAATTTATCTTACTTTATATTTATCTCAGGCCTATGAAATTCTCAATTGGTGCTCTTGGACCACATCCTTTTTTGGTTGTTCCTCTTTTTCTCTCTTTTTCTCCTCATCCTTTTTTTCTTATAAAATAACCTTTTACTCTTCACCTTTTAACTACTTTATATTCTTAAAAAGTTATTATATTCATTTGCTCCCTTTTGTTTAATTGATATTACTAGGCAAACTACGTAGTTTCCTTTCATATAAAAGCTTAGCGAGCAGTTCAGTCTAAATTTTTAAGTTATGGATGGAAATTTATTAATTTTAAAAATATTCTTTAGTACCTTAGAAGCAAGACTTAGGTGTAGTGAAAAATCTTATCATCAGTTCTTTAACACTTGGCTTCCTTTCTTACTATTGATGTTGCTAAAATTCAAGTGTAGCTTGATTATCTTATAAAAAGTTTAGATAATTCCTCCATCCTAGATTATAGGTATTATTATATTATATTAATATTGATTTTTTATAAAATTTATTGGCTTGTTTTGTTTTCTTATGTTTTTAGGTGTCTAACATTCATGATTAGGGTGCCCCTACCTCATATTGTCGATCTTTTTGCTCAAAGCTGTCTAACTTTGCCTATAACATTGTCACCATATCAACATTATAAATGTCATGTCATTTTTTCATTAGCCTTGGATTCCCACACTAGTAATCATTTACGGTAATATTTTTAATGAGCTCTTGTAATTTCTTAGGAGTTTTAAAGTTAATAGTTACAATGGAAGACACAATTATTAACTTATGGGATTGATAACTTAAACCACTTTAGAAAGTTTATATTTACAATCCCATGTTAAGTCCATAGTGTGATATCTTTATAAAAAATTCCTTTTACATCTCTCATGTGGGGTCCCAGACCCTACACAATTGGTATTGTCCGCTTTGGTCTTCCCTGGGAATCGATCCCCTGACCTCACGGTTTTGTTGCACCCAGAGCACGCCTCTCTTACCATTGGGCCAGCCTTTTATGTTGGGTCCCAGACCCTCCACAATTGGTATTGTCCGCTTTGGTCTTCCCTGGGAATCGATCCCCTGACC
>JANIJH010000008.1:22763366-22818224 GCA_024520975.1 Erythroxylum areolatum
TGTAACATGCTTATGTGATGCATGAATTGGGAGAACCATCGATGATGGTTTCTCACTGAGTTCGCAAAAACTCATCAAAATTTTGCATCTATTTTTCAGGCTTTGAAGAGTACCCCGTTCGACGCGGGAGTATGTCTACTGTAGGCAAGTGAAGGATAGAGGTCGGGATCAGTTCGCGTCTGCATTAGTGTCTCATAATTGTATTCCGCAATCGTTGTAAACTGATTTGTATTTGTATCTTATGGTTCTTGTAAAGTATTGCTAAATGATAGTAATGACTGAAACTGCTTCCTTTTAACGTGGAATGTTTTTAAAAAATGTATACCGAGTTTTACTAAATGATGTAGTACGTCACCCTCGCGGAGCACGGACTCGGATATCACCAATGATATCGGGTTCGGGTCACGTGGGAGTAGGGTATTACAGAACTAATCAAAAGATGTTCGATTAACCTAAATTCTCAACTAATGCAATTGGAAAAATAGTGAGAGAATGATTGTGTTTTGACAAATGAGAACAAACTAAACTAATGCAATAACTGAAATTGAGTAGAGAAAGATTCAATTATAGGTGAGTTAGGAATTCAATTATTCTTTCTACTTTAGTTGTTAATTCATTTTCTTAACTAATTTTGGTGAATTGAATGATGGTCTGATCTCCTAAATGTATCCTCAAGCCTCTTCCAAGGTCAGAAGGGTATCTTTAAAATCCAACACAAGTTTATATTCCTATGGCTGCACCCAACTCTAAAGTCTTTGATCCTAGGTATCTTACATGGCCGCCCATGCTTTGTAGGTATATTCCTTTCCCTTGAAGAATCTTAAAGTCTCCTTCAGGTAGTGACGGAGTCAGAAATTTAAGATAAAAGGGTTCAAATATTTTTTTTAAATCTTATAGAGTCCAGTGTACCATTGGACTTCAAATAACTCCATCCTTATATATATATATATTAATTAAAAATAAAAATATTTAATTTTTTTAAATTTGGATGGCTTAGTGGCCATCTACCTCCGTCTATGCCTTCAAATAATGGTTTATTGCTCCAAGAGTTAAAACAATTACCCTATTCCTAGGTATAATTAATTCTCAAACACAATACAATTATCGAGCTCAAAATAATTGTAAGGAATTTATATACTAAGAGAAATAATCATTCATCAACACCATTAATAGTCAAGGGAATCATAAAATAACATCCATGTACTCAAACAATTGAATCCTTACAAAGGATCTAGCCATTCACTACAAAATACACACTAATAATAAAGAATTCCAAAGAAAACATGGCTAAAGATAAAGCGTAGGGAAGAATAAGAGAAATGATTTCGTCGCCGATCACAAGATTGGTTTTGCATTCTTATAGTTTTTATGTTGTTGTATTTTCCTATACACTCCCCCATCTAGGTATTTAGGGATAAAATGGGCTTCAAATAAAGTGAAAATCAAGTGCATAATAAATTAATAATCCTCTGAAGTCATCACGCCTCGATATGTGATGGAGTCCGTTACACCGTGACTTTGGCTTAGTTTCTCCGTCAAATAAAAAGGGCTTGTCAAGCTGATGTCATACAGTCGTGTGACTCTTCTATACCAAAATTGCTTCATCGTTACGCTGCGGCGTGACTTATTCTCACACTGCAGCATGATGGCAACTTTAAGTCCTAAGTTTTTTACGTCTCCATGCTGCGACCTGACATCTTGTCATCCCCTGGCACGACTGTTCAATAACTTTTGCATCATCTTTCACCTTTTCTTTGCACTTTTAATAACAAGAAACTGCAATCACTAATGTATCACAATAAGTCAACATAATCAATCAAAATAGACCAATTGGCAACCAAATTAATCTAAGAATGAGGTTAAAACATAACATTTTTCCAACTTATCAACTCCCCCAAACTTAAATTGTTGCTCATCCTCGATCAATCTACCCTACTTCAACTACTAAACACAACAATTATCATGCTAAATTAAAAAGTCATTCATCAGCAATTGTCTCAAAGTTAAGCATTCCTTCTAACACACCATCGATTCAAATATCATGGTCATGCCATCATTCATACCAATCTCAATCTTATGCCAATCAAAACATCTCCAGTGTGTGTGTGTAAGTCACATGCATTTAACTAGAGATGTGTGTGTGTGTAAGTCACATGTACTTAACTACCCAGCTCAAGTAAAAACATAAATCAGATAGCCCTTTGCCTTTTTACACAAGTAAATCCTCACCATGGCCTGTCTTTCATACCATTATCTACTATTGAAAATTATGCACTTACTTAGATCAATAGGTCTTCATTAAGCTAGTAATGTTAGGCTAAAGATAACATGGGTAGGATAAAGAAATGATAAAAAATAGGCTCGCATCAATTATTTAAAAGCATTCATACATTATTCCCTACTCAATCCAATCTTACTCCCTGATCATCTAAATCATCTAGGCACATAAGGAAGAACATACATCAATTCACCAACCTCCACCCACTTACTAATCCAAATTCTACATTACCTATTCTAGAGCATTGCTAATTCATTCAACTATTAAACGCAAAGACTTGACATTTTTTATGAAGTGCCCATTTTCTCTTCCTTTTTTAATTTTTAAGGGTCCATGGAACTCCATCCCATTCTTTTATACAAGAAACAATTAAATGAACTACCAACATGTTAACCAATTCCATCATTCTTAGCTCAATTAGAGATATCAAAATATAAGAACTATTATGTACAACTCTCCTATCAAACCAGTAAACCATATCTACTTTGTCCGTCTCTTCCCCCAGACTTAATTTTAGCACAACAACATCATATAGATTAATTCAAGACAAGAACTTAAGAATAAGGGAAAAAAGATAGATAAAATAAAAATAGGCTAGACTTATGAAACTAGCTAAAACAAAGGAAGGGTATTAATAACAACACAAAATGGGTGACTAAGGGGTGTACAATATGTACACAATATGGGTTGGCTAGAAAGGCCCAAACGGATCAAAGATGACCTAAATCATCTCCCAAGAAAGACACAACTCCATATTTTGCCTTGAACAATAATCAAATAGACCATAAGCATGTAATGAATTTTTTTTCATGTTTTTCTCTCTATATCATTTTTTATTAAGGCTTATGGAACCTCTAACTTATATCCTCGCAAGTTTTAAAATAGCCAAACATAAGTGACTTTGTGCTAAAAAATTAGAGACATAGTGGGTATGTTCTTTTTTATAACTACAAACATTTTCGACAACCTTGTTTTATCACTATGCCCAATGGATAAAGCTCAAGTTGTACATATTAGCAATATAAAGCTCTCACCATAAATCACTTTAGAAAATGCTTTACATTTACTAGAATCTAAAAACAACCTTATTTCCATCAATAAAATTTCATCAAAACTCCACACTAATGTCATTTTTACCCTACTACTTATTTCATAAAGACAACATCAAAGTTCAGCTTCTAAGGTTTGATAAATAAATTGCACGTATTTATCATGCCAATAATAATGATGGTACTCTTAGGAGTTACTTTACCATTTTCTAAATTCAAGGGTCAATAAATGCCCCACAACAATTCATCCTAGATCAGATCTAGAACTTCCTTCAACACTTTGTGTAGCCATAAATCCTATTTTGTATTAATTAAGATCTGTTGACTTTGTGTACCATGTTGTTGTAAATAAAAGATCATATCATATCATAAATCCATTTTAGTCATGAAATTATATAATAATGGAAACAACAACCCTCATCTTTGTCTCTATATTTGGTTTACTTGTAAGTTTGGGTATGCCTTATATACTGCTTTTGGGAAACCTTCTCAATAACTAGGAGATCCATTCGAGAAATCATAAGGTTACTACTTCCTTGCCTATTTCTAATACTAGTACATTAGAATTGTTCTATTATGCATTCATGTAATATTTGGCATTATAGAATTGGTCACCCTTCATTTGATAGCACGAAACAAGTATTCCTTATACTAGAAAATATTTTGGTGCGTCAGATTTGTCCTAAGGTTTCATAGAAATACTTTTCCTATAAGCACTAATGTTGTCGATAATGTTTTTAAACTTTTGCATGTGACATCTGGGGTCTTTATTATGTACATACTTATATTGCTCCTTTGTATCATTATGGATAATTGTACTAAAACCAATTGTACATGCCATATATCACATAAGAGCAATGTTTTGCCCAATTATATAGTCCTTTATTACCTTTGTTAAAGCCCAGTACTAAGCACAAGTTAAGATCATCAAATCTAATAATGGTGTTGAATTCTCCGAGTCTTTTATTACTGGTCATTTTTCTTCTAAGGGGATATTACACCAAACCTCATGCAATAATGCAACCCAAACAAAATGGTATTATAAAACGTAAACACTAATACCTTTTAAAAACTACTAAACCATTATGTTTTTAGTCCAATGTACCTATCAAATCATCGGATGAATGTTTACTCATTGCAATATATTTGATAAACAGGCTTGTTTCTTATGTCCTTAACCATATGACACCATATGAAAAGCTTCACAAAAGCAAACCAAACCTATAACACCTTAGAAACATTGGTTGTTTGTGCTATATTGCTACACCATCTCATAATAGAAAGAAATTAAAACCTTGATCTAGTTCTTGCATTTTCCTTAGTTATCACCTTAGGAAGAAAGCCTACAAAGTCATTGATATTGTCACTAAGAAGGCATACAATAGTAGGGACATCATTTTTCATGAACAATTCTTTCTTTTTTATCATATCAAAGCCATATATTTTGACATGTCCCTTCCTAACCTTATCTTCTTTGCTTTAAACTATCCAGATGCTCCATCTCCAACTGTTATTTAACCGATCTCTCTTACATCTACCCCATTTTCAATTTCCAATTATGGTTCCCTTTCATCTTTTTTTTTGTTCAAACTATGCTTCTATTTCTTCCCACCCAACATTTCAACATATTTTAAGATGATCCATAAAAGAGCATAAGGCACAATCTCACCTTGAAGACAATGTTTGCACTTTTCCCTCTAATCATTGGTGTAAACTTTTACCCTTCAATCCTTGCCTTCCA
The DNA here is from genome assembly GCA_024520975.1 of Erythroxylum areolatum. Taxonomy (NCBI): domain Eukaryota; kingdom Viridiplantae; phylum Streptophyta; class Magnoliopsida; order Malpighiales; family Erythroxylaceae; genus Erythroxylum; species Erythroxylum areolatum. Next base: position 22,768,435 of record JANIJH010000008.1, read on the forward strand.
CTCCCCAAGCCCATATAACCTAAACATATACCTATATAAGGCCTATAACTTATAAACAAGCTTTACTTGATCTTAAATGGGTTAAGACCATGGAGTGTCAAATAAATGCTCTTAAAGCTAATGATACCTAACAAGAGGTTGATCTCCCTCCTAAAAAGAAAGTTATTAGCAATAATGGGCATACAAGGTTAAACTTAGTTCTAATGGCACAATGGAGAGATTGATGACAAGGTTTGTGATTAGAGGTGACACAAGAAAAAATAACATTGATTACATTGAGACTTTTTCTCCTAAAGTTAAAATGGCTACCATTGGGACTATTATTGCATTGGTAGCTAGGAAACAATGTGATTTGTTTCAATGAGATGTACATGAAGATTCCTGATGGAATCTTGAACCCCATTCTAATTGATAATAGATCCAAAAGGCAAATAGTTCAACCATAAGTTCGCTTTATCCCTTAAAGTGAAAGGAATAACCTTATCTAAATGGCATCTTTCAAAGCTCAATTAACCTTAAATGTATCACAAATCTCTAAAAAGTTTACAATGTGTTCATTTAGATCCTTATTAAGCAAACCATCAACCTACACAAATTGTTAAATTATCTTAATCATGTTTGTTTTGGTCTCAAAATTATTAGCCTCCACTTTTAGCTTAGTAATGCTAGACTATGTCCCAATGAACAATAGTCTAGTATAGTTCCCCATTCTTATCATGCCATTGTATCTAGTAGTTATAACCTAAAAATTGTAGCTTCTTTTAAATTCTTAGGTTTTTTTCTCTTAAATTTTTTAGTGAAGTCATTTCTATTTATGGATTTAGGTTAAGTAGTAGTCTAGAACTCTTATAGTCACAAACCAAGTTACCTAAATCCTAAAATTCAACAAACAAGTACAAGATCAAAAAAAAGTAAGTTCTAAAATAAATAATGTAAAAAAGAAAAGGATGATTAAATTAATAAAAGTGGTCTTAATATCCTAATATTTGATAACAACATCAAAAAAAACTTGATGTGATGTGTAGATATGATCAAAATAATCCTAAAGATCAATTAGGTAAGTACACATGTCGTTCTAATAGTATAGTCTACTTAATATGGCTGTTGAATAATAAGGATCACAAGTACTAGTATTAACCATCTTTTGATTATCTAACCTAACAAAAAAATACAAATGACTTGAATGAAAATAATAATATGAAATAACAAACTAAAGTAATCAACAAGATGAACAATCAATTGAAAATTAAGATCTAATAAGAAATCCCTCTATAAACTTTCTATTCCTAAATTTATCTAATTTAATTATTAACCCTAGTTTCTTAGACCATAAGAGATTCCAAAGTTACAATTATGTTCTTTTTTTAAAAAAAAATACAACCCCTAGCCTTAATTTGATTAATTGAAATATCTTTCTAGTCAAAACTCCTAAAAATGCATTAACTTGTCCTATAAATTTCGTCTGATAGATTTTACTCTAATCCAAAAAATATATATGTTCCAATCTTTAAAAATCCATGTTATTATTTATTTTCATAATCTATTAATACATATGAATTCTCAATCCCTATATATGAAATCTGAACTTCAATCAAAACTTTAGCATATTTCAATTCAAAATAAGATATAATGAAGAATAATTAGTAAGAAAAGTTGGCTCATTCATTAAATCAAATAATCAATTCAAATATATAGTTCTAGAGTATCCCATCTAGATCTATCCCAATCTAATTCATACTAAGGTAAAAAAAATGTAACATCAAGCAAGAAAGAAAATAAGATAAAATAAGTCATTTTTATGGATTTTTAAATCTTAAAGTTCTTTAGTTAAATCTTGATGGAATCCCCTTCTTTGTCTCTAATGTTATTACTTCCTTATCCTAAGATGCTTTAGTTTAACTCCTTTTGATTACTCTTTTGTCTCATGTCCCTTTTTATGTATTTAATCATAATAACATAAAAGTTTTATAAAAATTACAGTTAACACAGGACCAATATGGGTTTATATTGCACCCATATTAACTTAGTAACTCAATAATTAATCATAAATTATGTAGATAAAGGTTTATCTAAAAGTCTAAAAGCATGAACATAAGTCCATTTTTGGTATATGTTTATTCTTGTGGTAAATTTTAGAAGATATAGAATGCACTGAAAACGTATATGAGTTGAAAACAAATATATTCTTGGCCCATATTTTGAGAATATGGCTCTATACTTGACCCATGTTCCTCCAAAATAATGCCAAACTTCTCCAGTTTGACATTAACATGTCCAAACTCATTTTGCTCATTAGAGAGCTAATAAGATATTTGTAAACAAAATGTAAGTCATATTTTGTACCAAATACAATAAAAACCATCCAAACATAAGTAAATGCTCTTAAAATCATATTAAAACATAAAATAATTAGCACTTATCAAAAGTTTTTTACTTTATTTGTAGAATGTTAAGTTGCTTAAGGGGTTACTTCTCTAATATTAATTATCTTATCAACACCTTTAAGCCCTTATAGAGCAACTTAGATGTTGTTTTCCTCTTATGTAACCAAGGAGATAGCTATAGTACCTACATTGATATAAATGACTTCACCTATTTATTAATGAGGGTTCACCTTGTAAAAGTTGTTATGGTCTCTATAATTCTTATTATTTGGATCCATTATACTTATTAACTCAAAATAATCTCCTCTAATAAAAAGCTTAATTATAAGCCTTCACTATCTTTCTAAGTGTGATAAGAATGGTATCCATTGATATAAGACCAACACATTGTCCTCTACTAGTCCCTTTTTCTCATTTAACCTTGTTATAAGAATGGAGTCTAGAAGTTCTTAGTCCACATTTGTTTCTATATATACTCATGCATAATTAATCCTTTTCATTGAAGATGTGCCCTCATCCATACATATTAGTCTTCTGACATAACTTGCTAGGTGATTAAGCTTGACCATAAACCAATATTCCAAGGGGAAATTATGGATAATAATCCATATTAGTTCATGCTTCAATGTTGCATCCTCTATTTAATGAAATGATCTCCTTTTTTTTCATAAAAAGAAATAGCCTTGTTGTTAATATGTTAGGGACCAACCTCTAATAATCTTTGTATGTGTGATTCATAGTTAAATTTGAATATGAACAATCCTTGTTTATTAAATAATATCTCCTTCATCCCCATTTTCTTCCAGTGAGTAAATGCCTAAGCATTCATAATAGGTATGACGATTTTTTTTCTAGAAAGAAACCTACCATTAAAGCTAACCACTTAGAAGCGCCTAATTTTAAGACCTTCATGGGTAAAGAAACAATGTTCATACCATCTTTCATATGGAAGGCATGTATTTAAGTTTGCTTTTAAGAGAAAAGTTTCCCATAATCTAGCACCATATGGTATTAGCCATTTTCAAACACTTACCTGAACTAGGGACTAAGATGGAACTAGGATCTTAAAAACCAACATTGCTAAAAGGCAATATGTTTTATGAGGTAGCCTAAAGAGCTTAAACACTAAAGGTGACTTGAGATAGAGTTGAATAAGAGGTAAGAAGCTCCTCGAGATTGGAATGAGGAATATCATTATGGATTAAAGGGGGAAGGAGGAGTTGGAGAAATGGATCTTCTAGTTCAACATAGTGACTGAATCTAAAAAGGAAAAGAAGTAGACCATTAACATTTAAAATTAAAAAAGCATAATATTGTAAAGAATTAGGAAGAAGACAAGTTATAAATTGAGGACTAAAGATTAAGGATCAGTTGAAGTTTTAGTTTAACCCTAAAGAATATAATGAATCAAGATGGATTGAAGGAATAAGAGAAGAAACTTAGAGAGAATAAGAAACATCTCTTACTAAGAAATATAAGTATGGTTTTTAAACATCATGTTATGATTTTTAAATGTTGAATATACAAAAAATTATATAAATAAAAAATGTATATCTAAATATTTACAAGTGTTGTAATGCGCTTAAAAAAAAATTCTGAACGTGATAGTGAAATATAATTTTGCATTGTTAAGTTATGCCATTAACATAATTGCAATAAAATATACAAATATATATTTTAGGAAAAATGATATTGAAGATCATGAATTATAAGTAAAATATCAAATGTATCTCAAATTTATTTTGCAATACTACATATCATGGCCTATAAAAAAATGTTTACTTATATATCCTAGATAGTGAGATAATTTAGTTATATTAAAATTTTATTTTTCTCTGTACTTTAATACTTGAAATTTTGATCTAAAAATTTAGGCAAGTATTAACAATAATATAACACACCTAAAACATAAGCTTAAATCAATCTCTCAGATGAAGCTTTCTTGGATAAACAATAAAGGAACGGTAACTTTCCTCTTGCAAAAGATTTTTGGTTTTGGTGCTCTCCATTCTGTTTCAGGTAACTTTTTATTATAGCAGGTTTCATGGAAATACTTGAAGGGAGCTCCACTCCCATAGTGGTAATGTAGAACCATTTCCCCACTCTTCAAGGAGCTCTTGATGTAAATATTGTCAAGGATTGATCCAAGCAAAATGCTAAAAACTTGAATGTCATTAGTGAATTTGGGGCAATATTGTCTCTTTTGAAACTCCCCTAGCTAAGTCTAAACATTTCTCTTTTACCCTGGTAGATGGTGTAGTTTCCCCTCCCCTTGAGTTTCTTCAAGAAGAAGCAAAACTTTGGAACAATACCTTAGTTGGTTTTTTCTAAAACAAAAGACCAAGTTTTCCTTTATGCAAATGTGGCTTAAAAGATCGGGAAATAAGGGTTTATATAGAATCCATCTTACTAAGGAGGATACCTTTCTATTCAAGTTTATAGATGATGATAATATGAGTAAGATTTTGGAATTGGGATCATGACATGTGGGTGGAGAACCTATATTTATTCAGATATGGGCATCAGGTTTAGTTTTTGACAAAAACGACATTAAATCCATTCCTTTATGGATGAATTTTCTTAAAATTCCTCTGAAGTATCAATTTACGGATGGCTTGTGTTTTTTTTCCCAAGTGCAATTAGAAAAACTATGGCTTTTGATGCAGTAACTCCTAAGCTTGATAAGGTGTGCTATGCTTAGATATGTGTAGAAATAAATCTTAAGAAGCCCTTACCTAAAGCTTTTCCTATCATGAAACTCAGTCCTACTATTGAGCTTGTAAAAGTTAAGATTCAGTTATCATAAAATTGGAAACTCCAATTGGGAAAGCAAGTTTGGAAACCAAAAGGGAGACTTTTTATCAAGAGGGGATCACAATGAGTTAATGGGGGTTAGAGAAAGAACCGGTTGATCCTACTTCATAACCCAACTCCACTAGCTCTATACTTGATTTATAATTTTTCTTTAGTTAGAAGGGGGGATCATTATGATAATTCAAACATTATTATAGTTAAAGATTAGGGAAAAGCTACTACTAACCTCTAAAACAAGGGAAAGCTAGTGCAGACTCCCCAAGGAGTGATAAAGAGGATAAAGCTTTCAATTAGGGGTTACTGATGAAATGCAAGCATTGAATGAAAAGTTTATTCTTGTATCCAATCGAAGGTCCATAAGGAAAAAGAGAAAACCCAAAGGGGTTTGGTAAGATTACACATAAACTTAGATAGTTTTTTGGAATATCATATGCATGAATGAGCCATTAAGGATATTATTTTGGAAAAATAACCCATCTTAGTAGGATTACTAGAAACCAAAATTAAGGCTTTTAAGCTCCAAAGTTCAATGAGTTTTCTTGGGAAAAGTTGGGAATAGGCTTTGACTACATTCATCATTTCAATGGAAGAATATTGTATGCTTTTAGTATGGAGAGGGTTAAGGTATCTCTGAAAAATTCCTCTGATCAATAAGTTCATCTCTTATGTAAGCCTGAATATTTTGAACTAGTATTTGAGGTGGCTATCATCTATGCTTCTAACATAGAGTTCCAAAGGGTTAAGTTGTGGAATGATTTGTGTAGTATCAATAACATGATGGTGAATCCCTGGATTATTCCTAGGGACTTCAACTGTGTTTTAATCTCCATTTGAGGCGTAGGGGTATAAAGTTAACCTTTCCAAACTAGGTAGGGAGCCAGAAAGGATAATGACAAAGATAGATGCTACTGATTTGAGATACTGAGGTAACATATTCACTTAAAGCAATAAACATAAAGGTAATGCATTAATCAGGAAGAAGCTTGATAGGGTTCTATCCAATCAAAGATGGATGTTATCCTTTCCAAATCCTCATGTACTTTTTGGATCACCATTATACTCAGATCACTCCTTCATAAAAATCAAAGATATCTTCACCAATAGGAAGATAAATGCATCTTTTAGATTCATAAATTTCCTATCTAAGAAGGATGGTTTCATGGAATTGGTCAATGAAACATGTACCAGGGATGTTTAAGGATTTAAGGCTTTTCCAATCATAAGGAAACTTCAAGCATTAAAATCAAAGCTTAAGTTATTTCTTAAAATAAGAGCCCTATCAACTGAAAGGTGTTTACTAAAAGCTAAGAAGGAACTAAGGGAAGTTCAAAGAGCATCCTACCTTGCTCCTAATAACCTAAATTTGCAATTTGAATAAAATAGGAAATTTCAATAATATATCAAGGCCTTTGTAGACCATAACTCAATGTTGATGCAAAAGGTAAGAAGCTTATGGCTGAAGGAAGGGAACTCTAACTCAAGGTTATTTCATAGCTCCATCTTGGCTTGGAGAAATTCCAATAAATTTCAAAGTTTGCTAGACTACAATGATCAATTAGTTTCTGACTTTTCTTTGATTGAAAGTATGGTTATCAAATACTATATGGATTTACTAGCTTATAACAGGCCTAGAAGACTTCCTTGCAAGATCTGGTAGAAGTGATTAATTCACCTCTAGCTTTCCCTAACTTGGAATCAATGCAATTGTCAGTTACTAGACAAGAGGTCAAGTATATTCTTTTTTACTTGAATCCGAGGGCACCTAGACTTGATTGGTACAATGTTTATTTTTTTCAATGCACATGGAATATAACTGGTACTACAAGAATTCCCATATTCTAGTAGGATGTTGAGGGAGCTGAATGCCACACATATTTGCTTGATTCCCAAAGTTCCATATGAAATTTCTCTAAATTATCCTAGACCTATGTCATTTTGCTACATAATTTATGAGGCGATTGCTAAACTTTTGGCAAACATTCTTAAATATCCTCTTAATTCAATGGTTCATCAACCTTAAGGTGCATTCATTCATGGTAGAACAATATCCGATAATATCCTTCTAGTCCAAGAGCTAATGAAGGATTACAATTCCAATAAATCAATTAAAAGTTGTGCTATGAAAATAGATTTCTTTAAGGCCATTAACAACATAAATTAGAGCTTTATCATTAGCAGTTTGGAATAGTTTAATGTCCCTTTTAAATTCGTTTCGAAGATAAAAAGTGCATCTCAACACCTTCTTATAGTGTGCTTGTAAATGGATGCCCCACTAAGCTCTCCAAAGGTTTTAATGGGATAAGGTAGGATGATCCATTATCACCATATTTGCTCGTAATCTCAGTGGAAATTCTTAACAAAATCTTCAAATTTAACACCTTAGGAAGTTCAGATCTCTCAAATCATCACAAATGTGAGGTATTGCAATTTACTCATCTCTATTATGATGATGATCTAATGATTTTTTGTGCTACAGATCAGAAGTAATTGTCTATTTTCCATAGATTTCTTATGCAATTTTGTAGAATTTCTAGTTTGAAAGATTATTACTAATAATAGGATGTACTTATCTTGTGATATCTCTAATTCTAGTAGTCTAAAGGATATATTTGGATTGAATATCTAAAATCTTCCCTTCAAGTATCTGGGGGTACCTATATCCTCCAAAAAGCTAAAGTATCATGATTGCTTGATATTGTTGGAGAGATACAAAAGTAAGATTAATGCCTGACAAAACATATTTCTTTCTCAAGCAGGAAGGGTTCAACTAATTATATCAGTTCTGAACAACCTGCACTACCATTGGAGCTCACACCTAGTTCTTCCAAAGAAGATCATTCAAGAGATTGAAAGATGTATGAAGAACTTCCTCTAGTATGGAAAAGAGAATGATTCAAAGGGTAATAAGATGAAATGGGACCATCTTTGCTGGAGAGAGCAAAAAGGAGGGTTGGAGCTTGGTTCTTTTTAGTTGATTTAAACCAAAATAATTACCAATACGATTTGGAAGCTTCTTAATGACAGAGAGGCTTTATGGAGAAAATGGATAAATGTCTACTATTTAAGTAATCCCAATTTTTGGTAGTTGGAAGAGAAGATTGAGCATTCTTGGCCTTTCATCAACATTCTAAGGTATAGATACATTATCTACCTTCACATGAAAATGAAGATTGGTGATGGTGAAAACTCCTAGATTTGGTTTGACAACTGAACTTCTCATAGCCCACTGATTAAGAGGGATGAGTTACTCAATCTAGTCGGCAAATGGATAATCAACACTAAGGTCTCATATGTCATTGCTGAGAATGAGTGGAAGATCACAGAAAGGGAAGTTGATAGATTTTAGGCTGTTCTTCCAAAATACATGCCTGACTCATAAATAAAGGATAAACTAATTTGGTCTTCTAGTAGTAATGGAGAATTCACTAACTCTTCTTGCTTGAAAGTTATAAGACCTCATCGTCCAAGTGTACCTTGGTATAATATAGCGTGGAAAAGATCCTTGATGCCTAAGGCTTCTTTTATAACATGATTGGCTACTAGAGGAAAGTTAAAGATTAAGGATAGATTAAGGGGGAGTAACGACCAGATTTGTATCATGTGTAATACACTACCTAAAACTACTAATCACTTATTCTTTAAGTGCAAGTTCTCATCTTTTGTTTGGGCAAGAATGCATCATAAAATGAAAGGAAAACATTTTGGTTTGGGCTGAAAATCTCTATAAAAAGATTGGAGAAGACAAGGTGTGCCTGAGTCTAATTGTAACTTATTTAGTCCACTCAATTTCGTTTAAAAGAAACCTAAAAATCTTTAAGGATGTTCACACGGATAAATATGTTGTTGCAAATAGGACAAGTTGTTGGATTAGAGAGATATTGACTGCTAACCAAGTCACTGATAGTTTAAGCACTTCCATGAAACGTAATTGGAGTCTGGTGTAATTTGGATTATGTTCTAGCTTTGCTACGAGGATTGGATTTCTAACCTTATAGTTGAATGTCTTGTTCGCTATTTCAATGATATTTATTATTTATCTTTTAAAAAATAATAATATAAAAGTATTTGAAAATTTTTTTGTTTCTTATCTTATATTTTTAATTGATCTGACTTCTTGGGGTTTATTCCGTAACTTGGAAGATACTCCATCCAAATGTAGTAAACAGAAACATAAAAAAAATGAAGTGATGGTATAAGTGCATACGAGGCAGCATTTGATAAAATTCTCCAACTACATCTTGAATCGCTTTCTGAGCATGTTTTGACGAATGAAGGAAAACGGCATTGACTGTCGGTGAGGGGTAAGCAGGCTTAATTTTATTGACGTAATATGAAGACGGTGATGCGGATCATTACCTGAGGCTAATAGACACTCTACTCCTTAACTTGACCTACCTTAGTTAACTTGGCTCGCCAACTAAGGTGGTCCGGTGAACAAATTAAATTCACATCATGTATGTTGCTGTTGTGTCCTCTATACACCAAGATGGTTCGGTCTCTGGTATAGTAAGTAGAAATCATACTCTATTCCCTTTGTTGAGAATAGATTTTGATTGCCACAATTCACTCTTCCTTACTAAGTCTAAAACTCCTAAACGTTAAATATCTGTGACGTCGGCCACAAGAAAAGACTTCCGTAGATCATATGTATAGTCATTGTAATTGTAGATTTGGATTGTATCAAATTTATAATAACGTAACAAAAATTAAACTGTTTTTTTTTACTTCTATTTTAAGATAAAATGTTTATATCTAGATTTAAAATATAAAAAAAGAAATAAAATTCTAATTTTTTGGGTCTAGGGAAAAAGAAAAACACTAGTAACTTTTGTAGTCAGTTATTCAGTTATAGAGAGAAGGGTACAAGAGTAGAAAACAAGAAGCTCCAACAAATCTAAGTGGACCGTCTACTTTGACAACCACTTGAAGAAAGGGAACATATTATTTAGATTTTTGGCAATTGAAATCGAGCTCAGAAGCATCAAAAGGGCGAAAACCTCATCTTATCAACTCCAGGGCGCAGGTGAGTTGGTAAGGAGCTCTTCTGGCTTAAGTGAGGTCACGAGTTCGAACCGTCCTCATGTATGCAGCCGTTTAAAACTTGAGGCCAGAGCTTTGCCTCCCGTAAGGGACCTATCCAGCTCGAGCGGAGATTAATTTAGGAGTAGATGACTTAAAGGTGTCTTTTTATAGTTAAAACCTTCCTAAAATACTTCGTAGACAAAAAAAAAAACCTCATCTTATCAACATGCAGCCTCGTCTTATACCAACAAACCTGTGCTGTGTTGGTTAAGACTAGAGGATTCGCCATTAGCTAACCCCGCCACTCCTTCACTCTCTCCCCTGCACTCACCATTGCTTCTTCGTGTCCTTCGTTCTACATATTGGTTGTAAACTATTGGCATTTGTAGCAAAGTAGTGAGGCTCTTTGTTAGTCTTCCCGATTTAGTTTCTGTAATTCTTTTTGGGATTTTTTGGTACACTGTATCTAAGTGGGAACAGTTACACTCTTGATAAAATTATCCTCATATTCTTTAGGCAGGTTTTACTTCTTTTGGGTGAATATATCCAAATCACGTTATAAGCATACTACTGACTCCATGGCATGGGGGTCGTTTGACGGTGTGGTAGTTCGGAGTTGGGTTGGTAAGACAAAGCAAGGAGAAAGGAGGGAGTAATAAATGTAGTTGATTATAAAACGATCATACCCCACATCTCACCATCACTTCAACATCAAAATGACCCCTTGTGGCGATTAAATTACAGAAATTTTAGCAAGCCAGACAGGACAGCTCATTTCAGATTCTTATTTCTTCATCTGTAAAATGGACCAACTAGGTAAAAACAAAGGAACGGTCAGGTCAGCTCACATGTTATACAGCGGGTAACAGAATTATTTCCTTTAAATTAATCAATTTAAAAGCTGGGTTAACTCTCTTCCCTCAAAAAAAAAAAAGCTGGGTTAACTCTCCATGCTCCTGCCACTAAATGTGTGAGAATTCCAATATAACTCTGGATATCCTTGGATTCCGGAGAAAACCCTTCAGAATCAGCCCCAGATTATCTTTTTTCTTTTAACAATGATTCTCGCATAAAAAAGAAACAGGCGGTGAACAGTCTCTGTTGCTATGCAGAAGAAAATGACCGACACCACTTTTAGAACATACATGCTAGCAAGGTCGGGAAATAAATTAAGAGCAAGGGCCAGAGAGTTAGACAAACATGTACTGTTTTGGGTTGAAAATGACCCTCCCTTGACTATCATCACACCAATGCAACATGTTCTGTGGGGCAAATGACATCATTACGCCCCGGTTTTGCCCCATTTTGCATGCCGTACCACGACATAGGAAGAATCAGGAAAAGCATATCATTACATACATGGTTGCTCAATTCAAGCCAAAGCAGATTCACCTGAAGCTCATTCAAACACCAGTAAGACCAAAAAAGAAATATGTACTATTAGAGATTCTGATAAGCATGATGCTACATCTTAGACTACAATGCTTACAAAAGAACTCAAGAAGTTGGAAGGGCACGAGATTTAAGGCTAATTCAATTTGCTCATCTTCCAATCTCCAGTTTGATGGTGGCTGAACACAATTTATTAAAAAGGTAAACTTTTGGAAGTTGAACTCGAAGTGAGGGACTTGAAATGGTCAGATGGTGCAAAGTCTTGAGGCAAATTGGCCCTCTTGACAATTCTCCTCATGTTGTTCTGCAAACTCTGTTGGACTAATTGTTTCACCGCTTTCTTCTCTTCACTCATCATGTCTTCTGTTTCTTCCAAACACGCCTTCCCCGGGTTCACAGAAGATGACGAAGAACCACAAATAGGAGCAGACACTGTTGCAACCAAATTCCCACCATAATTTTCAGAAACTTGCTTCCCTTTATCCACCCTCAAGCATTCCAGGATCCTGGAGGCCCTTTTCTGAGCCAGGGTACTACCTAACAGTGTCAGCTCAAGCAACGAAGATACAATCCCTGCCTCGATCATGGCCTGTCTATCCCCATATGCTTTGTGTGCCATCACCATTAAAATGTAAGATACCTTCTCTTGGCATCCTGGTGAGTCAGTCCAATTCAAAACATCAACCAAAATGGGGAAAGCGTCCTGGACATTGCTGATTGCCTTTCTACCTTCCGGGGTGGATACTACATTGCTCAAGACAGAAAGAATTCTCTCGCTTACTTCCATATCTCCCAGAGCATTCAAGAGAAAAGGGATCAAATCGGTCTCAAGAATAAAGAAGATGTTTGATGGGAATATTGAGAGATTGTATAGAGCTCTAAGAGCATCTTGCTTTGCTTGAGCGCTACTTTTATGATCCAAATCCTGAAGGGTCTTAACCAAGAAAGGTATGGCACCAGAAGAGCCAATAATAGGTTTGTTACAGTCCAATGCACTCAAGCCGAGAAAGTTTGCCACAATTGCCTCTGATACTGATGGGCTCGGAGCATTTGGAGAGTATATGATCTTTAGCATCTTATGAACAGCACCAGCTTTAACAATGGCAGCTTTGTTCCTGAAGGAGTGTTTCAAAAGGATTTATATAACAGAGCCGCATTTAAGAATGCTATCACATATTAAATGCATGAGATAGATAATCGCCATGTGAAACATACTCTGGAAATGCGAAACTGTTCCAAGAAAATTGAACAGTAAAACATGGAAAGTGACCTATCCAAACAAATCAGGAGAGAGTGAAGTCCAATAAAAAAACAAAAACTGTTCTTAAAGAGGAAGAAAAAAAATCAATAGAGAGGCAGGAAACAACAAATTTAAAGAAAATGACTCGACATTCTCGATCTAAAAGCAAACAAGACTCCTCATTTTCCAGTCATCTTCCATGAAAAATATCGAACTAAAACAAAAACCAGAAAAGCCTTACCCTTTAAAGACGAAATACTAATCAAGAAACCAGAAAAGTCGGTATCTTTAGGACACAAAATTGGTAAACTAACAAAAAAGAGAAAAGCGAACAACCAAGATCCCGGAAACTTACATGTCATTACCAATCCCAAGATTGAGTAAAGCATAGAGACAAGCGATATGAGACTCAACATCTTCCAAATCAAGCATTCCAACTAGAGGAGGGATAGCTCCCAACATAGCAAGAGTTACCCTAGCTCCAGAATCTTCCTTTGCTAGTAACCTCACATGGCAAGCAGCAGCCTTCCGATTCAATTGGTCCTCTATCTGCATTTCTCTAACGACCCTTTTCTGTTCCTCCAAAGCTTCAACCTTTTTCTTGGTCTCCATTTCACTCTCAGCCTCCGCAATGCTCAAAAGATCCGACAACTTATCCGACCTGCCATTCCTCTCACTCACTGTTTTCTTCTCGCCACCGCTGTTCTTGATCGCCGGCTCTGAAGTGCTGCTCTGGGTTACGGTTGCGGAAGCTTCTTTAGTACCGGAGGAAGAAGAAGGTGAAGATAACATGTCGTTTTCGCGGTCATGATGCCGGGAACTGCCGCCGCAGCTCACGGCGGCGAAGAGTTTGCGGCGGAAAGCTGCGGTCGAGAACGAGGTCCATAAACGGAAATGACCGGCGGCGTTGGAGGGGGAGTGATCAAGGACCAAGGATCCGATGTTGTTACGTTGACACTTGGCCATTAATAGTCTGAACCAAGAGACCGCATTTCAGAGAAACCAAAAAGCTGAAAATGCTTCTCCACGGGGGCAAAGGGAAATATAAAGACTATTATTACTGAGTGAGTCTGGTGAAGAGTTGTTCAATTTCTGAGACAGAGAGTAGCCTAATTTACTCTGCTCTAAAGGGTTTTGATGTTGTCATCTCCATGTAGAGTAAATAAAATGAACTTAGTCCTAGGTAAAGTGAGGCACTACATTTATCTGCAGAAGCAGTGGGTCTATGCTAACCATTTATTCCTGCTGTACTTGAAAATTAGTGATTACCAACTCTTTGTTATTAAAAAAACTGACTGTTACTTTTTGTTAAATGAAGAAGAAAGTAATTTTTTTTCCTTAATTTTAAACAGCAAATAAGTTGATCTGCATTGATACATTATTTGCTATACAATGGATAAATTACATGAAAGATAAAAGGTCTGCCCCAACACACCACACCAACTTCTTTCCTTGCGCCAAAAGTCGAAGACAGTCCTTACCGAAGAAGCCATGAAAATTCAGTTGGGACTTGGGAAGGGAAGCCAGTGGTTGGTCACGATCCCATTTAACTTCAACATTTGCTCGCTACTTCCCAATTGCATGATGGGAAAACGTGCTTCTGTGTACTACAGTACATTGCATGAGGCTTACTCCGCACTCTAGCCCTCTCATCTGTGCCATCCAGCTAATGCATGATCACTAGGTCCCACTTGATTGTTAATGGATGTGATCCGTTGGATATACATGTGATGGTGATGTCTGGCTTGCGATTATTGAAGTAGACAAACTATTCAGCTTTCAGCGCTTCCCAAGAATTCTACCGTATTGATGTGTACATGCAATGCAGATTTCTGTTTTTGTTCAAATATTTAATCCTATATTTTTTTAATTTTGAATTGCCCTTTTTGACATTTGCCTTTTATTTTCTTAAAGCTATATATTCAAACATTATTTAATTTAATTATTTATGAGATGATTCAATTAAAAAAACAATTCATTTTAAATTTCAAACATTTATCTAAAACCATATGTTAAATTCTAACATTTGATGATCTTAAAAAATAGTTTTAACCCTATATTAATCTCACACATTTATTTTTAAATTAACAGAATTATTATAAAATTTTCGTGAGCTTGTAGTAATGCTGACATTTTAACGGTGTAAGTTGGAATTATGTCATATACCTTTTTTCCTCTGTTGACCCATACTCACTCCCGTACCTTGCGAGAGACCACCATCACCGCAAGTGCAATGCTGGACGTCTCATATCTCCAACAAGGTATTTACATTCTCAAGAGCTTTGATTTATAAGCCTCAAAACACTCAACCGATAACAAGTTACTTCTCTTCCTAGTACATCATCCTTCCCCACTTCCTCTCTCTCATTCTCATTCAAGCTTTGCTCGTGCGAAACAGTCCACAACGTATAACACGAAGACTATGCAATTCTACTTCTTTGATGAAGCCGGTAACAACTGTCTTGTTACATAAGCTGTCAACGTACGACATATCCACGTCTGGTCTGACACTCCTCCACTCTAGTCATATTTTTTTTTATTACATTAGGTATTCTAGCTTGGTCGGACTAATCCTAATCTCCTAAGACCCCATCCCAAGAGCTCTAGAGAGGGTAAATTTGGAAACCCCAAGATCCCTCAGGTTCCTACGCCGCCTGTACACGTCTGCGCACAAGGAGTCTTCGCATACTTGATTGATCGCTGGCCTCCCCTTGCTCAGCATCAGGTTCCCATCAACCCCTAGGTTCCCTAGTAGCTCCAACTCCCACACTGCCGCTGGAAACGAAACGTCCGTAATTAATCTGATCAAGGAGTTGTACCAAGGGGGCTAGAGGATCATCAATAGGAATAATGCCTATTTCTCCTCCGTTGGCGTGACTTGAACTCAAGACCTCCTGAAAGGGAGAGCCTTAAGTGAGGAGCTTTGACCATTCAGGCCACTCCTACTTGTCTCTAGTCATAATTGATTCTAGTAAAGGAAGCAACAAATACACAAAATTACACAAATTATATATATAATTTGTGTAATTGATCATACCATTTAAAAATTAAATATCTTATTAAAATATTAAGTACAGATTTAAAATTTGATTATTGTGTTTCATTATTATAATAATAAATCAAAGTTCTGTTTATTATTAAACTTGTTTAACAAAACTTGAATATGTTTAATCTAATGACAATGGATGCCACTTAATTAAATCTATACGATTTGAATAGGAAAACTTATGATCTTATAAATTTAAAGGTACATGTAACATATATTATAATAAACACTTGTCACGTAACCAATTTAAAGATCACATAAGATGTAATTAATAATGAATAAATCACAAGAAAACTATAATTTCGTCAATCAAAGAATAAACTTAAGTCTATCACATTTTAGGTTTTAACTACTTAAACCTATATCCCAATTAGTTCATAATAACACAAATAACGTCAGCAAAATAAGATCAATAATTCATTATCTTGAAATCTTCCAAAAAAAAATCATTGAAATCCTCCTCTATCTTCAAAAAATGGTGAATTTTTTATTAAGATCAAGGTGAAACAGCTTTAATATGACTTTTGAATTATTCCATAGCCGAAAGAACTCTCTTTTTTGACTACTCTAGTTATAAAAAACTTTAAACCCTAATTTTTAATGAGCTACACAACCTGATATATGGGTCCATATAGCTGGCCATGTATTCTATAAAATTCTCTAAAAATTAACATCGCAACATACGCACATACAAGAGAATTGTGTATGATATCGTGTTCTTCATACAGGAGGTAACATAGGCCATGTAAAGTGCACTAAGGAAATAGAAGCAACCACTTTTATGCATGACCCTCAACAAAGGATTGTGTACTATGTCATATAAAAAACCCAGTGATACATGGTTCTTCTGCAAATGTTCTAAAATTGTTCCATTTCTATCCAGCTCTTCTTTAACTTTGCCTCTTTTTCTTATATGGGTAGAAATATGACCCAGATTGATAAAAATTCTTAAATTAAATATCAAGTCCATCCAAAATATAAGCAATACACTATGAAAATAATGCTAAAAATAATGCAAGTTTAACATAAATCAATATTAAATAGTTAAATTTCATACAAATGATGTATGTGATGTAATATCAATTCACTAAATGTTGACTACTTGTATTTTATTAAGTTTACTAAGGACTTTATATTATATAGTCGTATGTATTAAATAAAATATTGATATAAATTTTAAAAAGTTTAAAGTATTTAGATCTAAATAAAAACTAGGATTTGAGAATGTGTAGACACTCTGGTAAGATCAATATAGTAAGTTTTACATTAAAATGTCTTAGTTGTCTATAGGAAATGACATTCTTTAGTAAATAACTCCATAACTAAATTCTATAATGGTATAAATTTTTGTAAAGAGGATTATACAATATAAGATATCGTGTGGTACAATTTTGGTGAGGAATATACAATATAAGATATCGTATGGTACAATTTTTGTTTCTTTTATTGTTGTGATTAATATAACAACTTGCCTTTGATAATTCTATTTAAATTAATTAGCAAGTATAACATTTGGCAAGGTAAGACTTTCAAAGATTCAAGGTTAATGATCTAGGGATGTGGTGCATAGTTAAAGCGTATATTATTCAACAAGTTTAGAATTAAATTGGATACTATAAGGTTATAAGGTATCTAAAAGGTTGGATGCAATCTTATAAACCCTATTGAATAACATATTTGTTTCAATGCATACTTCGAAGAGAAGGAGTCTCAAGATGAGTAATGGAAGAAAGATGAAGTTTAAAGAAGTTGTCTTTGTTTGGCACATTTGATGTATTGTCACATTGCTTAGAGATATTGAAAATTTATCTTTTATGATGAATTCAAAGGGTTTGTTTTTAAAGATGATTATGGATTTGTTATATATGTAAAAACAAGTTAGTAGAAGTATAGTTATACTCTCCAATGGGAGAATGTAAATGACATACTAATTAGATAGAATAATAATTCATACTTCATTTGTTAAAAATATGATAATCTAATAACATCTCTCATTTGGATATGAAAAGGTAATAAATTAAATTTTAGATATAAAGATTTATAGAGTGGATATAAAATTCACTTACTTATTCTAATATAAGTGTGTATACACATACACACACTTATATTAGAATAAGTAAATCCTATTTTATTCTAAATAATAATATTTTGAGTTGGAAAGGTTTAAATCTAGCAAGAAGTTCTAATTAAGCCATAATGTAATTTTCTATTTAATGGAAATGGTTATTTGGATCAAGATGTTCTTTAATGAACTTGGTATAGTTCCTTGCATTATCAAATAGTAAGATACTATGCAATATTAAAGTTATTTGGTATATAAAAGAAGCTAAGGTCTTGTCAAAGACTCAAGTATATATTTAGGCAATTTCTCTTAATTATAAGATAGTTGAGATAAAAGTTCTAAAATTTTAAATGCTCACTAAAGATAATCTTATATAATTGTCTCACTAAACCACAATCCCAACAATTGTATGGTCATCATATGGATATATTGATGCAAACCCCAAGGATAAAACTGTAAAACCTAACATACTTAGTTTTTAATGTAAAACTCAATTAAAAATAGAACCTTAACCTAATGAATACACAATATCATAAACCATAGGTATAAGAAGAATATTGACTCATCGTTATGAAGAATTAAAACCAAGATTATAAGATGAATTGAACACCATGAGAAATTGACTTGAGAAATTTAAAAAATTATTTAAAGAACCAAATAGAATACTCTCACGATTGTATTAATGATTAAGATGTCCTTCTAATTGAAAAAAAAACTTTGAATATTGAAGCATAAAACTAATGTTTCAATACTTAAATAAAAACTAAAGGTTTGCTTGGGCATAGTCTAGGCTATGACCATGAGTCAGGTTGTGTTGACTACAAACAATTTTATCAATGCTATTAAGCACGACCAAAGATATGCCTATGTTTGAGACCTTGATCCTTTTATATCTTTGGGAGTTGTGTATGATTTGGGATATACTAGTGGATAGAGATCATGAATCTTATGAATTAAGACATTATTTAGTCCACACCTATGATGAAGATCATGAATCTTAATGTAACTTTATGAATCAGTACACAATCTAGACCACACCAGTGTTAGAGACCATGTCTCACCACTGAGTTGTCCAACAAATTATACAAGTCAATACACGATCATGTATGAGGCTATATTCACATTCAAGCCTTCTTTAACCACAGCTTGAATGAAGCAAACCAATGCTCATCCTTCAATTTGGCTTAGTTATACATATGTTAACACTGCTAACCCGTTAAGAGCAGCTTTAAGCCTTTTCATCTTAGCAATCTCAATAGATTAAAAGACATTTAATTCATATGATTCGTTACTTCTTCAAAAAAGATTTATCTCATTAAAAGGAGTTAAATTGGAAACATTAAAAGGAGTGCTCACATTATACTCATTTGGAAGATCTAAATTATGAGTATTATTATTTATCCATTTAATATTTTGAAATGGACTTTTTTGCTTTAGTTTAAATTTCAATCTTTTTTTATATGGGAACCTCTTCTTTCTCATATGCACCCACACTTACTCACTTGGTTTAAATGTAATTTTCTTTCTCCTGTTATTACCCTTGGGTGCATACTATTTATTTTTTCTTTTAATATGCTATCAAACATTTTCAAATACTTACTGTACCATTTTAGCTTTCTTTTTACCATCCTAGTTGATCCCATCATGAATAAGTAAAACTTAAAAGAACCAAATTCAATGGAGTTAGTGTGCTAAATTCATAAAAACCTCAAAAGATGAATAACTAGTAATACTATGAACAACGGTATGTAAATTTAATGAATGGCAAACAATCTTTTAAAATTTTAAATTTTTTTTGAATGATATAACTTAATAAAGTATCTAATTCCCTATTTACTACCTTAATTTGATCATCTATCTAAGAGTGACAAGTAGTTGAAAATAAAATTTTAGTTTCCAACCTTCCCTTCAAAATCTTCCAAAAGTAGCTAAGGAACTTAAAATCTCTATAAGATATAATAATCTTATTCCTAGGAACACTATAAGTCATACTATCTCCCTGAAAAACATACCAGCTATGTTAGTTGGATCGTTAGTTTTACTGAAAATGGATCATCTTAGAAATCCTATCAAAAACAACATAGATGAAACTTTACCCCCTTTGGACCTAGGTAAGCCCAAATCAAAATTCACTAAATGTCAACTTTAATAGAGTCTATCAAAGGACTATTCAAACCATATCACATAACGTTAGACTTAACTTACCTATATGTAACGTAATTGGCACATGTTATTGTCTAAAATATTCAATGAAAAAATGACCCATCAATCTTCATAGACCTTTATATACTAATAACTCTCTCAAAGAACTCTTAGACATACATAATTTATTTTTCTTAAATAAGAACTCCTTATGCCTAAAGAAATTTTTAAAAATAGTTTTCTCATAAGTCCTAAAGATAGATGCAAAATCATTATCTTTCTTATATAATTCATTAACATATCAAAGTCTAACAATTTGGCATCCAAGGTAGAAATCATGCATCATACATAATGTTTTTCTTACTTGCTTATACTTAACCACATAAGGAAATGTCTTGATAAAACTTTAACCTCTTGACATGTCATCGGTTCAACTTTCCTTACCCTTTCAAATGCTTCAAAGATTTATAGTCTTTATGAATAGAAAACTCTTTAGATTATAAATAATGTTGCTAAGTCTTTAAAGCCCACATTAATACATGCACATATTCATAAGTTAGATGATTAAGAGCAGCTCTATTTTATTTCTTGTCAAAATAGGCAATTGGTTAAATACCTATTCTTGATGCACCATATTCAATCTCCAAGGTTTATGAAATGTTAGACAAAGTTAATAAAGGAGTATAACATAACATTTCTTTAATCAAATTAAAAGCATACTCTTGTTCATAACTCCATTTAAAACTATCAAACTTTTTTTATCAACTTGAGTGATTTGTCCAACTAGTGTATTAAAATCCTTCACAAGCCTCCTATAAAAGATAATTGTGAAAACTACTCAAATTAGTTATAAATTTAGGCATAAGCCACCTTTTAATAGCATTAACCTTCTCCTTATCCACCTATATCTCTATTGTACTCACAACAAATCCAACAAAAACCGTTTTATCCATATAAAAGGAGCCCTTCTTCAAATTAGCACAAAATTTTCTTATATTAAAAAATTCAAAATAATTCTTACATGCATAACATGCTCATCTAAAGTCTTTCTACAAATCAAAATATCAAAGTAAACAACCAGATATTTTCTAATTAAAGCATACTAAATATGATTCATTAATATTATGAAAGTACCAGTTTATTAATCTCACAAAAGTAATAAGTGTACTAGTTAATCTAAAAAGTATCACTAACTACTCATATAAATCATACTTCATCATAAAGATTGTTTTTCATTTATCAGTTTCTTTCATCCTAACAACCACTTTTCAAATCAACAAAAATCATAATATGACTTATATAACTCATTAAACATACCATCTAATCTAGGAATGAGATGTTAATACTTTACTGTTATTTTGTTGATAGCATGACAATCAACACACATCCTTTATAACCCATCCTTCTTAAGACATGTAACACTAACATGGATGCTTGCTCTCTCTAATAATAAAAGCTCCCTAATTTGCTTTTGAAGTTTCTTAATGTCCTTTGAATTACTTTTATAGGCTTATCAACTAGGAATGATAAAACTGAGTATGAAATTAATTTGATGTTCTATTTTCCTTACTATTGGTAAATCACTACGAACATCATAAGGGAATACATCTTACAAATCATGTAACAAGGAAACGAAAACATTAAACAAGGAAATTTCAAGATCATTAGTATTAAAATAAACCTCTTTATACAAGACTATAATAATAGGATGGTTATACTAAAAAGATATCTTGATCTCACTCTCTCTATTGTCATTAGGCCTTTATACACGTTCTTATGGTCGTCTTCATATTCTCCTAATTGCCAATAAGCTTTATAGTTCCTTCACTTATTTATCATAAATAAATCCTACCAAATATTAGCATAGTCAGTAAACTTAATTACATCGAGTTTTAACCTCTTCACTTTAGTTAATAGTGTCAAAAAATAGTTCCATTTCCTTTTCTTGTATTAAGTAGACATAAGAATATTTCTCCCTTAGAATGAAGGAATATTCATTTTGATATTCTTGAGGTTTTCATTTGGCTTGAGCTCCTTCCATGACTTTTATCTTGATCATCACTTTGATGTATAATTTTTCCCCTATTATTTCTTGGTAGTTGGCAGTTGTCATGCAAGTCGTGACCATTTTTAACATAATCAAAATCATCTTAGAAAGCCTTCCTTAATTGCCAACCTGCACTATGAATTTTTTGTGATTATCCCCTTTTTAAATTGGTTATTATAGAATCTTTGAAACTCCAAATCAATCTTTAATATTTCCAAATATCATATTTATGCATTTAAGATATTGTTGCAAAGCCAAAAGTATAAATGTATCATCCTTCCTTCCCTCTTTAATTTTGTCCTGATCAAACATGGTTTAACCTTTAAAAAAATATTAGAAATAACCTTGCAACCATGTGTTTTCCCCATTTAATTGTACTCAAATCACTTTTGCTTTACTTAAAATTTTTGGCTTTTTTCTACTAATGTTGTTTATAAACTCATGCCTTTATCACTCATTTCCTTTCTTGATTCTTTGTCAAACTAACCTAAACAAACTAAGGAATAAACATGCAGTATTCATTCATTCTCAAGTATTGATGGATGGAAGGAAAAATATGAAGATAAAAAAATTAAAATTAAAAATTAAAAATAATTGCAAAGGAGTATAAAAATCTATTCAAATTTGTACTTAGACCATAATCTTAAATTTCAAACATGTTAGGAATATTTTCAACAAGATTTACAATTGTTACTATAATAAAACCATAATTTTCTAAAATTGGTTAAGAAAGTGTAATGGTATAAATATTCTTTTTCTAATGATTGATTTTTTCTCATTTTTCCATAAAAAAGTTCTTTATTCCTTTATTTAAAGACTTCAAATAAAATTAAACAGAAAGTAAACATGGAGAAAATCTTAAGATGGAAATAAAGAAGAAATTAGTAGATGTAAGAATAAGAAAGAAGGTTCGAAGAAAAAAAGGATTAAGAAACAAGAACAAATAAAAGATAGTTATGAGTTGATTTTTAGGATCAAAACTCTAATTCCAAAGTGATTTCAATTCCAAGATGAAACCTTGACACCCAACACCGTGATTCTTAATCAGGCATCAAGGAAGCTAAAACCATATTTAAAAATAGAACCTTGACCCAATGATTATATAAAATCATGAACTATAAAAACCTTGACCTATTTTTATTAAGAGCTAGAACCAAGATCATAAGATGATTTGAAATCCAAAAGAAAACAACTTGATAAGTTCAAAAAGTTCGTTGAAAAACTAAAGAGAAAACTCTCACAATTGTATTAATGATTAAAGATATCCCTCTAATTAAAAAGAAATCGCCCTTAAATACTAACATAAAACTATGGTTTCAATACTTAAATAAAAACTAGGATTTCAACTAGGCACAGTTTGGGCTATGGTTTTATCCCACCACATGTTGACTATAGAAAATTTGATGTCATTGCACATAATGTAGGATATATTTATCTCTAAAATTGTGGATCTTTTCGTATCTCTAAAAAATTTGTCATATTTTTTGACACGTTTATGGCGGAAGACCATGGATCCTTCTATGAACTGATGAATAAAGACACATTATAGGTCATATATAAAGCTGGAGGTCATGGATCTCACTAAAAATTTGTAAATTAATACACAATTTGGCCATGCTTGTCATAAAGATCATGTCTCACCACTAAGTTTCCACATAATGTAGGGTATTCATCTATAAGATTATGGATCTTTTCGTATCTCTAGAAACTTTGGCATATTTGCAACACGTCTATGGTTGAAGACCATAGATCCTTCTGTGAACTTATGAATTAAGACATGATCTATGTCATATATATGGCTGCAAATCGTGGATCTCACTAAAACTTTGTAAATTAGTACATGATTTGACCACACTTGTATTAAAGATCATGTTTCACCACTTAAGTTTCCACGTAATGTAGGATATATTCATCTCGAAGATTGTAGATCTTTTCGTATCTCTAGAAACTTTGGCATATTCTACGACGCGTCTGTGGTTAAAGACTATGGATCCTTCTGTGAACTTATGAATTAAGACACTATCTAGGTCATATATATGGCTGGAGGTTGTGGATCTCACTAAACTTTGTAAATTAGTACATGATTTGACCACACTCGTGTTAAAGATCATGTCTCACCACTGAGTTTCCTAGTCAGTTATATAGGTTGAAACACGATTATGTAGGGGATGTGATCCTCTATGCCAGTAACCCTGGCCCAACTCTGTCTCAGTCCATCCTAGCCATCCATTTATATGGGGACTGGGACAGAGTTGGGCCAGGGTTATTAGCACAAAGGATTTGAGGGGGTTATGTAGGAGGTCATGGTCATATCTAAGCCTTCTTTATCATTATCTAAAGTTAAAATAATCAATTCTTTTCCTTCAATTTAGCTAGGATCTACACGTGTAGCCACTTATCTCACCACCTGGTTAAGATAATTTTGAAACCTCTTCTTCCTTGTTTGTATAATTAGTCTGCTCGAAAAACTCAAAGATTAAAAGAAACTTAATTCCTATCAGATATAGTATGAGATACTTAAGTATTAGCTTAGTGAAAGTGAGAGAATGTTCATTTCTACCCTGCAATCCATTGATTGGTTCATATGTGTGACATAATTAATTAAATGCATTCTTTATATTACATATATTTGTTTAATCAACTAACTTATATAACAAAGTTTAGAGGATAAATATACTTTGATAATAAAATTATAATGAGATCATAATTATAAGATTCATATTGAATTTTGATATTATCCCTAAATTATTCCTAGTTGTTAGTATATTAAGATTGAATATTAATATAGCATAAAACTTAACACACATTTTCTTCTTTACGAAAGTAGTTGACCTCATAAATTAAAGTATAAAGATACTTAAATAAATGATTGAGTGTTTCTTAGCGAAAAAGTTTATTACCGGATGTAAGAATTCCAAAAGAAACATTACTTATGTGTTTATAAAATGCTCATTATGATGATTGTATAAGGGATCTTTTGACTTGAGATCTTCAAAGTATCTTATATAAGGATTATTATATTTTGATACTATTTAGAACCTATCTTAGTCAAGGGTAACTTAGTTAGTAGTCATTAGATATAACATGAACTATATAAAGGTAGTTATGTGATTAATAGAGGATTTTTCACTCTAAAGTAATTAGAGATAATGTTGTATTACTTCCAATTAGTGTTAATTTAAGAAATTTTAGGCAAAAGTTAAATGAAAAATTGAAAATAATTTTCAAATTTCACTAAAGGAATTAGTTACTAATAATGAAGAGCTAAGGTGATTGAACTTAAATAAAGTAGATATTAATTTCATTCTTTAAATTTGATGGAAACATTGTATAAAGGATTGAATTTTACAAAAGAAATAATGCATAAAAAAGTTAGTCAAAATCACTTTGATATTCCTAATATTTGAGTGGTCATGATATGTTACTATATACCAATCATTATCTATAAATATAATTTGATAATTAGAAAAGTAAAAATAAGTTAAAAGAGATTAGTTTATTTAATCCTACATATAGTTTAATAGTGTAATTTATATCCAGTGCCAACATATTTACGAACCTAACTAGTCATATATAAAGAATGGTTGAAGAGAGAAAATGTAATTTAATTAAATAGAATTAATTATAAAGTTCGAAAAAATTTAAAGTCAAATATAACATATGTGATAAATAATGATTAATATTAAATATTATATCTTTTTGAGAATTAATTGGTATTTAATTCAAGTAATTCTTTTTAAAGTTTAACTGAAATTAGAATTATATTTCAATTAATTACTAAAAAGTTGAAACCATGTAAATTGATGTAGGCTCTATATGAGGTAGAACGCTTGGCTTATCACTCTCTATAATACTTATAAAGTTCTTTTAACTTGTTCAATTAAATATATTTGAGGTCAGACACTTGTGTGACTAATATGACCTTCAAATAACATGTAGATTTGAGTGGATTTATAGAAAAGGAAATCAAACTTCATAACAAGGTACAATTTACGATACTTATATTTACAAATTAATCATATTATAAAATTAAATTTATCTTAAATTTTTAGAAAATCATTAAAAAAATTATTTTCTTCTAATACGTATGATTAGATCATGTCTTGATTTCCAAAAAAAATCATATTTTGTATATCATCAGATGACGTCTCATGAATACCGTTCACCAAGGAAGAATTACTTAATATCGATAAACTTGGTGGGGATATTGCTTAGCATGTACTCGGTGTTGTTGTCTTTACAATAGTAGGAACATTTGATAAGACATCCAATTCATATTTGACCTTTCTAATATAATGAGATTCATTACACTTACTAGAGTGTCTAGGTCAACATAAAACTAGTAGAACCCTAACGAGAGCTTGAGGTTCTTTCAATCTAAAGTTAAATACATAAGGTCAATATAACATTAAGTTATTTTTAAACATTATCAAATGTCAAGGTTTAAACTATATTTTTCACACAAATGTTGAGGATTAAAATGACATTTTTACCATTCAATCTGAAACAAATCATATGTATTCACTATGAGCATTGTTTACATTTATATGGAGCCCTTGTTACTAATATTATTTTCCATACATTGTTATTAAATACTAAAATTTATTAGATTTTTATAAATAAATACTTTTAATGTTTGAAGATTAAATATTTTTTAAAATATTGATTAAATATTAAAACTTATGTGAAAAATAAATGAGTACATATTTAATTCATATGCGAGATGGCATGACAACATCAATCAAATGTGACAAATATACTAGTTGCACATTAAATTAGGACTTTGAAGGTCTTTTTGAATTTGTAGCAACTTATTTATTCCATTTAAATTTTATTTTTCAATTGTTTACAAATTAGTGCTGATTTTTATGAACTTTTTTTAAATTAAAGTAACATATTAATTGTCAATGATTAAGTCAAAAATACAAAATTTGAGTCAAGGGGTCATACAAGTCACTAATTAGAGAGCTACTACTAAATGTCCTAAGCCGAGGTACAAGGATTATATGTGTAAGAGATGTGGCTACAAACTAGCTCTAATTCTTTGCATCTAAGATGAATCAAATTTTTCTATAGCTAGTGTGATGGTTTGCACCTGTATTAGGAGGTTTTTGTTATGTACCTCACTAGTCCCCAATTCAAGAACATATAGTTGAATATTCTAGCTTCTCTAAGTGAAAGACTAATGCACTCCTTAATCCTTAATATTGTTAAGCAGCAGGAGTTAGTATCCATTTTCTTCTTCTTGAATACTCTTAGGTTATGTTCCATCTAGATGGTAAACAAACTTAAGAAAAAAAGCAATTTTAAATAAGCTGTAGCCCTCCTGTGAGACATGAGTGATGGAGACAACCCACTAAATTTTGTTTTCTCAGTTAGCTTCATGACAAAAGCTTTTGTAGTTGCTTTGTATTATACTCCATAATGCATTTGAAAAGGGGCATTAGAAGAACAAGTGATCCCTAGTTTCTTTCTCATTATTCTAAAGGACACATAAAGCATTAATGATTAGTGTGCATTTGATTCTATCTAGTGTGTTCGACCTATTTTAGGTCATAAAAGTAGCATCTAGAAGGTTCTTTTTTACTACACCAAGTTGAACCATTGGACTTTCTGAGCAGGAAGCTTGAATAAGAGAACATGATTTGTTAGTGAAGACTCTAGATGAGTGCTCCAACCATATCACCCTATCTTCTTCTTACTAAGATAACTGATAGATAGGGAGAGCCTCAATGATGTTATTGAATCCCTTAAACCTTACATGCCATTTATTACCCTTAATCAACTCTTTCACTCTGCTTATGAAATAGCTTAAGGATAAGGTAAAACAGCTCCTTATTGTTCTAGTTGTCAAGTCATAACCAATTTTGCATCTTATAGCCTATTATATGTTTGATTGCCCCATAAAGAGTGTCTTTTAAGGCAAACAAGCATAGTCCATGACACTGTGATGA
This sequence comes from Erythroxylum areolatum, assembly GCA_024520975.1. NCBI lineage: Eukaryota > Viridiplantae > Streptophyta > Magnoliopsida > Malpighiales > Erythroxylaceae > Erythroxylum > Erythroxylum areolatum. The sequence continues at coordinate 22,796,538 of JANIJH010000008.1, forward strand.
ACTATTTAGTTTCACTTTTGTTTTTAGTTTTTAGATTTCAATTTAAATTCAGAAGAAAATGTGTAGTTGTGTTTTTGAATTATTTTTTTGTTTTAATTTCTTCATCCTTTCATAATTAATGAAACCACGAAAATTTTCTTTTTATATTTTGATTTTATAATTTATTAAAAATATTATTTAATTATGTAACACTTAATACTAATAACATGATGATTAATATAATTTAATTATTTAATTTATATCAGTTTATTTTATTAATGTAACAACTAAAATTTTAAAATAAATATTATTTAAAATAAATTGAAAACTATTTAATAAAGAAATTTTAATATTTGAATATCTTTAAAAATACACAAAATTTAAAAATTATTATTTACATTAAAATTAAAAATTTGAATAATTAATTGTAAATAATAACATCAATTTCAAAACATTATAAAATAATATCTTTTATTATTAGTATCTACTAATAAATATTTTATAAGATAAAATAAAATTTGACTGTCCATTCATTCATTAAATAATTACTTAATTAACTTCATCTTTTATTCAATGCTTTATTATTTTATTAATAAAAAAGTAACTATATTAATAATAACAGTAAATAGATCTTTATTTTTAAATAAAAATCAAAACTAAAAATGATAATAAAAATGGAGAACTATTATTACCTCTTTTTGCTTTGCTTATTTGTCTCGTACAAATTTATCTTTTATACAAAGTCCCTTTTTTGTTTTTCGATGGCATGTCACGTGAAGGTTTGCTTATTGAAGCAGAAAAATGGTAATCAATCATGAAAAATCTAGCCAAGGAAAAATTACAAATGCGTAAGTGAAGACACGACTTCTTGAATTGTTTGCAAATTATATCACTTAATGAAATAATGGCTTATTATTGTTCGACTTTCACGAGAATAGAAAGAAAGTTCAGTTTTGTAAGCAGATTAAGGGACGATCATTCTACTTTTACACAAATCAAGCTATTATTCTTGATGAAAGTAAGTAAGGAGCCTTTTACCCTTATCATGAGTGAATCCATACCTATAAACCTTGTTCATCTATCTTCTTCTACTATTTAATAGTCAATCTTTCTTTAAATATTAAAAGAAATTTGTCCAACAAAATATAAAACTTGGTTGAAATTACTCATCTTCCAAAGGAACATCATATCCATGATATTCATCTCCATTTTTTAAGTTTGTACAATATTTACTCTTGTAATCATTCTTGGATTATAACTATTTGCATTATTCTCACTGCCCATCGTCCTAAAGTGAAAGAGATTATCCAAAGTTTCCATTTGGAACAATATGGTTTAAAAGCAACATTAATCGAGCAATATGTAAAGTTGGAAATCCCCAAAAGAGCTAATAGCTCTTTAGAGAAATCAAAATCATACTCATTTTCATGTTGGTGCTATCATATTAGTTCTCACCCTCTATAGAAGAAAAGGGATTCCAACTACTGCTTGAATATCCCTTCTTGACACTTCCTACAAAACATACCAAAATGCTTTGATTGTACCTTTTTTACCATCCTAAATAATAGACGTGTCATCCTCACAATTGGCCCTGCTTTTAACATCAGATTAGATGATCTCACTTATCTGAAAGGCTACAAGTTCAACTTCAAACTACTGGAGTTGAGCAAGAACCTACAACAATTATGGCCACATTGCACCATTAAATGATTTATTGCTTACAAAATCATATTGTAGATAACAACTCTCCAAACTCAATTTTTGATGCTTTGTACATGGTAGCAGATCTCGTCCATGACCAAACCACTATAATCTAGATCCCAAAACAATTGACACCAATGGAGCTTGAAAAGATGATGCCCACAAAATAGATCACCAATTATTGGAAGGCATGACATGCTCCTCACTGGCATTCCATCCATCCTACTACTCTACCGATTCTCATAACATTAAGAGATGGATCTGTTAAATCCACCTACACTAGACCCACTGATGAATACCTTGGATCATCTGACACATCCAGCCCCATTTTAATGCTACAACTAGTTTTATCTCATTAAGAAGGCAAGAGTGGACCTCCTATCCATTATATCAAGTCTGATGGCCAACTTGTGTATGTTAGCCATCATCTTGGACATTTTATATGAGATGCTGATCCATCCATATGTGAGCTAGATTGCGAGATATGTCCTACACTAGACTGTGATGAAACAGATAGTGAGGATGAGGCCTATGTTAGAAAAAGGCATGAAAAACTTAAATAAAAAATGAAGACAACAATCCAAAGAAATTCATTGTTGTCAAGCTCCATAACAATTGCATCCCAAGCATGATGATCAATATCCAAATTCGAGACCATAGGTTGGGCGTAAAAACCCATGACCTAAACCATTTATGAACTATTCCAAGCTGTTGGAAAGGAACATTGGCTCCTTAAATATAAAATCTAAGACAAAACTAAACCCATTATCCCTTCCATTCTTGTTGCTTCTCTAGCACTTATCCAATGTAAGATGATGCGACTTATGAGGAAGAATTTCCTCCTTTAGAGAGATAAACAGACGATACTACTACGATTATTTCAAACCTTTATATTCATGCTATAGGAATAACTTCTCATGGTACCCTTGTACACATTCTATTGATGAAGCACTCGATTGGCAGACATACAATGATGTTGCTCAGAACTAAGTTCTTCGACGCATTGATAATAAGCTTGATGGTCTTAATCAATAAACACAAGCTCCTTAAAAATAAGTAGAGTTTGTGTCTTCTCAAATATAAAAGTTGTATGCTTCTTTGTAAGATCAAACGATTCAACTTGATGCTAATCTAAGAAGACATATTAATACTTAATATTTTGGACCTGATTTCACCACCAAAGAGTGAGAACTTAGATGAGTTAAAGAAGTACTTCAAAGAATGGAAGTAGATATGCAGATAAAACAGTCAAAGACTATTTATGGGGCTGATCCTATAACATTTCCTGTTGTTCAGACTATTTATACAATCCTAACCTATCATGAACCAATTGATTATGAAAATGTATTCAAAATGAATTATCCTTTAATCAGACAACATGTTTGCACTATTAGCAGACTAAAATCTACCAAACCTACAAAACTCAAAGCTAAAAATAAAATTGATCCATGCCAAGTTTGTTGATCCTTGGACAAAATCCTTGAAAATTAAAACCCTGCCTTCTTCACCACAAAAGTCCAACCTATCCCATCAACTGGGAAAGACAAAGCTCCTCAACAAGAATTAATTGCAAATATTAAACTAGTATCTGTTTTAAATGAACTTGAAAGCCAATTTTCTATATGTGAAGATTATGAAGTTTCTGAAAGATACTTCTCAACCCATGGAGGTTGAAACAAAAATTAATGAAGCTAAATGAATAAGGACTAAGCCCCTACAACCTCATCCACAACCTATGCAAGTACCTCCACCATGGCCTACTTTAAGACCTTGGTTTAATTTTGATGATCTTCAACCCCAAAAATGGAGAGATCGTCTTTATATATTTGGTGCTTCAATTGATTTACAAATGAAAAGAGATTTCATGTCTGAGTTTACTTCTTGTTTCATCGATATTTTAAGGGAATGGTGCAAAGTTTAGATAACTATAGGAGACTCCAATATATTCACTTATAATCTGCTAGTATTCTTCTTGGAGTTATCCATAAAGAATTCGTAAGAGATTTTTAGCTCATTGACAAGCAAACTCAACAAGAATATTTTAAAATAAAGTGCTACTCTCAGGATAGATGAAATCTTTAAAATCATTTTCAACATATGACAAAAAGATACTATTTACTTAATGGTTTTAATGATGTCTATATTTATTATATATTCATCAAGCCTCTTCTAGATGAGCTTCAACCAAAACTTCAAAGGACCATTGCAACTTTATGCAGAGATATTAGAGAAATATCTCTTATTGAGATTTATCATCTTGTATTAGTATCTATTGATAAACTTTTTAATCAATAAGTGTTTTCCAAGAATATGATTGAAGGTGGTCCTCTTCTTGAGAAGGCTTGCAAAAAGACTCATCTAAAGATCAAGTGTAAGGAGAAAAATGATTAAGAGTGTCCTACCAAAAAGAAATATCATCACAAGAAGTTCTACAAACGATCTCAAAGATCCCAATTCTCTAATAAAGACTATTAAAAACCTTTCCGAAGACCTAAACGATATTAATTTCTTTGATTCTTTAAACAAAAAGATCTTCATGATAAACAAAAGTATCCATATTTCCTTTATGGCAAGCTGGGACATTTTGCTCGACAATGTCCTAACAAGACAAAAATGGATTTAAAACTATTAAAATCCCTTGAGGTTATCATATCAATCTATGACAACATCAACATTGAAGATATTATCAAAGAATAATCTAGTGAAGATGAGGAAACTAAATTTGATGTACCTATCAATTCCTCTATTGATGAGTTTGACTCATTTAAAGAATTAGTAGACGAAGATGTTGATCCTAAGGATGATATTATGAAGCCCAATATCTTACCTCTTAAAGCCTAAATATCTTATGATGAATATTTTACTGTTGTTGATAAAAACTCATTCAAATTTAGGCTTATCACAAAAAGGAAATTTGGGGTAAGGTTTTTCCTTAGTTGCGTTGTATGGACTAAAGTTCTTGGTAGTCATTTACCTGACCCAGATATCCTGATTGGTATAGATATATATTGCAAGAAATCTTCATTATACATCCCATCTACTGGTATCAAATGCAGAGTTAATTTTAGTGTTTGTACTGATATATGTAATATGTTTGAGCCCACTCCAGTTTTTCCTTAATATGAAATATTAAGAGATCAATTTTTGGAACATTATCCTGAGAACCATTTATAATTCTCACTTCTACAACCTCTTTGGAAGAGTCAACAATTCTTCATTCATTTACCCTTTAAAAAGAACAAAGATATAAATCCTACTAGGCTACTCAACCTAGTATGAATCGTAAAGATTTGAAGCTGGCACAAGAAATGTGCCATACTACTTCAATAAGGATTAATTAAGCCCACAAAATCAAATTGGGCTTGCCAAGCCTTTTTTGTAAATAAAAGGGTTGAACAACAAAGAGGACAGAAGAAGTTGGTCATTAATTATAAACCTGGTAATGCATTCATGCAAAAATCTTTTCGAAATTTGACTTGAAGGCATATTTTTGACAATTGGGAATAGACCCACAAGAAAGGTACAAAACAACTTTCTATATTCTAAATGCTCAATACCAGTGGGTTGTTGTGTCATTTAGGCTCAAAGACGCCCCATCACTATTTTAGAAGGCTATGATAAAGATCTATAAGCCTATTCTTTCCAGTGCCTTAATCTATATTGATGACATTCTACTATATTCAAAAACCCATGAAGATCATAAAACACTACTTCAATCTTTTTTTAATCTTACCAAGCATTATGGAATCATGCTCTCATCCAAAAAAAGTCATATTTGATCAACCCTGTTACATTTTCCTAATGAAAATCTCAGTCCAAAGAAAATCCAACAATTCCTTGGAATTGTTAATGACATCAGCAATTTTAGTCCACATGTGGCTAATTATACAAGCTCCTGATCAAGATTGTTGAGAAAGAATCCACCACCATAGAGTAAAGAGCAAATCAAAGTTGTCCAATACTTAAAATAAGTGAGTCAACATCCACCCTATTTAAAGATTCCTAATAAAGGACAACGTATCCTTCAAACAAATGTTAGTGAAAATTATTTGGGTGTCATCTTGATTGAAAAAGTTGATGGAAAATATTATTAATGTGGCCGTGCTAGTGGCCAATTGAAGGAATCAGAAAAGTAATACCATAATATCCACAAAGAGATTTTGGCAGTAAAAAAGTGCATTGAAAATGTTAATATTTACCTCAGCCCTTATCTCTTTACGACAGAAATGGACAATACATCTTTTCCAAAAAAATCGTTAAGCCTCACAAGAAGATATTTCCTCACAACTAATTACTTCGTGGAAAGATTGGTTCTTATGTTATAAATTCACAATCCACCATATAAAATGTCATCACAACATGCTAGCTGATTTCCTCTCAAGACCCAGAAAGCCAATCCAACTTCTCACTCCTATCTTGAAAAAAACCAATTCCTCTCATCATCCTCCCAATTATGGATCTCCCCCTCTATGCCAGAGTTAAGAAATCCTTTCCTTCATTTACTAGAAACCCTTCCGAAAACCTAGAAAAAATTGTTGCTTTTCTAAAAAAGAGTCTTCTTTTATTATACTCATCTTGTTCTTACCACATTGAATATTCCTCCACATCTACACCACTTTGATATTCTAACACCCTATCGCTGATATTCTGACGCCCTATCGCACTCAACATCATTTCTATGATTCTTTTATTAAACCAACTATATAGCGTCTTTGGACTTTATCTGCCCTTTATATTTGTCATATTGTTTTGTCTCCATTACATGTTTATCAACATTTAACCAATCCAGCCAATGCCAATGCTCTATTATGGACATTCTTGGAATGGTTTCAACCACTGATAATTTGGCGTATTCAATTAGGTTAGATACTTAATAGATATTAACTATGGAGTATTCCTCTGACATAACAAAAAACTCGGTCTTTCTTCATCGTCCATCGTCCTTATAGTGTGACTGAAAATAGTTATATATACACCATTAATCATTTTCAACTTTAGAGCTTCAAGTGTAATCATCTTTGTATAATCTTAATCTTTAACAGAGATTTAGCTCTCAAAATTCATTAAAAAGTATATAGGCTAGAAACTCATGGTGTAACTCTCTTAAGACTTATCGGTAAAATATTCTACTAACTTAGGCTCTCAAAATCAATTAAAAAGTATATAGGCTAGAAACTCATGGTGTAACTCCCTTAAGGCTTATCGGTAAAATATTCCACTAAGCTACGAGTCACATAAAAAGAGTCTTTTTCGATTTATGTGGCCTAACAATACCACGTATTTGAATAATTTTGATTATTCATGTAACCCTTCAACTAAGGGTTGATAGGAAAGTGAAATGCATTACTAAAATAGTGTAAATAGTAACATTTCATCTGATTACCTATATACCATGCATACAAACCATAAATTGGTTTTATAAACTCTTTCAAAATGTTGCAAAATCAAATTTCTTAACATGGTTCAAAAGTTTGTAATGTGTGCTTTCTAATAAAGTTCGTTAATTAAGCTTTGATACCGAGATGAAAGCAATAAGGTCAAGTGATTGAATGATAATGTCATGTTAAGCGCATAGAATAATCTATCAGTATCAATGTCTGAATAGTTTTCAAATGAATAGAAGTCCCATCAAACTTCAATTACATTAGATGATTGCTTTGGAAATGCATGACAGGAAATGTTGTTAACAAATTCCAAAAATTGAGCAGAACATATGCGTCATATTTGCATCTAAAAACTAAAGAGAGAGGTCATTTTCGGTCTAATCAACGATCGTTGGACCATTTAATATTGTGTGGGGTTACTTATTACCGTTATTCATGGCCGTGATTGAAAAATTTTTGATCGATAGCCCTCCCAATAAATAAATTGAAAACGAAAAGACTAAAGAAAAAGAAAAATAAGCGTACAGCAAATAGTTTCCAACGCTCGACTATAGAGGACAGAGATGTAATTACGTGGGCTCAAGCTCACCCCACAGTCCGCAGGTTAATGTTTTTAAAGATAGTTAGAGCCAGTGAATTACTGCTTCTGGAAACAAGAAGTTGTAAACTTGATTTCGCATTTAAATTTGATTATTAAAGACCTTGTTTAAGTTAGTTAACCATGGATTGGCATCCTTCTAAGGCGGACAACCTAGTGAGACTTTTTCCTTTTGAAAGGGTAGCGACTGCAATCTTTTTCTTTTCTTTTTATTTACGTTTTATAACAAACGAAAAAATCCAACACATAAACATTAATTACGGAGTTATTTATGTCAAAATAATATTAGATTGGGATTAGTACATGCATATCGTGGTATTATACATATTTATGTTTGTCAATGCCAAAAGTTAGCACGACATAAAGTAAGATGGGAAGATTGCTAAAGTTGGCTAATAATTGTACCATAAAAAGTAAATAAGATAGGTCTCCATACTAGATTAGACTCTTCATATCCGAGTACCTATTTGTACCACCAAAGCTGCGCTGTGGAAAGTAGGTGACCGGCCAATTTTCTAGATCTTAGATTCCTCCCTTGAATGGGATGGATTTATTACATACATCACTAGGTTAGCTCCTTGTCCCAGGTCATAAGATCAGTGTGTTGTAACCATCTCCAGGCCCAGGTTAGAACTACTTTTGTGGGAACAACGTTATCTTTGTCATGATTAGGTTATCAATCCTACCATATCTCGCTAGTTAAAAAACAAGCAAACAAGCAAATAAAAGGATCAGAATTTAAAGGTAAGAACTCAATATTAACAGCTAAAACTTCCAACACTTCAGCGATCAAACTCCGTAATCTAGGATTTGTTGAAATGAAAAGATGCAATGGCTTTTAACCTAAAAGACAACAGGTTTTTAAGGTAACTCGCGCTAGACACTGTGATCTTTGACTATGTTACAGTATCAACTGACAAATTCGAAGTATCTGTAAATTATAGTATTTCGTAAATGTCAAGTAGCTAAAGCAACTTCCTGAGGACATCAAAGAATTGGCAAGGGTGGCTGAATTTGGCTCCTATTCATTTGATGCTACAGGTTGTAATTACATATAGTATAGGTAGCTCTCTTCATTAATATCTTATTTATACAAAAATTGTATAAATGGCGACTTACACATAGCCAGCAGAAACTATCGGTTAAATCTCAAGAAAGTTTCTTACTATACTTTGTTGGGAAGAAAATTTAACAAAGCCTCAAAAATGAGACACTTCAAATTTAGACTCAGATTCCAGGACAGATCTCATGTTTTCATGAGAGTCTCTGTTCATCCTAAAAATTTATCCAGGCTGAACATATTCTGTAACACCTAAACCAAATTCTCTGTACATTTAATGGAATTTTGGTTGCAATCTGACCATCAGAATAGTAGCTCTCGTCTCCAGGGATTATCTTTAATAACACTAGGCTAAATTTGGGCAGAACTCCTGGAATCCAGTATCTCAACTGCTTGGGGATTCTCAAGGAACTTCAACGCCTAAAAGGCATGATTCCAACAAATTGTTCACTGCGATTGGGAAGTGAGTATAATGCAAGTGAAACATCGTTAACAGGAGTATCCTACACAAAAACAAATTATGTAAAAACAAGAGATAGTAACAAGTCAAATGGATTAATTCGCAAACTTTTTACTAGCAACTTCGATGGGTCAAGCCTTGATTTGTTGGCATTGGTGGACCTAGCGGTAAGTTATTAAAATTTGACAAATCAATGTGTAAAAAGCTTGTATTTTGCATTTGTATTAAAAAAAATCCTATCATAAAGGGACTATAGCAAGAGGAAAGACAAACAAAGCACATGCATATATTTTTTTGAGATAAAGCACATGCATATATTCCCCGCACTATAAGCTGTGAAAGCAATGAGAACCTGAACCAGTACCCTTCAACCTCTTTTCTGCTCTTCTCCACAGGCCTTGGAACAGCGAGAAGCAATTTCATGGTTCACGTAATATATTAGTAATTTCGGCACTTGCACACAATTTGCGGTAAGGTGACAAAAACTCTCTTTACAGAAACTGTATAAACTAACTACTTCGCAAAACGCTCTGCTTAAATATGACACTTGCTCATACTGTAATACAATGATTTAAACACAAGCCCATCATAGACAAGAGGTGTTTTGCTTTCAATAAAGGAAGCTGTGTGGGACTAGAGCATAGTTTTTCCACACATTCACAACTCCAAAGAGCCATACTAATCATTGACTGCCATGGCTTGTATTGTAGCACCACCCTCTAATTTCTTTATACGTAACTTATTCTGTAGTGGAAGGTCTGACGACAAATCAGCATCAACAATGACAGAATCTTCCTCACTGAACTCTCCCCTCAATAGCCCCATTGCAATTTCATTCTCAACTAACTGTTGTATCACCCTCTTAACCGGCCTAGCTCCGAAATTAGGGTCAAAACCCAAATTTCCCAGAAGTTCAATGGCTTCATTTGTGTAATTAAGATCAATACTCTTCTGTTTGAGTCTCTCTTTCAATCGGTTCATCTGGCAATGGAAATTTTCATATTAAAGCTTCATTTAGTATTCATTGTGGCGTGAACAAAAAATATAGTGCAAGCATCTGAAAGAGATTTTTCACACAGATGATGCTTCACCAAGAGAATGGAAGAATTTGGTAAATTCCACAAAAAAAGAAAAAAGTTAAAAGAACAGACTCTTGAGTTTCAAATGCTATAGGAGTTCGTCTATAGAGTTAGCTATGGAGAAAATATCGTATCATTTATCAAAGCATAAATATTTTCAGGGTGAAGATTGTTTACCTGAATCATAACGATTTTATTGATTTGTTTGGAGTCCAAAGGCTGGAAAACAATATATTCATCAACTCGATTCATGAATTCTGGACGGAATGTTTGTCTCGCCAACTCAACAACTTGACGTTTCATGATATCATAAACAACTTCCTTGCTGTCTTGTGTATTACGTAGCGTTTCAAGTATCAGATGGGAGCCAATGTTTGAAGTCATTATTATAACCGTGTTGGTAAAACTAACCGTCCTTCCCTGAGAATCAGTTATCCTTCCATCATCCAGCAACTGTAACAGGATGTTGAAGACATCATGATGTGCTTTCTCAATTTCATCAAACAGCACCACAGAGTATGGCCTTCGACGAACCACTTCTGTCAGCTGTCCTCCCTCCTCATAACCAACATATCCAGGTGGGGCCCCAACCAAGCGTGATACTGCATGCTTTTCCATGTATTCACTCATATCTATTCTTACAAGGGCATTCTCTGTGTTAAAGAGATAGCCCGCTAAGGCCTTAGCAAGCTCTGTTTTGCCAACCCCAGTGGGACCCATAAACATGAAACTAGCTATAGGTCGATTAGGGTCAGATAATCCGGCCCTTGAGCGTCGGATTGCATCAGCCACTGATTTTACAGCAATATCTTGACCAACTACCCTCCTATGAAGAACCTCTTCTAATGAGACCAACTTTTCTCTTTCTGATTGTTGAAGGTTTGACATAGGTATACCAGTCCATTTGCTCACAATTTCAGCAATATCAAGATCAGTAACCTCTTCTCGTAGCAAAGAATTACCAGATTTTCGGAACTCAGCAAGGTTTTCCTCAGCCTCATCCAACTGCCGTTGGAGGGACATTAAAGTTCCATATCTCAGCTCAGCAGCACGATTCAGGTCATATTCACGTTCAGCAGCTTCCATCTCTAAGTTGACTCTATCAATCTACAAATATGGATACCACATGCATAAAATCTAAGGAATACTGCAAGGATAACAAGACATTTACATCTCAGTAAAAGAAAAGCATTACCTCTTCTTTGATTGATCGTATCCGATTCATGAGAGACTTCTCATGATCCCACTGTTCATTCAGTTCTTTCTGGTTCTGTTTAAGTACATTCAAATCATTTTCAATCTTGCTTAACCTCTCTTTAGATGCCTTATCAGTGTCATTTTTCAGGGACAGCTTCTCCATCTCTAATTTCAGAACAGCTCTATCTACCTCATCCAACTCCGTAGGCTTGGAAGTGATTTCCATTTTGAGCTTTGCTGCAGCTTCATCAACGAGATCAATAGCTGCACGGGAAGAGGTTATTAGAAAGCTCAAAGCAGCTGTCAAAACCACAAATTGACTACTAATCTAACATGCTGTTGGAACAATATCCAATCAGTCAAATAGAAGAACCGAGTTGCCAAACAAAAGACTGAATAGAGAACTTGTAGATACTTCCAAATGCTTCCGTGTTCTTTTTTATATCAATCAATCCAGTTAGGGGAACCACGAGAAATTGAAAAGATTGTTTCAACCTTTAAGATAACATATAAAAACAGCTTCAGAATGTTAAGTAAAAGAATTTATATGTTCTTAAATTATTATGGGCACAACGCAAAGCATAAAAAATCCAAGATTTCAAATTGAAGAATCCAAACTTAATTCATTTTGTATAGGGAAAGATGAGTAGTAACAGGTGTAGTAAGAACTTGTTAAGCTTATGATATTGAATACTGCATAGTGAAGCTGGGTTTACCTTTATCAGGTAAAAAGCGTTCAGTGATGTATCTATCTGCTAGAATAGCTGCTGAAACAAGAGCACCGTCTGAAATCTTAACACCATGATGCAACTCATACCGTTCACGCAATCCACGAAGAATGGATATGGTATCCTCAACAGACGGCTGATCACAGAATACTTGTTGAAACCTACGTTCAAGTGCTGGGTCCTTCTCAATATATTTTCGATACTCATTTAATGTTGTTGCTCCTATACATCGCAGCTCACCTCGTCCAAGCATTGGTTTCAACAAATTCCCAGCATCCATCGCTCCACTTGTAGCCCCTATAGAATCTCAGTAAGAAAAGGCCCCGCATCAAGTTTTCCACAACATAAGAAAATCTCAGAATTTGAATAGCAACTGTATTTTTTGTATATATTCAATGTTTACAAAAGGCAAAGCTTATATACAAAATTTTAATACATATAAATGAAAATTAATGATTTTAATACATCTAATCCCATGATTTATGGGATATTTTAATATAATAAGAAACGTAATCAAATGCAATCAATCAATCAATATACATGATTTTGCTATACTCCCCCTCAAGCTGGTGAACAACTTGGATACAATAGTCTAAAAATTGAGCTGCTCAAACCTTTGGTGAGAATGTCAACCAATTGAGCGTGAGTAGATACATAAATTGTACAAATTAATCCATTCTCTAACTTTTCCTTGATAAAGTGCCTAAGAATTTCAATATGCTCCATTCGATCATGTTGAATTAGGTTATAAACTATGTTGATTGCAGATTTGCTGTCGTAGTATAGTCTCATAGGGCCATCCCACTAAATCTTCAAATCTTCAAGAATAATCTTCAACTAGAGTAATTAATACACACGTTGAACCATCCCCAAAATTTAGTCCCTGCACTTGAGCAAGCCACTACACCTTGATTTTTTGCTTGTCCAATTCGCAAGATTCCTACCAAGAAAAATGCAATATCTTGAAATTGATTTTCTACTGAAAATAGATCTAGCATAATCAGCATGAGTGTATGCCTCAAGAACCAAACCTCGATTTCTTTTGAACAAAATACCCTTCCATGGTGTTCCTTTAAGATAATACTCTTTGAGTTGCTTGCATATGAACTTCCTTCAGACTATGCATAAACTAACTAATCACATTTATTATGCTATATCCGGTCATGTGAGAGACAGAAAAATCATTCTTCCTACTACATGTCGATACGTCTCTCTGTCTACTGTAGTATCCTCTACTTTTCCAAGGGTGCTTGCAGGTTTGCATGTTATCTTGCCTGTTTTCTTGAGAAGATTTATACCATACTTTTGTTACAAGATAAAAATTAGGATAGCTATTACTGAAGTGCCCAATCGTTTGGGATTTTCTCAATCTAGTAACAAAATTTATTTTTTTTAATTGGCACTTTAAAAATGGTTCTCCCATAAAAATTCCATGCCAAGAATATTGAACTTCAATTCCAAGGAAATACTTCAACCTTCCCAATGACTTAATCTCAGATTCCTTAACTAATCATTGATTCAGTTTCTCTTTATCATCATCTCCCATCTTTGTATGTCATCAACATAAACTAGAAGAGCTATAACTCCCTTTTAAGGAGAGTGTTTGATAAAAAAATGTATGATCTTCTTGACTTTGTCTGTATCACATAGACAACATAACTCATGCAAATCTTCCGAGCCATGCTCAAGGTGATTGCTTAAAGTCATATAGTGCTGCCTTCAACTTGCACACCATATGAGCAACCAAATTCTTCCTATAACTTGATGGAACTTGCATGTAAATCTCTTCATCTCCATGTAAAAATCATTCTTGACATCAAATTGTTGGAATTCCTAACCATAATTAGAAGCTAATGACAATAATACTTGAACCGTTTCATCTTTGCAACAAGAGAAAAAGTATCTAAATAATCAATACTATAAGTCTACGTATAACCTTTTGCTACAACCACACCTCTGCATCTTTCAACTGACACCTCTATCCGATATTTCGCTGTATATATCCTCTTAAGAACCACTAATTTCGTTCCTACAATTAACTTCACTAATTCCCAAGTTTTGTTTTTTTCCAACGTCTCCATCTTCACATTCATAGCTTGTTTCCATTTTTCACTATACAAAGCCTCAGCTAAGGTGGTAGGGATTGTACTGGTATTCAAGCTCACAAGAAAGGCTTTGAGAGAGGATGAAAAATTTTTAAATGAAAAAAAATGTGCAAGAGGGTATATTGGTCGTTTTGAACACTCTCTGGTTCCTTTTCTGATAGTAATAGGAAGGTCCAGGTGATCATTATCCAATGAACTTTAATTTCATTTTGTAATTCAGGATTAGAAATTGTTACCTCATGTAAAGAATCTAAGCTAGACTCTTAGACTTGCGTAGGTTCAGGAACAATCGTCTTCTTTCTTGTACCTTGCCTTTGTCAAACCACATAGGAAAAATCAAAATTTTCTTGTGGTTCACTTGGTGCTTCAGGAATGGGTTCAAATATGAGTTGTTCATGCATTGTGTCATATGGTTGTCATGGCATATGGTTTAGACAAGATGAATACGTAGGTATGATTGGTGTTGTAGAATTGGACACAGGCGTTAGATCAAGCAAAAAACTTTCCTTACCTTTCCTAATTGAATTCTCCCCCTAAAGATAAAAATTGTTGAAATACGAATCTTGTTCATTGAATGTGACATCTATTGAGACATAGAATTTCTTTGACAGAGGTGGTAACACTTATACCCTCTTGTAGTTGAAGAATAGCTCACAAAGACACATCTCAAGCCCTAGGATCTAACTTTGTTCTATTATGAACATGAACAAATGATGCCTGAAAATTCTATGAACAAGATTGTTGGTAGTGACTAAATTCTGGTAAAACACTAAAAGGACATTCATAGGACTTTTGAGACCCAAGACTCTAGAAGGCAATCTGTTTATGAGATGGGTAGCTGTAAGAACTACTTCCCCCCAAAACGCCTTAAACACATTCTTCTGAAATAACAGGGCTCAAGTCTTTTCAAGGAGATGACCATTTTCCTTTCCTACCGTAGTTTGTTGTAGAGTATAAATACAAAATGACTTGAACTATTTCTTCTTTCTAAAAGTATAGGGTAAGAACTTGATTGAAATAATCTCTTAACATTATCTGCCATAAAACTTTTGATATAGGTCCCAATTGATTTTTGATCATGGCTAAAAAATTTGGGAGTATGGTAATAACATTAGATTTATGTTTTGAGTAGAAAAATCTAGATAACACAAGTACAATCATCAATGAAAGAAACGAACCATCTTGCCCTAGAAATACTAGAAACAATAGATGGACCCCAAATATCACTATAAATAAGATAGAAAGGTATAGAGCTCCTAAAGGTACACGATCGTGTTTAGTAAGCTCGCATGCCTCACAATGAAATTTATTTGCATCAAGATTTGTAACAAAGAGGGTAACATAATCTTAATAATTCAAAATGATGGATGTCCAAACCCATAATGGTCAAACAAAAAATTTTCTTTATTAAATGCAACATAATCTAATAAGAAAGAATGGGATAATCTGCCCTTAGTTATGTTTAACTAACTTAATGCTTCAAGATAGCAGAGGCAATTTCATTCTCTAGCAAGTCCAATCATCCTCCCCAAGTCCTTATCCTGAAATAGACAATGACTATTGTGAAAAATCACATTACAACATAAATCTTGGGTGAGTTTTTGTGTGGAAACAAGGTTAATTGATAGTCTAGCATAAAGAACATTTCTTAGAGTTACCAATAGACTTATTTTAACATCCTCTCCACTTGCTATAGTTGTTAAAGATCCACAGGCCATAGCTATTTTTCTACTACTTGGACATGGAGAGTAGGTTGAGAAACATATGCATGAATGGATCATATGGTAGGTAGCTCCTCAGTCCATGACCCAAGAGTTTGGTAACGTTTGTACTTGAGGCATTTAATCCAAAGGAAAATGGAAACTTATCTGAATAAGCCAAAGAACAAGTACCTAAAGGCTTTTCATAGTTGTTTATAAGAGATCTCAACCTCTCAATCTCTTCTTGGTTAAAATTACTCGGCTTTTGTGATATTGATTCCCCTAGTTGTTGGAATTGAGTAGTCCCCTCCAATTGTGCAGTAGGGATATTGCTTGCTTCTTCAACTTTTGGCATTTTCTTCTCTTTACAAGGATGCTAATCCTTAGACAATTCCAACAATAAAGGCTGGAAAAAAGCTCTGCTTTAGAGTACAATAGTCAGCAATAGTGGCTCATATGAAAGAGGTAAAATAGGGAAGAGAAAGCAATGAAAGCTGAAATGGAAAGAAGGAAATAGGGTGCAGCAATGAAGGCTGAACCGAAGGAGAAAAAACAAAGATATGTTTGCAACAATGAAGGCTGGAAACAACTTGATCCAAGGAGCCTACCTTACCTCTGATACCATCTTAGAATTTGAATAGGAAATGTAAATAGAAACTAATGATTCTGATACAATATCTAATCTAATAATTTAAGGGATACTCTAGTATCATGATTTATGGGATATTCTAATATAATAGGGAGCTTAATCAACTACAATCAATCAATCAATCAATCAATATGCATGATTTTACCACAGAAAACAAAGCACACAAGTCATCTGAGATGTTGAGTTGAGATTGCTAGTAGGCATGCAATCAAAAGTATCCACATATAATTATTTATCTATGTATTTGTACATTAGCATATTAATCTTGGAGAAAATCATTCACATTCACAATCTTACTTAATGAAAATCTCTTTATAAAAAGACAACTGAGAAAAGTAGGACCAAACCTGCACCAACAACAGTATGTATCTCATCAATGAATAGTATGATCTGCCCATTTGATGAAGTAACCTCCTTAAGCACAGCTTTTAATCTTTCCTCAAAGTCTCCACGAAACTTGGCACCAGCTACTAGTGAACCAATGTCTAGAGCGATCAACTGTACAAGTGAAATACCATTATCAATAGTCAGGACTACACTTTCAGTGTCAACAAAAACATTGCATGGAACACCTAAAAAGAAAGTTTTGAAATGACGTGATTGGTTAATAAAATATTTTGTCACACATTCTATATAATCCAAATCCAACATTAATACAAATTAGAAGATTATTTCTTTAACAAAAATAATATTCCTTGAATTAAATACTGAAATTGTTTCTTCTTTCCTCATCATGAGGGAAGAGTTAACCAGAAGAGCTAAATGAAATGCAGAAATGTTACAGTTCCAAAGTGAAGCAGCACAAGTTTGTTTCAAACCAGATAAAATGCCTACGAATAACATCAGGAAGTTCTAAAATTATAACCTTTCGATTCAATAATGGTTCTGGCACATCACCACGCACAATCCTTTGAGCTAGTCTACAAAACAATAGAACAGTTTCATCAGAGAGATTGAAAGAATAAATAATAAAGAGATCAACACGTAGAGTACATCAGTTTAAGATATCAACCTAGAAAAGATTCATCTATACTAGATTGCTTGGCAAAGAAAATTAGAAACACACAACTAGAAGAACTAAAAGAAGTTCATTTTAGCTCTTCCATAAGCAAATACATCAACCTGATCTTAGTTGCAAACAGGATAACTTCAAACTCTCCCTATGCATAACTAAATTGCATCGAATAACCACTGACCAAGAGAAGTAAAAGAAATGACCAAACTAATTTCTGGCACTTAGTTCAAAATAAGTTTCCAAATAGTAGCAACAACTCTCACTAAATATACTTCTTCTGGAGAAGATACAACAGACAATATAAAACCATCAATTTACTGAAAATATTTGTACTTAACATTTAAGTCATCACAATGAACTTCTTAATCAAATATGAACATACCCCTCAGCGATTGCAGTTTTCCCTACACCAGGTTCACCAATAATTACTGGATTATTTTTAGTTCTCCGAGATAATATCTGGATGCACCGCCGGATTTCATCATCTCTTCCTATTACAGGGTCAAGTTTGCCACGCTTAGCAAGCTCAGTCAGGTCGTTCCCGTATTTTTCCAAAGCCTCATATTTCCCTTCAGGATCTTGATACATTGACAGAATAAAAATTTACAAGCAGCTTAGAATTAAAAAGACAAACAAGGAACGTCAATGCAAAATTTTTAATTGAGATTTGATATTCATGTAAAGAATGTATAATAACCCATCAAAAAGATGTTTATGCATGTCATACAGAAATTAACAAGCCTTGAGCAGGCACAAAATGCAAAGCTAAGCGCTTTTAAAGTAGAGAGAATTGCTAGCAAGAGTTTCCAACTCTCTATGTACAATTTCCTAAATTCATTACTTTAATATATTCCATAACTAGTGATGCAATTTAACTCATGCACGTAATCTCTTTACAGAATAATAGGGATTTCAAGAATAAGAAGAATATGAAGATTCATACTTTGATCAGTTACCCTTTGACTTCCACGAACTGCCTGAATGGCTTCCCTCAAGTTCTTCTCACTGAGCTGGAGGCTCCTCAATAATTGTTGCCCAAATCTCTTATCCAAATGAAATGCTAACACAATATGTTCTACTGACACAAAATCATCTCCCATTTCTTTCTTGTGCTTTCGAGCATTGTCCAATAGGGATCCAAGATGTACACCAATTATAGTGCCACTAGTGTCACCCATCACCTACGAAAATAAAGACATATTAGTCTAATCTTAAATAAACAAAGTGTGTGGTTAACCAGCACCACACCAGGTGCATCATTACACTACAACCCACACCTTTGGTTGTTTCGAAATGAAGTCATTAGTAACTTGCAAGACTGATGTGTTATCAACCCCAGCCTTCGTGAATATCCTCCGAGCCAATCCATCCTTTTGCTCTAGCAAGGCTTTCATCAAATGCTCAGTTTCTACCACTTGTTGTTTATTAACTCGCGCAGCATCTACAGCACCAATTATGCCCTCCCATGCCATCTCAGTGAACTCTGATTGGTTAGCCTAACACAAAAGAAAGGCTAAGAAAAAGGAAAGAGTAAAAGTTGACAAATCCCAACTAGAAGCTAAAATCATCAAAATGTAAGACGCAAACCATTCTTATCCAATGACAGGTGAAAGTGTTCCTTCCATAAAATCTAACCAGATTTCAAATGGAACTAAAAAACATCCTGGTCCTACTGAACGAATGGTGTAGGACTTGGCAAAAAAGCCCCAATAAGACGACACTACGCATGCTTACTACGCCAATGTCCAAGTCTGGTTTCATGTCGCCTATATCTTGCTCCGCAAATCCTCATGGAAGCCTGTCATTCTCTAAATTCTCAAAAAACTTTGTTCACGTTTAGGAAAGTCGTTTAAAATTAAATCTAATAAACGTCAAAGCTGAGCTCAGAAATAATTAAGATTCATCAGATGTACAGTCAAAAGAAGTGATTGCTAGTGCTTTTCAGAACAATCCCAACGGCAAAAATCAAACGCTTTGGCAGCCATCGAGTTTAAGCCAACTCGCACAACCTTAGTTAATATTAGCATATTCCAAACCTTTCACAGACTAATTCAAGTTCAAGCAGATATGTACAAGAGGCCTTTAACAGTAACTATCCAACAAGAATTTAGACATAGAATCACAAAAAAAAAAAACATTATTTCTCAACTAATTCAAGTTCATAATCAAAAGGAAAATAAAAGCAAGAATGATGAATAATAAAAGTAATGATGATATAGACCTGAGAAGAGTTAGTCGCAGTGAAGTAACACGGGGTACTAGAGTGGAAGAAGCGAGCAAATTTGAGCGTAGAAAAGTTGGTCAGCATCACATTACCAAGATGAGGTGAGGACAAAGCGTCGGAAGAGTTAACAAGGAGAGAAGAAGCAGCGGAGGCGGAGGCGCGTGCATGTGAGACTGTGAAGGGAAATCGGAGGGACAGGTTCGATGCTGGCGAAGATGTTTTAACGGCGGCCATAGCCCAACTTGCGATCCTCCTTGAGGCCATTTCTTAGGAGGAAGATGAGGAACAGAATCTTTCTGGGATTGTTATCAGAAGTCTGTGTTGGATAGTGTTCGCTCTTTCTGAGAGGAGGAACGCGAGCGAAACGATAGTGTTGCCGAAGCACCAAGAAGGCTGTAGAATCATCTGGGTGTTCCCAGTGTCCGTGCGCCAAAGGCTATTTTTAGTTTTGACGTAAAATGAAATATAATAGTTTAATGAAAAGTGAGATAGTATTAAAAAATTATTATTTAGAAAAAACGGAAAAATTTATAATATAATATAATAAAATATTTTTTAAATAAAAAAATTTATAATGCAACATAGCGTAAAGTTTTATCTTAAATTTTTAATTTTTTATTTTACTGTTTATAATAAAATAAAATGTAATATGAAACTTACCTCTTTTATTTTATTTTATTTTATTATAAATTTCTTTTTTATTTTATTTCATTATAAAACCCCGACTAAATGTACTCCGACAAGTTGCAATTCACAAATTCCATCTTCCAATTAAGACACCGTTTTTTAAGGATTTAATTATATAAAAAAGAAAAAAAAACGTGTGTTTTCGTTAAAAGTTGAACTCAAGGCCTCCCATTTACTAAGACATTGGTATTTAAAAATCAAATACAGGTCCCTTTTAGGTCGATTCCAAGTCATATAGAAGAAGGGAGCTAAATTTGCTTAAAATTGTCACCTTGTCGTGCATGCCTATTTTAATGAATTAGTTGATAATTACTTTTTTCTCTTAAACCTAAATTGATTTTATGCCATAAATGAGGGCATTGTGGTTTATGTAAACGTTTTGTAACAAATTGATTGTGTTTTATAAACACAAACAAGAAGAGGAAACAAAATGCATTACAACAGAGGAGAAGAGGTCGCCCACGACGGAAGATAGAGAGGGAGTAGTTTGCAACAGAGGATGGGAAGAAAATTCCTGTTTGCATGTTGGTTTATGACAAAGGAGCGCTGTGGGGATTACTAAGCACAATTGGAATGATAGGTTATATAAAGTGTATTATATGCACCCATAAAAAAATGAGAGGGTGGATTGGTTGAGATTGATCCGATATTAGGATTATAGAAGAGAGGAGGTCAAAAAAACGAAGACATTACCCTTCAAGCCTTTTTTCTCATGCTTTTTGGCGGCTCCGCTTTCTCGATCCGAGAAGTGCATCGTTGAAATTGGATTGGAAAGCCAAGTGGCCCTAGATTCAAGGGGTCCTACTCTAACGAAACATAAGCCCTTCGAGCCTTTTTTTCATGCTTTTTGGCGGCTCCGCTTTCTCGATCCGAAAAGTGCATTGTTGGAACTAGATTAGAAAGCCGAGTGGCCCTAGATTCAGGGGATCTCACTCTAGCGGAACATGAGGAAAAGATAGTTCGTTCTTACAAGAAGAGTAGGGGCATAATTTTTCAACCTGTTAATTGAAATAAGATTTCCCCCATTTATATTATAATTTAGGTAGTTAAAATTGGTAATACTCTCTCATATATATATATATATATATATATATATATATATACAGAAATATATGTATGTA
>JANIJH010000008.1:22829096-22842193 GCA_024520975.1 Erythroxylum areolatum
CCAAAATACACATGCACCCAATCCTAAACCATCCGAATTACCAATATGCCCTTCATATTGGTAACGGGATGTTACAGAAGTTCTCCTAGAACAATATTTTCATTTCATTTCATATCGTCACTGAGCCAAAAGGAAGATAATAAAGCTAATCATTCACTTTATCTGTCAATGAGAATGAAAAGGCTTTGAGATTAATTTGTTCTTCCATCATCTTTATGGCTTCATACTAGAACAAACAGCATGGAATTCTTTCAAGTGTTTATATGGATCTTCACCTACAAGATCATAAAAAGATAGGAAGTAAATGAATCAAACTAGATTTCAATTTGAAATGCACTTTAATATCTAGATATGTTATGCATAAGGGATTTATTGAAATTTGGTGCCTGCTAACTCTCTTAACGTTCTAATGTTAGGATTTGACAAATTTTCTTCAAATTCTTAAGAATTAGAATCTCCACCAATCTTTAAGTCTGTCTCAACTTTCATTTATGAAGGTGAATGACTTTTTCCTTACTTGGTTTCTTTCCTTAAACAACGCACTATCTTTTTAATTCCTAGATTATATTGCAATTCGCCTATAAGAAAGAGTAATACAAAAAAAGAGATTAGTTGTAAACTGTAAAATAATTCAAAGAAACTAAAAAACCTAAAATAGTTTCCAATCAATAATGCCAAAATTTTAAAGGAGTTCTCGAAGCTCTCAAAATTAACTATGATTCACTAAACTCTTATAGTAGTAACCAGATTGAATTCTAAAAGAACTAAAAACTAATTTCTTAATTTTAATTTTAACAAAACAAAATGTGGGTTTATGATTAATTAACTGATAAACTAAATTTAACAAAGAATCAAAATAATCAACTAAGTATTAGAGTAAGAAATTCAATAGTACTTAACTTTGATTCAGGAGAATTATCTCATCTAATTATAGTTTTGATCATTAGTATAAAAAGAATATTTTCACAATTTAAGCAATTAATCATAAAACTATTAGGATAACCATAATGAGTTTCAATATTTTCTAAATTAATTAGTTCAAGTCCAACATTCAGACCAAAACATACCATAAATTGATTAGGTATGATAACATTCTATATCAATTAAATGATAGTAATAAGCTTAATGAAAAATACTAAACCATAAATTAAAGATTGAGATAGCTATAACTATTCAATTTAGTTTTTTTGTTTCTCATAAGTTAAATATGCAAATTCATAAATAAGTTATTTGCTACTTATACTAATCATTCATGATAATGACAGATCACTAAATTTATAGTTAGTTATAAAATAATCAACATCAAATTAATTTTTCAAATTAATTAATATTAATTATTCATGAAATATAAGAATACAAAATAATAAATACTTGAATTAAGATAAAAATATAGGTTTAGAACAAAATCTTATAAGGTTACAACTAGAGTTGTAAATTCCCTTTAATAAAAAAAAAAGATTTAGCCACGCATTGTTGTTGATTCAACACCAAAAAAAAAAATAGATGAATAGACGAAAGATTGAGAGAAATTATAAGAAAAAGAAAAGAAAGAGAGTTACAGAAGTATGTACCTTTTTTTTTTCCTTCATTCTTATGCAAACTTCTTTCAACATTTATAAATTTGGTTTTAAGCATAATCTCACCTTATCCACTAGAACAATTTATAATCTTTTTTTTGCTAAAATTTGTGATTTTGACAAAAAAGTGTTCCACATAATTAAATCATATCTTATTACACTAAATAAACAAAAACTTAACCATGTTTAATTTACTATTCACTTAGGATCTATTTTAAACATTCTGAAAATATTATAATTAAAACTGAAAGCTCTAAAATATTAAAATTCAAAATGTATTATGAAGAAAACGATGAGACTCAAAACATATGTGTTGCCTATTGTTTTATCAAACACCATATTAAAATAAAAAAGAAATTATTTTTATACGATACTTTGCTGAATTTTAAATAATTGCGTTTTTGGATTTGAACCGAATCGATCCGAGGGTTTTAATTTTTGTTGATTTAAGTAAAAGAGACTTGTCTTCACTTTGTAATGAGGAAAAAAAAAAGAGCGAGAGAGAGAGAGAGAGAGAGGATAACGAAAACTACAGCGTGATCAGCATGGCTAACGAACCGTGCGCCTGGCTTGCTCTTACTTTGAATTGGTAAATACGTTTAATTGAAACTTGTAGGTGGCTTGGCCTGGGTTTGACTTAAAATTTTGGATGGATGTAACTAAATTGGGATTTGATAAAAGAGAAAAGAGTGATTAGATTAGACAGAAAGAGCTTCAACTAATGTCACCATCAGTTGGCAGTTGCTACTTAAAAAAGTAGAATTATTTACTTTTAAAAAAAATTAAAAGGGAGTCCAAAACAGTAAACGCCGTCGTAATGGAGCACGGTGTGTTATGTTAACGCCCCCGTTTTCGGCTCGTTCGTACAACGCAACCTCACATTCCCCTTTGATTGCATTGCACTGGTCTGTTCGAAGACCACAATCATAGTAAACCCCTCGATCAGACCTTCTCCTGTGATCCTTCGTTGACCTACCAAAAAACAATTTCTCGCTTCACCTGTTCTAGATCTATCCTCTCCAAACCCTTATTTCTCGATTCCCAGGTTAGATCTCATTCTTCTTCTCACTATTTTTTCTTTTGCATCTTCATTCTTTTCTAAAACAAATATGGGTTTTTCTTTTCTTAGGGTTTAGATGTTCATATTTGTTAACTTCTAAATTCTGTTACTGCTGCTCCTTTGGCTCGTGCCGTTTGCAGATCCGTCTAGTGAACCAAACGACGACGCTCGGCGGCTTCAGGTTTTGGGGTGTTGGGGTTTAACATTTATGCTTCTCCGGACTTTGTGCTCTTGATTAGCTTCCGAATTGGTGGATTGGAAATGTCAATTATACCCAAAGGCGACTCCGTACTTATTCGGGAGGTGTGGAATGAGAATTTGGAGGAAGAATTCTTGTTGATTCGGGAAATAGTTGATCAGTACAATTATGTTGCTATGGATACGGAGTTCCCAGGCGTTGTCTCTCGTCCCGTGGGAACTTTTAAGAACATCAATGATTATAACTACCAAACTTTGAAGGATAACGTTGATATGTTGAAATTGATCCAGTTGGGTCTTACGTTCTCTGATGAGAACGGGAATTTACCCACTTGTGGATCTGATAAGTTCTGCATTTGGCAATTCAATTTCCGTGAGTTCAACATTAGTGAGGACATCTTTGCTAGTGATTCTATTGAGTTGTTGCGCCAGTGTGGGATTGACTTTAAGAAGAATAATGAAAAGGGTATTGATGTGAACCGGTTTGGTGAGCTCTTAATGTCCTCTGGAATTGTTTTGAATGATGGCGTTCATTGGGTTACTTTTCATAGTGGTTATGATTTCGGGTACTTGCTTAAGCTTTTGACTTGCAGAAGCTTGCCCGATACACAAGCTGGATTCTTTGAATTGATCAATATGTATTTCCCAGTGGTATATGATATTAAGCACTTGATGAAATTCTGTAATAGTCTTCATGGTGGGTTGAACAAACTTGCAGAATTGTTGGATGTGGAGAGAGTTGGTGTGTGCCATCAAGCTGGCTCTGATAGTTTGCTCACATCTTGCACGTTTAGAAAGTTGAGGGATAACTTCTTCAATGGCTCCACGGAGAAGTATGCTGGTGTCTTGTACGGTCTTGGTGTCGAGAATGGACAGAACACTAATTGAAAGGAAATAATTCTACAAAGATTGCTGAACATTTGTAGAAGATTCTTCAGTGTGTGACATGCATTTCTCTTGTATACTTTGGCAGAAGATTGTTGTTCTAGTGTTGACTTACCTTGTTTGGTATTTTGTAACCGGAACTTTTGACTGGTTTTGTAGCTTGAGTTCCATGTAAATTAATGCAGCTAGTGTTTCAATAATAATCTAGTACTTCACTGCCTAATCTTATGTTGTTTACTTTGATATCTTTTGTTTATTTGTCTCTTCACTTTGCTCGCATTGTACTTGGTTGTTTTGATGGATGCAGGATTCATTCTTGAGCAAAAGGTTCTTGCATCTTTTCTTTATCTTTATTTTCTTTCAATTCTGATTTTCTTTCTCCTCCTTGTAAATGAAATATGAAGCCATCAATTTTGGGTCATGCTCTATGCTCTAAAGCATACGTTCGTTGTAGATTACGCCTATTGGAGCTTCAATGTGTACTTTTTTAAGTAATTATTTATGTTGGTTTCACTACCAGTAATCTCCATTAGGACAGGATGCCAGGCTCGTGCTCTTCACTTGACTGGATTTCAGGCTCCTTGTGTTTTAAATCTCCTCTTATACTGCTTGAAAACTGCGTTCCTTCATTCTAAAAGAATTGTGTTTGATATTGAGGAAAACGTTGATAATATCTTCCATCAAGCTATTAAGTTTTCTAATGGAGTTTAGCTTGCAGAATTTATACAGATGGATTCGGTAAGGTAGAATAACTATTCCTTGACATCCCAGTTCAAAAGAGCTGTATATCGTTTATGTCTTACAACTAATCATTAGAATGTAGTTTTAGTGATGAGTATTTTTGGGCATTTATTATCTTATACATATTCAGAAATATATAATAAAAGTGTATAGAATAAATATGCATTGTAAATGAAATTATGATGGAATCATAATTATGAGATTTATATTTTATTTATGTAATATTCTTAAATTGTTTGTAATTATTATTCTATTTATATTGACACATCCATATAGTATAAAAATTGGCTAAAAATGTATTGTGAATTTCAATGTTTACAATAAAATATAAATAAAATATAGAACAGATTTTAACGCTTCAAAGTATTCAAATCAAACTTCAACGTATTCAAAATATTCAAAATAGATCTTAAGTGAATAAAATGGGGTTAAGTGAATAAAAAATTTAATGGGTTAACTCTCTATTAGTTAAATATTATGTTAATGTGGACGTGACATTATTATTATTATTCAGAAAAATTGGGCCTCATTATTTTGTCGTAAGTGGGATCTACTACTTGAAATATATAAAAGTGAGCCCTTCTATTACATGACACTAAGACCCACTTTTTAGTTAATTAGTTAATTTAATAAAAGCTAATTCTATGACAGTATGACAATGTGTCTATTTTTTTAGTTAATTTAAAAAGTTAATTTTGTGATAATAAGGTCCACTTTCTATTTAAAAATACAAATTGATGTTGCGTTAATATAATTATGTAATAGTGAGGTCCACTTTTTATTTAAAAATAAAAAATGATGTCATGTTAATAATGATGTGACATTTAACTTATAGAGAGTTGAAATCTTTTTCCCATTTATGGTTGGATGTGAACGTTTTAAAAATGTTATGGTTCAATTTAAAGTCTTCAAAACATTAGGATTCAAGATGTAATTTGTTGTAGACAATGAGGTTCAAAATGCACTTTTGGGCTATAAAAAGATTAACATATGTTATGTTTCTTCTTTACGAAGGAAGTCATCGATTTTATAAAGTATAGAGATATTTAAGTAAACATGTGAATGTTTATTAGATTACTGAATTGACTTGATATTAGAATTATGTTTGGAGCATTATTTATATATTTATAAAAATTCTCACTGTAATTATTATATAAGTTATTTTTTTCATTTGAAGTCTTTATCATATATAGAGATTGTAATGTTTTGATATCACTTATGATATATTCTAGTCAAGTGTATTTTAATTGGTAATTGGATATAACAGAAATTATATGACGGTAGTTCAGTGATAAATATATGATTCATCTTCTTAAAATAATTACGCAAAAAGTTCCATTATTCTCTATTAATATTAATTTAAGAAATCCTTGGTTAAGATGGAATGACACTTTGGAAATAGTTTCAAATATTATTAATAAAATTGATTATTAATGGCGAAGAAGTAATAATGATTGGATTCAATTATAGTAGATATTAATTCTATATTATATATTTAATGAGTACATTGTATGATGAAAGAAATGAATTATATGGAAAAATCATACATAGAAAGGTTAGTTAAAATTACTTTAACAATCTTAATATTTGGATAATCATAATTCATTGTTAGATATTAATCTTGATTTATGGATATAAACTATTTAATTAGAGAATTATAATTTTTAAATTTATCTAATCACAAATATGATTTACGGTTGTAGTTTATATTTATTGTTAAAATATTTAGGAGTCTAATGAGTCATATACAAAGAACAATTGAAGATAAAAAAAGTATTTTAATCAATTAGACTTGATTGTAAAATTTGAGAAATTTTATGATTAAATATGATATATTTAGTAAATAAGGATTAATATGAGATATTTGATCTTATTTGAGTGGAATGGTATGTAACTAAAATTAGTTATAATTTTAATTAGAGTATAATTTTATTTCAATTAAAATACTAAAAGTTTAAATTCTGTTATAAATAGGTTAAGGTTTTAAAGAAGCTAACATATCTTACTTGACCCTCTCTACATCTTTTGTAGAGTTTTATCAACATGTTTGTGTAGATAATATTAGAGGTCAGGCACCTACAAAACTATGTTGGTTGTAATGAGCTAATTTTAGAAAAAAAAATAGAAAACAACAAAAAAATGATCATGTTTATAATCAGATACAAATTATGATTTGTGCTTTTTTATGTTTTATGTGTTAATCATGTTATAGAATTTTAAAGTGAGCTTGACTTTCGAGAAATATAAAAAATTTTCATATTTATTCTATTATGTGTGGGATTGGATCCTGCTTCAAATTTTTTATGGTGATATCAAAGTCATATTTTAACTTTATGATTTGATTAAGAATGTTTGATTGTTGTTGATCACAATTTTGGAATTGAAATTACAAACCCTATAAATTCTAAAATCAAATTAGATTTAATTATTTTAAAAAGGTTTATATTAAAAGGTTACAAAATCCTCAAAGGTGGAAAAATAATGTTACGAATATCATACTAGACTTAGTATCACATTTGGTTTTAGTATGATATGAGTCTAGTATGATATGGTACATGTATCGATCAATACCTCAATATGTTATATTAGATAATTCTTTACTTTACTTCAATCCTATCTCAAGAAATCTCGTATGATACGATATGGGTATCGGTCAACACCTTAATATATTATATTAGATATTTTTCCTTTACCTCAATCTTATCTTAAGAAATTATAATAATATAAATTTAATATAAAAGTATTTTTATTTTTATTAATATTATTTTGACATATTTCTCATAAATTAAGATGAGAAAAAAGATCATTTAACTTTGATATAGATATAAAATTAATAGCAATATAAAGTAAAAATATACATTTATAATAAATAAAATTTTATTTCAAATATTATCTTTACATATTTCAAAAGTTATTACAAAAATTTTTCACATGTTTACACTAACAAGTATATGTAGTTAATATGAAATATAAAAATTTAAAAAATATTAAAATTATGTTAAACTAATATATTTAGTTATTTATTAAATAAATTGTAAATAATTTTACCATATTCCTTTTCCGTATAGGTAATTGTTATTTTATATAAAAAATTTAGAATTTTTTTCAATTTAGTCTTAAAATTTTTAAAAATAATAATCCTAACTGGTATCTTGGTTACTAGTTGGTATAATCGGTACCAACTGAAAGAGTTGTTATCAAGTGACACTAAAGTCGGTATCAACTAGTACCAATCGGTATGGTACGATATTTATAATAATGTAAAAAAGACATTTATGAGTTATGAGTTTACATAATAAGAAATCTAGAAAATCAACATGCCTTCCTTTTTTCTTTCATAAACAAGTCAAATTAAAAGCCATGATAGGACACTAAAAAGATAACACCAATTGCCATAATAAGTGATACTGTTTAATGGTTTTGAAGATAATGAATTTAAGAAATTCAATCTTGACCAAAGAGAATTTTCATAAACAATAATGAGAGGCGATTATAGCTGAAAGCTAGAAACATAACTTTGTGGTTAAGAACCACAAAAGCCTTTGGGATATTAATTGCTTCTAGTTGAGTTGAATCTTGATAAATACTTAATAGACTATATTTTTACTCTTATATTTAGTACATTTTGCTTGTTTATTTGAAGGTTTTTTTTATTATTCTTGGTACTTAATTGTTCTTATTGTCTTGTTAGGTCTTAATTCCCTTAATGGGTTAAAAGGAACAACAATTAAGTTAGGGATGTCAAAAAGGGTCCGACCCTATTTTGATCCCAGTTGATCGGGCAACAGACGGACCACGAGCCGACCATGGTCAGCCCGACTAGGCCATAGGTCAAGGTCAGGTGGGCCTGCCTATGGCCTGGTTGTTACCTTAAAAATGATGTCATTTTTTACATTTTTCTTAAAAAATATAGTGGATCGGGTTGGCCTGGTTAGCTTGTGGTCGGACCAGGCCGAGCCAAGGCCACCCTAGCCTAGCCTGACCCATTGACATCTCTAAATCAGGTAGAATTGAGGTAAAAAAAAAAAATAAAGAACTGAAGCTGTCTGAAAAGGACATTATTATATTTGTATGGAACATACACATCATTCGAATCGTACACAATTATAAAGACTTACATGGTCACCCACACGTCTGTGTTAGTATTAGATATAATAGTGTCCATAGACCATGTCAGTTGCTAGAACTGTGTTCTTGCATGACTGTTGAGTATTAAAGTGAGATTGAGGGACACAATCACTAGGCATGCCTATGTTTATGACTATGTCTAGTGCAAAACCTTAATTTTTAAAGAATAAAAGGCATATAAGAAGGGCAATTAAAGGAGTTTGAGTTTTTAACACAATTTTGAACCTTAGAGTGATAGAGAAGCAAAATTTGATTTAAAGATCCAAATAAAGAGTTTATTTTCATTAAAATAATAAGAATGGCAATTAAAACAGTTCGAGTTTTTAACATAATTTTAAACCTTAAAGCAGTAGAGAATGAAAATTGGCTCAAAGATCCGAATGAAAAGCATCTTTTCATCAAAGTTTAAGTGGATTCTATCATAGAAAAGGGGATATATGATGGATTTTCTTATTTTCAGTTCTTCTTCTTAATCTTTGGTTATGTTATCTTTTTTTATGAACTAAATTTTTTGAGTACTAAAGTGGGATGAGCCTTGGGATGGATTTTGTGATTTGACTTTATGCTTAATTTAATTTGATTTTTAATTTACATATTCATGTATGATTTCATGTAATTATGATTGAGAAATCTTTTTATAAATATATATGATATAATTGAATAAAGTTACATGTAATTTTAGAGATAAGATATCATAAATCTTCTAGATTATTGTCAAATCTAATAGTGAAATTCACAAATGGATTAAAGCAATCTTAGGGGTTTTAACCATAAAGATATTTCAGTTAATCAACTTAGGATTAGGTGTTGATAATCTTGAGAAACATATTAACATAAAGCAGGAATTTTCATGAGCCAATGATATTTAATTAAATTGCATGATAAAGAGTTAATAACTTAAGACATCTTAAAGGAATTCATTACCTAAGTATTGCTTATTTGATTTGGTCAATATATGATTTGCATTTTTAGTTGTTAGTTGCGTTGAATTTTAGTTTAGTTTTAACGCTTTAATTAAACTATCACCTTCTTTTATCAGTTAGATAATATAAAAGAAGTAATCACTAGTAATTTGTAGTCCCTGTGAGATTACATTCAATGTCATATACTATAGTTTGATAGGTACACCTGCCTTTATGGATCTATTGGGAATGATTCTATATATCAAGTTTTTAGCTCCATTATTGAATAATATAATATTAGGAAAACCTAAATTTTATTAATATGACCATTATTTCTCTTTTCTTTTTCTTTTCATTTATGATCTACAATTTGTTGAGTTATTTTGTTTACTCTTGCGTTTTGTTGCTCCTGCAGGCCTTAGGGATAGTTCATGACCTGAGGAATCCTTCTAATTTGATTAAAGAAGATCTAGATATAGGGAGGATGACTCTTAGAAATCTTTGAGCCACCCAACTTAAAGAGGTAAAGCTAGATCAACAGATAGAGGAATCAAAACACCAAATTGAAACCGAAGAATTTGAAATTATAGTAGACCAACCAAAGACAATGTGTGATTATGCTAAGCTAGACTTGAACAAGACAGAGTTCAATATCATGAAGCCAATTATTATTGAGAATAATTTTAAAATTAAACCAAAGATTATTTATATAATGCATCAATTTGTCTAGTTTGATGGGTTATAAGATAAGGATGCCAATGCACATATACTTGTGACATCTTTAAGACCAATAATGCCAATAATGACGTAATTAGAATGAGATTATTTCCATTCTCCTTGAGGAACTAGGCCAAGAAATGGTTGAATTCTCTACTTAGGGAATCTTTCATCACCATATGGAACCAGTTGATAGAGAAATTCCTTCTGAAGTAGACTGTCAAACTAAGAATGATATCTCTTCCTATGCTCATATTGATCCAGAGACCCTATATGATACATGGAGAGATTCAAGGAGATGCTAAAGAAGTGCCCACATCATATTTTACCACCATGGTTACAAATTCACACTTTCTATAATAAACTTAATCAAATAACTTGGCAGATGATTGATGTAACAATTTGGGGGGTACATTGAATAATAAAACATAAAAAGAAACTTAGGATCTCATTGAGGACATAGAAATGAACAACTATTAATGGTTCTCTTCTTGAGCAAAAAATAACAAGTCAGTCGAAGTTTGTGATGTAAATGCAATTACAACTTTGGCAGGCCAAGTTGAAGCTTTGAGTAAAAAGATTGATGGTCGATAATGAACTCCCAACTATTCTAACTAATGCAATATAAAGTGTGTAAGATAGGGCATTTAAGTCAAGAATGTCAGGCATCAAACACTATAACAAAGCCTGAGCATATGGACTAAATGGGGATTGCTCTTATACCCCATAATAATCTTAAAGTAACACTTATAATCCATGATGGAGAAATCATATGAATATCTCTTGGGGGATTAAAGAATCCAAAGGAATAGTACTCCTTTAAGATTTCAATGACACCCACCTAAAAAAAAAGAAGCCAATAGATTTATCCAGATTTTAAATTTGAGAATTCAAGCTATTGAAACTTTATTAAAGAATTAAAAGGCTTTTATATATAAGTTGGAGAACCGGATTGACTAATATGTAACAGTAGTTTTCGAAATACAACAAGGGAGTTTGCCTAATTGTACCAAAAAAATCCTAAAGAACATGTGAAGGCAGTTACCTTAAAGAGCATAAAGGAATTACAAGTTGAAAAAAAACCCAAAGTGAGGAGCAGAGTGACAAAAGGAGTCAACAAAATGTTAAAGAAGAAAAGCATCCTCTAAAAGTTAAGCAATTCTAGGCCACCATCCCCTGTCTAACTAAGTTGAAGAAAGACAATATGGACGAGATGTTCGGTAAATTTCTTAAACTTTTTAATTAAGTTCATATTAACTTACCTTTTGTTAAGGCTCTCTAGCAGATGCTAAAGTATGTAATTTTCTTAAAGGAATTATTATCTAACAAGAGGAAGTTTGAGGAGTTAGCTACAGAGTCATTGAGCAAGGAGTGCTCGACTCTTTTACAAAACTAGTTACTTAAGAAGCTTACAGATCCATAGAGTTTTACTATCTCTTGCTTAATTGATATTTTGTTAGTAGAAAAAGCTTTAGCTAATTTAGGTGCTAGTATTAACTTGATGTCCTGTAAATTATTTTAGAAACTAAGATTAAGGGAACTAAAACCCATTAAGATGAGCATGTAATTAGCATATAGATTAGTTAAGTATCCAAGGGGTAGTATTGAGGATGTGCTAATTAAAGTTAATAAATTTATTTTATCAGTTGAATATGGATAAGATATTGAGGTACCCTTAATTATAGGTCAACCTTTCCTAGCCACTGCTAGAGCTACTAGTGATGTTACTGATGACAAACTAGTTCTTAGGGTTGGTAAAGAAGAGGTTTCCTTTAAAATATCTAATTCCATGAGACATTTCCTTGAACATGATGATACTCTCTATTATATCAATATCATTGATGTTGTAGTTTTAGATGTTATGCACAATTTTGAGTTGTGCCTTGTTTAAGGTGAGAAGGAAAGTGGGGATAGCCCAATAAAGGAAGAGTAAGTAACCTATTTAGAGGCTAATGAATCTATAGTGAGGAAAAAAAAGAGTTTGAAGAGATTGATAGAGGCAAGGAGAAGAGGCTAAAACCCTCTATTGAAGAACTGCCATAGTTGGAGTTGGAGAAGTTGTATCATCATTTGGAATATGCATTTTTATAGAAGAATTTAAGCTTCTTGTGACTATTTCTTCAACTTTAAAGGTGAATCAAAAAGAGAAATTGTTAAATATGCTTAAGAAGCATAAAAGGGCCATTGCTCCGAAAGATTTCTAACATTATAGGAATCAACCCCTCTTGCACTCATAAGATTATTATGGAGGATGATTTCAATCCAAATGTGCAGCCTCAAAGGAGGGTGAATCCCAATATAAAGGAAGTGGTAAAGTTATAGGTAATTAAACTCCAATATACTGGTTTGATTTGCTATATTTATGATGGTTCTTGAGTGAGTCATGTGCAATTTGTACCATAGAAAGGAGGAATGATGGTAGTACCTAATGAAAATAATGAATTGATTCCTATGAGAACCATTACTGGATAGAGAGTATCCATAGATTATAGGAATTTGGATGATGTCTAAAAAGACTACTTTCTTTTACGTTTTGTGTACTAAATGTTAGAGCAGCTAGTCAGACACATGTACTACTACTTTTTGGTTGGAATTTCAGGCCACTTTCATATTCCCATTGCTTTGGAAGATTAGGAGAAAACAACATTTACATTTTAACATCCCATCTCCCATAGGAAGGGTTCATTGGTAATTTGGGACGGGTTAGAAGTATTAAATTATATCTCGGCATGCACATACAGTATATAGCCTCTATGATTGATGGTTTGTTGCACTTGCACATGGTATACATGCATTCATGACATTTTCCAGCTTAGGTTTCAAATTGAGATCTTTTGTGAAATTTATGGGATAATCGTATTTGAAAAATTATTTGGAGTGCGCCATTGA
>JANIJH010000008.1:22854669-22900714 GCA_024520975.1 Erythroxylum areolatum
AATATACAGTAGTATCTCCAAATACAAAACAATTACCAAAGGGCTCAGAAAGTTCGGCGTTACAGTTGTATTTGTCAGGTACAATCAAATATCTCTCCATCTCAATTTTCTCCACTGCCTTAAGGGAGTTATTTAAAGGATCACTAGCCAGATACTTCTGAAATTGATTAAGCATTTCAAAGGACTTCCTTAAATCCATCTTTATTGGTTCAACTTCATTCTTTTACATATTAACAAGTTCCTTCCTGAAAGCCTTTAGTTTTTGAACTAATTGATAAGCCCATAAGCTTGAGACACTTGTGCTCATTCCTTTCATAACTAGTAAGCTAAATTTTATTAGATTACTAAAGAATTTATGCGATGTAGTCATATGAATTAAATAAACTATTGATTTAAAATTTGAAAAGTTTAAATTATTTAAGTCTCAGTTTAAATTTAGCATTGAGAATTCTAAAGCACTTTAATGTGATCGATATGATGAGATATCAATTTTTTGTTATCTATAAAGATTGAGATTCTCTAACGATACCTCATTAAATGAATTTCATAATAGTATGGAATTATATAAAAAATACAATATAGGATATTATATGATGCAATATTTATTTCTTGTATAGCTATACCTATTACAACAACTTGCCTTTAATAGTTCGTATTGAATCAATCAATAAGATTTCATGTTAGATATAAAGTGGTAAGACTTTGAAAGAGTCAAAGTTAATGAATTTTGAAACGTTATGGTTAGCTAAAGCATATATTATTTAATAAGTTTAGAGCTAAATAGGTTAATAGAAGGTTATGAATATCTAAAAGGTTGGATATAATCTTACAAGCTCTTTGAACAAAATGTTTATTTTAACACTTATAGGAAAATGGTTCTCAAGAGAAGTAATGAGAGTAAAATGAAATTTAAAAGGTTCAAACCTCTTAAAAATACGTCAAATTAGAACTAGTGTCTTTGTTCATGCATTTGATGTATAGTTGAAAGGTTATGAGACGTAGAGATTCACTTTTATGATGAATTTCAATAGTTTTCTTTGGAGATGATTATGAATTTTTCATATCTACAAGAAGGTTAGTGGGAGTATAGTTCTTTCAGTAGGAGTACGTAGAGATACTATTTATAAAGAACAATATTTTCAATTGTTAAATATAAGATAGTCCAAGAACAACTCTTATTAGATATGAAAAAGTTACTAACTCAATTATGGGAATTAGATCTATAGTTTTTTTAACCTATTCTAGTCTAAATGCATAGATAATGTACTAAAGGTGTTTAATATTTGATACATTTGATCATTATAAAGTATGGAAGATATCCATTATTCTATATATAAGTTGATATTTGAGATCAAGATTGCAAAGATGTTAACTTTAAAAGTAAGTTCTTTTTAAGTTATATTTTACTTAGAACAATATTATTTAACAGATGTAACATTGATTGTTAATTAAACCATAATACATTCTTCATTTAGTATAAATGACTATTTGGATCAAGGAGTTCTGTAATGAAATTAGTATAGTTCCTTGCATTGTAAAATAATAATATACTATATAATATTAGAGCCACTAGGTATACAAAAGGAGCTAAGGTCTTATCAAAGATCTAAGTATGCATGGGCAATTTCTCTAAATTATCGTCATAATTAAGGTGAAAATGTAATATTTATATAGTGCTTATTATAGAGAATCTTGTGGAATTCTCTCACTAAACCATTGTTCCAACGATAACATGATCATCATATAGAGATATGGTACGAGACAAATGATTGGCTTAGTGTAAGAGAAGATTTGTTGGTTTATGCCTATAATCAATCGATTGGTTATAGAATAGCTACATAATTATTTAAGAGTATTCTTTATCTTATATATCCAATTGTACATGATAAAAACCATATGAAAAATATACATTGCAGTTAAAATTATAATAAGATCATAATTATAGGATTCATATTACAATTAGATATTATCCCTAAATTACTCCTAGTCATTGTTCTATTGAAAATGGTTATTAATAGAACATAAAAAGACTAACATATGTTATATTTCTTCCTTATAAAGGAAGTAGTCAATCTAATATACTAAAGTATGGAGATATTTAAAGAAATGTTATAGGTGCTTGTTAGAATACGAGTTTACTAAACTAACCCCGTATAAATTCTATTTGGAAATTTTCTTTTATGTCTATGAAAAATCTCATTGTGATGATTGTATAAGTTATCATTTGAATAAAGATCACCAAAGTATCTCGTATAGGGATTGCTATGTTTTGATATTACTTATGACCTATTTTAGTCAAGGGTAATTCAATCGTTAGTCATTACGTATAATATTAACTATATGGAGGTAATTGAATGATCAATATATGATTCATCTCCCTCAGGTGATTAGTAAGGGTGTTTCAGTGTTCTCGATTAGTATTGATTTGAAATATCCTTGGTAAAGATGGAATGAAACTTTATAAAACATAGAATCAGTTACTAACATTGGGAAACTAAAATGACAAAACTCAAATAAATTAGATATTAATTTTGTGCTCTATGTCTAATTAGAATGTTATATGATGAAAAGATTGAATTATAAGGAAAAATTAGGCATAAAAAGGTTAGTCAAAACAAATTGTGGTGTCGATTTTAGTAGAAGTTAATTATGACGTAACATAATTATTAACATGCATTTTTCTAGTACAATGCTTTAGGTAAAGTTGAAAATGAGGATATGAATTGATATGAATGATGAGTAAATATCACAAACTTGAACAAAAGTCATTTACTGTGAATGACTTTTGTTCAAGTTAGGATATATCAAATCAGAGTTACTAAAGGAAAAGTAATTGATTTAGTATGGATGAATTATAAGTTTTATTTGATAGTTATTATGATTTTAACCTATAAAAATAATAGTTTTATATGCTTGTCCATAAAAATTAATAACCTCTTTCAAGCATTTATTTTTATGATATTCCTGAACAAGTAATGAAATAGACAAGTAAAAAAGAACATATTTTTTAAATATCTATGTGTTAACAAATTAAATATATGAACTTACAGTATCATCCTTTTCTTTTAATTTAGAAAATTCTTTGACTAATCTAAAACATAAATCTAAAATGTAAATTATTTTGATAATCAATAATATAAACAACTAAATGTAAATTACTTCAACTAATGTGTAGCATGAAAGTTGAAAGTTAAATTCCAAATTATTGTATGTTATTTTATATCATTTCTTGTAAAGCTTACATTAACATAACAATTTGATTAAACCATTTATTTCTAACGTCAAGATATGCTACAATAGCTAAGAAGTTGGAGGTGTTAGGAAACTAACTATAATCTAAACACAGGTACATCAAAAAAAATAATATAATGATTCCCAATAAGAATTTAATAATTGAATAATTTGAAAAATATGAATCACAAAATGTAATTGAATTGTACATTATTTGAATTCCTATAAAAATCTTTTCAAGAGATGTCAATCATGAGCTATCTAAGTTTTTAGCTTCTAACGGTATCCACAGAGCAAAGAAAAAAAACTCAACCAGACATGGCAATTCAACTCAAGATAGGATCGGGCCAAGTTTGGGCTTTTTTAAAAAATTTTGGCTTTGGGCTAGGCTCAGGCTTAAACTTAAACCCCAAAAATGATAGGAAAATGCTATCATTTTGAGTAAATTGACATCATTTTCCTTTTTAATTAAATTTTTTTTAGCTTGGGCCCAAATAGAAAATGTTGTACTAACTTGGTCTTAGGCGGGCCAGACCAACCATAAACACAACACTTGATAGAAAAAGACACTCGAGTTTCTTCCTTATTAAAAATTAAATGTCCTAATTATAATTAAAGTCTAACTTAAATTATAATTACAATTTAAATCAAATATCTCACATTTGATTCTTGAAGTTTCTCAAACTTTACAATTAAGCTAACTTAATTTAAATTAATTTTTTAATTTCTCTATTATGTATGAACCTTTAGGTTCCTAATATGTTGGAATGATTATAAATTATAATTATAATTCTAATTATAAATAAAAACTTTTTTTAATTTATCTTTATTTATTCAATTAAATAATTTATAATCATAGATCAATGTTGACGTCTAGCAACATATCATGACCACCCAAATATTAATAATGCCAAAGTGGTTTAACTCAACCTATTCCAAGCATGGTTATAATTTATAATTTAATTATTTTTTCATCATATGTTATAATTAGATATAGAGTATGGATATAGTAATTACTCTTTTAAATCCTACCATGTTCATTCTTACTAAATAGTAATTGATTTATAATTGATATTTGGAAATACATTTTCAAATCTTAATTCACTCTAGCTAGAGAATTCCTTAAATCACTACTAATTAAGATTAGTGAAACATTCTCTCTAATTACTTAAAAGTGATTAATCCTTTTTTTACTTACTCAACTATCTCTATATGGTTTATACTATATCCAAGTACTACTGACTGAGCTACCTTAAATAGAATAGGTTATAAGTAACATGAAGGCATAGTAATTCTTATATAAGATACTTTCGTAATCTCAAGTATAAGGATTAATTATATAACCATCATAATGAGGAAATTCACAGACGCATAAGTAATATCCCATTTGGGATCCTTATAATCAAGTTATTTCAATGAACTTATTCTCTAATAAGAACCCATACATTTGTTTGAATATCTCATACTTTAATTTTTGGAAACGATTACTTTCTTTATAAGAAAGAAAATTAACATGTGGTAGTTCTACCATTACATCAATATGTCATCTTAATGAAACTATAACTAGGAATAATACATAAATGCAAATTGAATCTCATAATTGAATATCACCTTCAGGTTGTGTCGTATACACATCCTCAAGCACATTCTTATTGAGAAATGTTATTTTAACATCCATCTACTAGATTTCATAATCATGATATGTGGCTATAGCTAATAAGATTCTTATGGATTTGAGCATAACTATTAGCGAAAAGATTTCATCAAAATTAACCCCTTACTTTTGTTTGGTACCTTTAGTCACTAACCTTGCTTTGTACGTATGTACATTGTCATCCATTACATTTTTTCTCTTAAAAACCCAGTTGTATCATAAAGGTATAATACCATTAGAAGCATCAACTAAAGTCCATATTTGATTAGTGTAAATAGATTCCATTTAAATCTTATACCATTTAAAAAAATCAATTCCAGACATTGCGTCAACATACTTACTAATGCATCATAGGCTACATATCTCTTAAACCCTTAATTATGTATCATATATATTAACTTGAGGTTCTTATTTCATCTAAATATGAATTTGTGGTTCTTGAAATTCTCTAAGTTCTAACTCACACCCATTACTGAAGAATAAATTCTCTTTCTAAGAATGTAGCACGTTTCGAGATGAAATCTTTTATTGAAGAAGAACGTAAAATTGATATTTGATACTTTCTTTCAAATACCCCACAAATTTACATTTATTTGACTTAGCTTAAAGCTTACCAAATGTTACACAATTCATATAAGCATCACACCCTCATATCTTTAGGTTTGATAACTTTGGTCCTTTACTAGTTTATATCTCATATGTTGTCTTATCAATCAATCTTAGAACTACATGATTCATCATGGAATGTACCATAACTAATAGAGTATAGTTTCTCCTCTTAGCCACTCCACTATATTATGGAGTTCTAAGAGGAGCACATTATGAGAGAATCTCATTCTCTTTTAAATATCCAAGAAACTTATGGTCTAAGTACTCAACACTTCAATCAGGTCTAAGTGTCTTAATACTCTTACTAGTTTATTTCTCAACTTCAAGTCTAAATTCTTTGAACTTTTGAAATGATTTAGAATTTTTAATTAAGTACACATAACCATATTTGGAATGATCACAAGTGAACATAATAAATATAGGTATCTACTTTTAATATGAGTAGAAATAGGAACACAAATATCCAAATGTATAAGCTCTAGTAACTCATTAGCATGCTCTCCATCTCCAATAAAGGGTAGTTTGGTCATCTTTTTCCAATAAACAAGATTCATAAGTTTCATATGATTTATAATCTAAAGGATCCAAATATACTTCTTTATATAACTTTATGATTATAATTTTTTGATATGACCCAACCTACAATACCATAAATAAAATGAATTTTGGTTACTTCATTTTCTTTTCTTGCTATTTATGTTAAGGATTGAGCTTTTAAGATCTAATTGGTATAAACCATTTGTAAGTAATCTAGATCTATAAAAAAACATCATCTTTATAAAAAAAGAAAAAATTTTAATCTTAATAATAAAGATAGATCTATTTAAATCTACTTAAGAAATCGAAATAACGTTTATAGTAATAATTGGAACATAATAACAATTATCTAATTCTAGTGATGATCCTATGTTTTTAGAAAGGGAAATTAGTCCTTGCATTTTCTCCCCTAAGTGTCTCCTTCAATATGAAGCTCTCCTTACTTCCCCGTTTACCTTACTATATACTACCTCACTCTAAGTTATTCCTCCCTAGATTTGGCTTTCTATTGCTTTAACACCTCAAAATTGCTCCTCTTCTCTTTATCTCCCCAATTTTTAGATCTCAAATTCTCTTTTGTCATCCTACTACTATTGTCTGCTCTCATCTTTCTCGCTAGCTTCTCCTTAAGGTTACAAGGCATTTTAGTCTCTTCCCTACTTAGTTCTTACCTAAGATATTCTTTATCATTTTAAACAACTGTACTTCAAAAAAATTATGTTAAAAGTTGTTTCTTTCCTTTATAAGTATGTCAACCTACAACAATGAGTTGGATACATTGCCTAATGCTAGGAAATTCCCCTTATCCTCCTCCATCTCTGCCTTAACCTAAGCTATAAAGAGAACTCCCTGGCCAAATTTGCCAGAGTTCTATCCTCTTCACACCTTACTTCAAGAAGAAGCTATAAACAAGTCTTAAGAGACCTTAGGGACCTCTCCCTGCATTACTACCCACTAAAATTGAAGATGGGTGAGCTATAGTTGCATTAGGTATTGACGTACTCAAAGTTGGAGCATCTGTCTGGGAATCTTCATTGTTGGGGGATGGTGAATCACTTGTTATCTCTAACTGGGTAAAAAAATTATGGAAGAATAGGAGTTTTGTAGAGGTGCTTTTGTTTAAGGTAAACTTGGTATTATTCTTATTTATCTTTTGTGTTGAAGCTTTGAAAGTTGTTGAAGAAGGCCATGGCATCCTGGATAGCTTCCCATTTTCCTATAAACCTAGCAATTAGGAATCAAATTAGAAAAGATTAAACATGAAAACATTCCTCTTTGGGTTAACATGCACAATGTTCTGTTGGAATATTGGATGACAAAAAGGCTTATCATGCTTTTTAGCCTCATTTGGAAGCCTTTGTGAATGGATGAGAACATGAAAAGGAGAAGAAGAATATGCTTTACGAGGATGTGCATTAATGTAGACATAACAAAGGAGCTACCAAACTATATCCCCATTATGAGGCTGGGTGAGAGCAACACATTATATGAAGATTCAATTATGGTTACCTAGCAATAGAAACCCTCCCTAAAATTCTAAGGGAAATAATGGATATCTACAAGAAAAATTTTAAAGTAAAGGGATTACAATAAACTAATGGGGCTAGAGGAAATAGATGAGGCTTTAGAAGAGGTTGAAGAGTAAGAGAAACATAATAAAGGAGTCATATTAGTCTTTTACATCCAGTCACTTATATACACTACAGTGGAAAATAGTTAGATTCTATTTATACATGAAGGTTTACAATTTAAAACATCAACTAACAAAGATTCGATTTTTGGAACTAGTTGTCATGTTTTTTACATGATATCAACTCCTACCCATTTTATATGTACGAAATTAGTCATTTTCTTTAATATGATAAATTTTTATCAAAGAATTTATCAAAGCTTGGTTTAACTCATAATCTCCCAATAATTAGCATCAATATACTAATTTGTTTCTCTTTTACATTTCATTATTACATTTTGTTTATGAAACATTAGACTTCTTATGTAGTAGCGATTCTTTTCCATTTTGTCAATTATTATTTTCTTCCCAAGTTTTTGGTGCTTTATGATAAAAAAGTTTTAGTCTTATCTAGTGCAACTAGTTGAATTGTAGCTTATAAGAGTAGAACTGAAAGATGACCTCATGCT
The DNA here is from genome assembly GCA_024520975.1 of Erythroxylum areolatum. NCBI lineage: Eukaryota > Viridiplantae > Streptophyta > Magnoliopsida > Malpighiales > Erythroxylaceae > Erythroxylum > Erythroxylum areolatum. The sequence continues at coordinate 22,862,840 of JANIJH010000008.1, forward strand.
TCCCCTTCTTTCATATTTATTATTGTAGTCTTTAAAAAGAACAAATAAAAAGCTGAATTTGTACACAACTCTGGATATTTTTACTTGTTATTAAGCCTGTTTATATTGGTACTGCATCCTAGTTATAGAATAAGTTATGGCTATATGATAAATCCTATTCATGTTTGTATTGATCAATAATCTAATATGAATTCTCTTTGCAATTTTTTTTTATAGATAATGGATTATTTTTGTCCCCTCAAAATGAGTGTAAACTTTGAATTAGTCTTAAAAGAGAAGAATTACATACTTCTCTTAAGAATTAAGCATTTATCTAAAAAATACATACTTCAAGTCACTACATAAGACTTTTTCTCTATTATCATTCATATGTGATTACTTTTAGCAATGTAAGCTTTAAATAATATAAATGATTGTGAGAAATAAATGAAAAGGACAAGTGTGGAATTATGTAATTGATATGCATTTAATCTCATTAATGATTGAATAACTGAGAAGATATCAAGTAATTACCACCTTTTCCAAATTAAGTTGGAAGAATATTAACACGTCTTCAAGCAACATTCAATAAATAGTATACTGATGTCTAATTAAAGAACAAGTGTAATGCATTGAGGAGTTAAGTGAAGAAATTTTACGAATTTACTCAAAGAAGCAAGAAGCAGCTACTACTCGTTAATAAATGAAGTTAATGATATAGATGAATGTTAGGAAAATTTGTTTAAGGTAAAATATTTCTTTACTTATTGATATATCCTATTATAATATTTTCTCAAGTATACTTTTGATTATTATAGGTATATCAAATAGTTCATAGATTCAAGAAAAAAAGAAGAAGAAAGGAATTTCACACTTATGTCATATTTTTTTTGAGATACTACCACAACTAATTTACATGCACAAACACTAACTAAATACCTATCAGACAGAGAATAAGAGGAACATAGAATTGATGTTGATGAAGTTTGTTCATTCAATGACAATGAAGATCAAATTGCAAGTTCTTTTTCTAAGAAAAAGAAATCTCTTAAGTTGAAGAAGGAAAAAAGGATATACTTTAGCATTCGAGAAAGTGTCTTGCTTATAATTGGTGAGGTCAAAAAGCAAGATAGAGACAACATTATCAACTATAGAAAATGGATTTAAAGATTTATCAATTAATCAAGAGATTAATAAAATAATGGAATGTTTGAATTCTTTATATGATTTGGGAGTCAAAGGTGTACAATATGAAAAAGTAGTAAAGGCTTTACATGATTCTCTACTTTATATGGAAATTTTATGAAGATGTATGTGTAAGGAAGATGGATTGTATTATGGATCTTTATTTATATTTTCAAGTTATTGTGTACTAAAATTTATTAGCTTAGACATTTTTATATTAAGAACTATTATATGGTTTGAATATTTTAATTATATGTATTTGATTGGATGTTTGATATAAACCTCTGAACTGAATGTTTGATATAAACTTCTCAAATTTTTTATTTTTGATGTTCCATAATTGTTTTAGCATTTTTATTTTAATGTATTTATTAATTATTTAATGATAGTATTATAGATACTATGCCTCCATATCAAATTTCAAATTAGATTCAAATAATGAATTAATGAAGGCAATTATTATTTCTTTGATCAGGTAAAAGAACAAATGTTTTTATTTACACAAAAAACCATGTAGAACTTCTTTTATATCAAGTCATAATCGAATATTAGAACTTTTGAATAGAAATCTTACAAGGAATTATGAGAATTTTAAGTATGAGCAAGACAATTCTTGAGCTTATATGATAAAGAGTTTAGGAGGCCTAAAACCAACTAGACATTTGATTGTTAGGAAATAAATTACGATGTTGTGATTTTCTTAATGATGATATGACATATTGAGACAATTAGAGTCGATGTAGAGCACTTCAATATTCTACTTGGACAATTTGAAAGTATTTTCATAAAGTCTTATATGCATTTAATTGTCTTATGAAAAAAGTCATTATTCTACCATCTCTTTACTAGTGCACCTCTCAAGATTCTTTATAATTCGAAATACTTTCCCTATTTTTAGGTATATTCATCTATTATATTACTATTTTCATAATATAATTATTTAATTAATTAGTTTAATATCACAATTTCTTTTTCTAGAATTGCAATGAGTAATAGATAGTAAACATATTAATGCATATATTCCTACCAATAACCAAATACCATATTTGGTAAAATAATTAATCCAACTTAAAATATTATATGTTCTTGCTCATTTGACATGTGTTTTATATATGTAATAACTGGATGGAAAAGTGTTGTAAATAACTCTCGAGTTCTTTTAGGAATAGTAATGAATCTAACAAACCAATTTCCTATGCCTCCATAAGGTATTACATTATTTAAAATAAATATAATAATTATGATTAATTTTGTTAGCTTTTGTTAATATTATGTTCTTTATATTTTTAGGTAAGTTCTATTTAGCTAAGTCATGCTAAATATATATTTGAATTATTAAGAAATAATATCATAGTGACAAATATCATTTGCAAGATTATAAAAGAAGAGAAAAACCTTAAGATTCACATGGATTGTTTAATTACATGCATTCTTTATTGAGAAGTGTTGATATTTTGGTATTCTAAAATCACGATTTCTTTACTTTTAAATATGCCTAGTTATGATATGAAAAAATTAAACTATATTATTATTATTCTTGTTATGTTATATATAATTTTATTCAAATGCATAGGAGAACACGTTGAATTTGACGATTTTGCTAAAAATGAAGAGAAAATTATAGAAAGTATAAATAAAGATACAAGTTATTAAGTACATAATAATGTTGCTCCAACATAACTTAATAATATATCTCAAAAGCATAATGAAGTTAGTAGACAAATGTGACATAATTACATTAATAAAAGTTCTAATTGATTAATGTTTCATTTTGTAAGTGGCATTATTATTATGCTTAAAAATATTGTAATATGATGAACATCTTTAATCATTTAATTAGAATGAGTTAATGTAACTTTTAGGGATGACAATTTTTGCCCCATGAGTTAGGCCTAGGTTTAGACAAATTCGAGGTCTAATTATTATAAGCAAAACAACATCGTTTTACTTAGAAGAGTTAGATCTTGGCTCAAACCCAAGCTTACCCCCCGAGGCCTAACTTTTTTAAGTAAAACGATAATCTAGATCTTGATCTAATTAACAAATAAATTATTCTATATTTTGAATTTTAAAAAACTTGGCAGAGTTGGCCCACATTGCCATCCCTAGTAACTTTTGCATTTTATATTAGACTTTTATAATATAAAATTCATGTTCAAAGTTGTTTAATTATATTAAATATTTATACGTTTTATTTAACTAATTGATTTTAGAATACAATTTGATATATACACTAAATTAAAATTTAATATTAACATCGAATAGTATAAAAATAAAATAAAAATAAGATAGTGAAATCAAATAGTTACAAATATCAACCAAACAAAATTTTGTTTTCACCTTTTTATTTCAAATCTCAACTAAACATAATCTTGATTTACTAAAAAAATAGAAAGCAAAAAGAAAAATTAAAACAAAAAATCACAATAAAAATTTAAATAGAACGAAACGGCCTTTAAATATATTTTACACTTGAATATATTTTCATATTAAATTGACCCTTATAAGAACCACGTTTGAAAACGAATACAAATTTACCCTAAATAACTATGATTATTTAGGAAAACCTATGGTAAGTGGTTTTGTAACTATGATTATATATGCTAAAACATATTGCACAGTTCAGTTTGACCGTTCTAAAAATTAAGCGCAAAAAATATTATTATTCACTTAAAAAATTAAAAATGCTTACTAATTTAATTTATCAATTAGGGTAATGTATCTACATTTCTTATCATTTGGTAACGGTAGATGCTTATACAAACAATAATACCCTCGCAACAATGCAAAATTTCGGGAATTACGCAGCCTTATCTCTGTTAAATAAAGTGGCTGTTTATGATAAATGTATATCTCCGCATCAATTATGTCATACTAATTATAAAAGGGAAAATGGGAAATTCAAAGAAAATGTTTGACAAATTTGAGAAAAAGACCAAGTTACCCATCTGCATTGTCCTTATCCGCATAATAGTTTAATTTCGGTGAGTCCTCTCGGAGGGTAAAAAGCGCAACAGAGTAAAATGTCAAAAAGAGAATTGGGTTGTGCCAAAATCTCAATTGTCTGATATAAATACAGACTTCTGCAGTCTTTAGATTCTGAAACAGCCTTCGTTTCACGTATCTCTCTTAGGCCCACCACTGAAGCCTCCGACCTCGGATTTTCGGGGGGCCAGCCTAACGTTCAACCGTAATCTGTGTCTAGATCGGACTGTTTCCGGTAAATTCTCTTTCTGTCTAACTCTTTCAAAATCCGCTAACCGTTACTGATATCAGAACGCTCACTTACCTAGAAAGACGCTCACGCCAACTCCATCTCTACACTTAAGTGAAGTGGAGACCGGCGTTTGGGAATTGATTCTTTGTGTCGTTGATTGTCTCTGTTTTCTTTTACGTTCAAAAGCATCTCTACAAATGGTGTCCTTTCTCTTCGTTTCGGTTCATTCCTTTACGCAAGGCTTAATGGGGCATGCTTCTTTTGCGCTGAAACTGACGGTTTTGGGGCTTTTTTGTGCGACCCTTCACGCTACTTTGGTTTTTGTTGATCCGCGTTGTAATTGAATCAAAGATTGTTCCTTTCCTGTCAAATTATGTTTTTGTTGTAATCTTATGGTTGTTTACTTATGTCCACAAACAAGGTCTTTCTATCTTCTTCTACTAAATACGATGCCTGCGGTAAATCATAGACGAAAATTTGATTCTTCTGGTTACGTCATTCTTCTTGTTTAAGCTCTTGCTGTGAAATTCCAATGCTGTTCATACGTATAATGGTGGTATGGATACGTCCTTTTTTTGTTGGTTTTCTAGAAGAGATGGTTTGCCATCTCATACTGTGCTGGGGGGCAATTGACCATCAATTCCTAGATTAATTTCAGTTACTCAAAATAGGTAACAGGGGGTCTTCCTAGCATAGTAGATAGCTCGTTTGCAATAATTTTGATTGTACATTTTTCCATTTAGTTCAAAACTTTCGGATCTTTCTGCTTTTCATTTTGTGCTTGTAGCTTGAGGCTGGTTCAGGTGCTTAAACCGAGGTTTGTTTTCTTTCTTTCAGAACATGAGTAGCTTAGTTGAGAGGCTTCGTGTCAGGTCAGAACACAGGCCAGTTTATAACTTAGATGAATCAGACGATGACGCAGATTTTATATCTGGAAAATCTGGACATACTCAGCAAAAAGTTGAGAAGATAGTCAGGAATGATGCGGTTGTTTCTTCTCTTCCTTCTTTATGTGCATTCTTATCTTTATTTGCCTATTTTACTTTCCCTTATTTCCTTAGTCCTATTCGTTTAGTTCTTGATTCTTAAATTCCTTTTATGGTCTTGATGACCTTGGATGCTTGAAAGCTAATAGATGATGTCATTGAGCATTTGCTACGGTTTGATTTCTTATATTTTGTTGTTTGCTTGAGGCTTTTGTGCATTGTTCAGTAATTATACTTTGCATATATTGCATTTCGTTTGTTGTTTGAAATATTCTTACCTCCTTTTGCTTCTTTTCTTCCCTTCAATGCGGATATTGCAACATCTTGTATTTACATGAATTTTCTCTGTGGTAGTTCAACTTGTGGATATTGTTATTCTTACTTTGGTCACTTTGTTTAATTCTTTGTTTGCATCTTCAAGAAAGAAAGCTCCTGCCAATCATGCGGAGAAGATGGAAATCTCCTTAACTGTGAAACTTGTACCTATTCATACCATCCCAAGTGTCTACTTCCGCCATTGAAAGCTCCATTTCCTGTAAACTGGAGGTGCCCTGAATGTGTATGATTCTGTGAAACCTTGAGGAACTATGGTCTCATTGCTCAGTTCAATAAGTTCTTTCTAGTGCCTGACAGGTGATGTTTCGGTCTGCAGGTTAGTCCATTGAGTGACATTGAAAAGATATTAGACTGTGAAATGCGCCCCACTGTAGCTAATGATGGAGATGCGTCTAAGCTTGGATCAAAACAAATATTTGTAAAACAGTATCTTGTGAAATGGAAGGGATTGTCTTATCTACATTGCACTTGGTAATTTCGTGAACCTTGTTTATTCTTATGCTATTCTCTAGTGAAGTCCTTGTTTCTATGTTTGTGGACCTGTTGCCTGGCTTCTTGAACACCTTTTGCTTCCCTTTTACAGGGTACCAGAGAAGGAATTTCTAAAGGCATTCAAGTCACATCCTCGTCTTAGGACTAAAGTAAACAACTTCCATCGCCAAATGGAATCAAATAATAATTCTGAGGATGAATTTGTGGCAATCAGACCTGAATGGACAACTGTAGATCGAATTCTTGCTTGCAGGTCAAACAATCTGGATCCTATTTCATGCCCATTCTCATACAGATAAATGGTTATATTTTATGTATTTTATCTAACAAATGAGTGTCTAACTTCTGGTTGATATAGAATTGTTATTATCTTGTGAGGGTTGTAAAGCAATTTTCGTGATGAATACAACCTCTTTTACATCTACAGGAAATTTAAAGGCAATATGCAGTATGATTTTATGATTATGCTTTATGTTATGATCATATTTTGCAAATATAATGATAACACGGTATTAGACTATTGCAAAAGAGTGGGTTACTTATAGTTTTAACCATTGACATTGCTGTACTGTGGACTGGTTAGTTGGCCTTATCTGCTGCTTTAGTGTCTACTATTCAAGAAGTATATGGACTCTGTAGGGTTTATCAACTTCATCTTGCTGTCTGCTTCTGCAAATGTATTGTCATTCTGTCTGGCAGGATTTTGTACCCTGGCAAATGTATTGTCATTCTGTCTGGCAGGATTTTGTACCCTGGCAAAACTTTTTTAGGATGGAACTTTAGGTTGATAAGTTGTATTTCATTTATTTTATTCTATGCATGGAAGAAAACAAAAATCTTCCTTATTCATAATATCAGTTATGAGAGAGAGTAGGCTGAAGTTAGTTGACTGGGTCACTATGCATTACGTGGTCTGCTGATGTGCCATCATTTACTTTGCTTCCCTATTCTTGCACTATTATATTACTTTCACGATGACGCTGAGTTTAAAATTCGTCTTGAGTCTGCAGGGGAGATGGTGAGGAGAGGGAATATCTTGTGAAGTATAAGGAGCTTTCTTACGATGAATGCTATTGGGAGTTTGAATCGGACATATCTGCATTTAAGCCTGAAATAGAAAGGTTTAATAAAATCCAGTCCAGGTCTCGCAAACTAAATAAACAGAAGAGCAGTGTTCGAGATGCCTTTGATTCCAAGAAAAGACAGAAAGAATTTCAGCATTTTGAACATAGTCCCGACTTTCTTTCAGGAGGTGCTATTTTTTTTTTCTTGCAACCTAGTAAAACTGGTGTATGTGCACATTCTATTTAGTTTCTTGGTGAATTCCTGACTTCTGTTGTTATTAATATTGAAGGCTCACTGCATCCCTATCAACTGGAAGGATTAAACTTCCTACGCTTCTCATGGTCCAAGCAAACTCATGTAATACTTGCTGATGAAATGGGTCTTGGTGAGTCTCCCCCTATCTAATCCAGTCTGCATCTTTCACAGGTTTCTTGTGCATTATGCATTATTTCTTCTTTTGGATTTCAGGGAAAACAATACAAAGTATTGCATTTTTGGCCTCTCTCTTTGAGGAGAAGTTTTCCCCACATTTGGTAGTGGCTCCACTTTCAACGCTGCGCAATTGGGAACGCGAATTTTCTACATGGGCTCCACAAATGAATGTTGTATGTAAATTGGGGGTTGCTATTTATTTCATTTATTAGCTGGAACAAAAAACATACCGTATTTAAGTGTTTCCATTTTTCAGGTTATGTACTTTGGCTCAGCACAGGCTCGTTCTGTCATAAGAGAATATGAGTTCTACTATCCGAAAAATCACAAAAAGATTAAGAAAAAGAAATCTGGTCAGGTTGTTGGTGAAAGCAAACAGGACAGAATAAAATTTGATGTGCTCCTAACTTCTTATGAGATGATTAATTTGGATACAGGAGTCCTGAAACCAATAAAATGGGAAAGCATGGTAATACTCTTCAGGTGTATGATCGTTTTTCTAGTTTGTAGAATGCTCTTCCTCCTTGACGCTGAACTTTATCTGTAGATTGTTGATGAAGGTCATCGTCTAAAAAACAAGGATTCAAAATTGTTTCTCTCATTGAAGCAGTATTCTAGCAATCATCGTGTTCTTTTGACTGGAACTCCTCTTCAGGTTTGTCTCCAAATTATTGCTATGGAGTTGTATATTACATATTTACTGGAAAACAGTATTTACAGGTTGTTAGTACTAATTGTTTGGTAAAGTTTTAATTGTCAAAGAATTCTTTACTTAGAAATGCTGTGTGTTTATAATGTTTCTGAGCTATAGGCTGTGCTTTTAGTTTTGACTACTTAATTTGATATAATTTTCTTTTTCTTTCATATCATGGATAGTTCCTTTGGCCATTTTGCTGATAAGGACGGCTGTTGTGCAAATATTCTATTTTGAGGCATTAAATGTGTGTATCATGCAACATAATCCTTGATGATCTCCTTGATTGTAGCTAGAATTATTTCAAGTGCTGACTTTATTGGCTTGTTTAAACACTCTTGTTACCGTCATCTGATCCTCGTATCTAGTTATTGTTTGATGAATGCCTACGCAAACCATGCAAAGCAGGTCCCTGATATCTTGAAATATGAATTACTTCTCATTCATGATCAAAAGAAAAAGTTCACAGAAAATAAAAATATGTATCAGATACATGTTATATAGATAGAGATTATTTGCATGATATGAAATTAGCTCATCAAATTGACAATGTACTTTTGTCTGAGCCTGGGGACATAGGTTAAACATGAAGTGGCAGGGTATTTCTATTCATCAACAAATTTTAGCTCCTTTCAAGAACAATAATGGCATTATTTATTTCATTTATCCTTTAAAATTGTTGGACTAATGCGTTTGCTTACATCTAGGATTAGTTACATGTTATATCATTGATATGAATCTTTCTGCAATTAGAGTTTTCCGAGTGTGTATTTTGTGTGTTTCTCTGGGATCTGCAATTAAAGTTTTCCAAGGGAGTATGTATTCTGTGTGTTTATCTGGGATTGACGGTTAGCATGCTTGACCATACATCCAATATAAATAGGAACTTTGTGTAACCTAGGTGTTTTGTTTTATCATCAAAATAAATATTCACTTAATTTGTAAGAATACAGCTTTCTTTGTTTTTTTAAAGTAAATGTTTTCTCAAATGTGCTATTTACACTCTGGTAATCATTTTGGTACTTTCTCAGAACAATCTTGATGAACTTTTCATGCTCATGCACTTCCTGGACGCTGGAAAGGTTAGTATCATGGAGACTTTTGGGTGAGAATTTAATTGGAGCAGGAATATGGGCAGTGAGGGGTTACCTCAAGGGCCTCTTTGTGTGTAATGCTGTTTCATTCATGCAGTTTGCAAGTCTTGAGGAGTTTCAGGAAGAGTTCAAGGATATAAATCAGGAGGAACAAATTTCAAGACTTCATAAGATGCTGGCTCCGCATCTTCTTAGGAGTATAATCTCAAACTGTTCTCATTTGATTGCTTAGATCATCAAACACTTGTATTACAGCATTTCTTGCTTGAAGCTTATGGCGCTGCTACATTTTTTCTTTATTACCTGTTGCCAAAATTGACTTCACTACATTTTGTGGCAATAGTTTGATAATTTAATGCTTTGATTGAATAGAAATTTAACCGAGTTGAATATTGTGGTCATTTCTAGGAAATGATAACTATTGTTTAGTTATCACTTCCTGAACTTTTCATGGTGTCCTAGTTTTCGTTCAATTGTAATTCTGGCTTTTATTTACGTAGTTCGTTACTGATGATATACTATGCATCTTGCAGAAATCCTTTGTGATTTTTTTTCTCTGACACTTTAACGATTTACTTGACCTTTTTAACTTTTCAAATGTGATAATCTATAGAGATGAAATGAACTTTTTCTTCTTTTGAGTGGCTGAAGTTTTTATAGATGTTTTGTCTTTGCAGATAATTACCAAATGCATTTTACTCCTTAGTCAAATGGCGATACATGAATGCTAAATGATTTGAAGATAAAGTCTAGTTTGTTCTTTTCTTGGATGTAGACAGAAATATTTGGACTTCCCTTAGGGAAAAAATTTAAAATCAACTGAATGTATTAAATGGATTTAAATTGTTCAGTTATTTGTCTCTGTTGATAATTTTAAGGCTTTGTCGATACTGAAATTGTTGCTAACTGTATTTTCCTTCCCTAGCTAAGTCTATATTGCCAGTGTGGTTATTAGTTGTACTTCTTCAGTTCATATATCTTCACACATTGATTAATTATAATGTTTAGCAGACCATTAAGTCAAAATTCCTGATGCTTCTGTAGGGGTAAAGAAGGATGTCATGAAAGAACTTCCGCCTAAGAAGGAACTCATTCTACGTGTTGAACTAAGTAGCAAGCAGAAAGATTATTACAAGGCCATTTTAACTCGTAACTATCAGATACTAACTCGACGTGGTGGTCCACAGGTATAATTTCCATTGTCTGTTGGATGCAGCTTATTTACCATTCTCTGACCTGACATATGTTTGCATTTGATTTGCCAGATTTCTCTTATCAATGTTGTTATGGAACTGCGCAAGCTCTGTTGCCATTCGTACATGCTAGATGGTGTTGAACCTGATATAGAAGATCCTAGTGAATCTTACAAGTACCAAGTTTATTCTATTTGCAGTTTTCAAATGTGTGATTTTTTTTTGGGTGGGGGTTTGATGCGGGGTTGTTTGCATCTACTTTTTCGGGTCAATGGCTGGAAATACATGTGCATGGCCTTATGCATGTTTGCAAATTTAATTATTAGTATGTATAATGAGTTACTGAACTGTGTTTTTGACACAAGGACATTAATATAATTTGATGAACTTTATGTAGCTAATGTGGCCCAAATGATTTTGTGGCTATTATTATTGAAACCACCACAAAAGATTGTTTATAAGGCTACTTGTCCTTTATGAGATTGACAAGATTTTCCTCTCTTGTCAATAAAAATTGTATTATCGGATACTTTTTTGCTTGTTGATATTAAAAGACTTCTAACATTTTAATTGTTTTGATTAATGCTACTTTTAGTATTTCACTTTTTTAATGTAAGAAATTCGAATGCACTCAGGTTGATTCTTGACATATTAACTTAATTAGCCTTTTCTGTTGGGTGAAGTTACTTAGTGTTTCTCATAAATCTTCTTCATTTCACTATTACATTTCCATTGTCTGTTTGAACTACTTTTGATTGGTAACTGTTTAGTACCACCTGTTCAACAGACAACTGCTTGAATCTTCGGGGAAATTGCAACTGTTGGACAAAATGATGGTGAAACTTAAAGAGCAAGGTCATAGAGTTCTGATTTATTCACAATTTCAGCATATGCTGGACTTGCTGGAAGATTACTGCACTTATAAGGTGGAATTCTAACATTTTTATCTTTAGATGATTCCTTCTCTTTACTCATCTTAGACAGTGGCATTGTTGACATATTAAACCATTGATTCTTTGTAGTATATTTTTTTAACAGAAATGGCAGTATGAGAGAATTGATGGGAAGGTTGGTGGAGCTGAGAGACAAGTGCGTATTGATCGATTCAACTCCAAAAATTCCTCAAGATTTTGTTTTCTCCTCTCCACTAGAGCTGGTGGATTAGGAATAAACCTTGCAACTGCTGATACTGTTATTATATATGATAGGTGAAGACCTTAGCTTCTATTTTTTCTTCCATCTCTTTTCATTCTTTCCTGAGTTGACTATGAAACGGAAGGATTTATGTGGTGCAGAAGTATTAGTAGGTTTAATAATAATCCAGTTCATAACAAATTCAAAATTTAAAGCACAATTTTTTTTATTAAGCCATGCTGATAAATGCTGAATCAAGGAGATATGGTATCAGAAGGTTGTGAATAGAGAATAGATAGAAGTTGTGGATGCTGTATTTGCTAGATGGTGATGATTCTAACAGGGCAGATATTTTTTCATTTATAGTAGATTCTGATGGACCTGAACTCAATGGTAGATTCTGATGGAACTGAACTCTTGAATTTCTGATTGTGCAATGAAGAGAAGAGGTTGATTAGAATTAGGAGCTTGCCATTTTCTTTGTTTGCTGAGAATAAATGATGATGCTAAACTTTCTCATAGAATCACAATAATATAAACTGTTTTGCTTTGACTAGTCGTGATTTTGACAATACTTTTGGTTTTAGAAGTTTGTGATGGGATGTTACACAAAATTAGGATACCCTGCATGTGAAACATATTTTGCTATTACCATATTTGTTTAATTTGATTATGAAGTGAATGACTTTTAGAGTTAACTTAATTCAATGCTGATTTGAAATGTGATGATATAACTTAATTCAATGCTGATTTGAAATGTGATGATAGATATTTTATGTCCTTCATGTTTTTGATAATTGTTGTTTTCTGTCACTAAATGACTATTTTTGGCTTGCTCAGTGACTGGAATCCCCATGCTGATCTTCAAGCAATGGCTAGAGCGCATAGACTTGGGCAAACCAACAAGGTTAACAAGTGCAACCTGAATTAACATTATTTTGTTCAGCTTACTATGTTTTATTTTTGGTTTTAATGCACAAGGGCTGGTTTTATGTTTTGTTGCAGGTAATGATTTATAGACTCGTAACACGTGGGACTATTGAGGAACGGATGATGCAGATGACGAAGAAAAAAATGGTTTTAGAGCATCTTGTTGTTGGAAGGCTGAAGACTCAAACTATTAACCAGGTAATGGTGTTCCCTAGTATAAGGCTTATGACGGTATAATCTGTTATACTTTTGCTTACATTTGTGCAGTATTCTTTACAATAAAATGATATTTGAGACAGTAAATAGTGCTTATGGTAGAGACTAGCCAAATTTTAGAAGAATATGATGACTTTCTAGGATATATTTGGTTATTTCTTTTATGTTGCACTATGCATCCTTCATTCCTACTGGGATGTTGTTGCTGTTGTTGTTGGTTGGTTGGTTGGATGAATGTGTGCTTTAAAGGAAAGGCTCATTGACGTCAGCAGGTCTTGCTGGAAACTGTTAACAATTAACTGAAATGCTGTGTGTTTTATTCCAGGAGGAGTTAGATGACATTATCAGGTATGGTTCAAAGGAGTTGTTTGCGGATGAGAATGATGAAGCTAGGAAATCACGTCAAATTCATTATGATGATACCGCTATAGACAGGTAGACACTTTTGGTGATCATGTTTAGTAGTTTACTTTCACAATTTAAACATTGACTCCAAAATTTGATATGCATAGACTACTTGACCGTGAACAAGTTGGGGATGAAGAGACGTTGTTGGACGATGAAGAAGAAGATGGATTTTTGAAGGCTTTCAAGGTTTTTATTTTTTACTACAATGTATATGTGTGTATATGACTTTGGTTACTTGATCTCATTTCTCTAGTGCCCTCTCCCGAAACAAGGGAGCAATCCTCTTATTCTATGGATTATGATTGTGAGGATTTCTTTTGGTAAGGCTCAATCGAGCAATGTGCTTGATTGTTTCGCTTGTAATTCCCAACAATCTCTATTAATAATGTCTGATATGGGACTTATGGTCCAATAACATGTACCAGCCTATCCATATCTAGAGGCTCATTCAGAGTGAGCCTCACAGAATTAAACTTGTCTATCCAAGTTCCATGATTGTTTCCTATTTAGTTTTGTTATACTTTTCTGGATTAGCTTTAACTACTAGATCTTATTTTTCCTATTTAATCTTGTCAAACTCTTGGTTATGAAGACCTAATATATGTGTTATGTTATATCTTAATGGTCTTTTATTAACATAACAATCTTATAATTTCCTCAGTGGCTGAATCTTTCTGTTATCTTATTTTTGCTGCATTCTCTCAGAGCCATTGACATCTGCAGTCTTGTTCTTGAAAGTCTCTCCAACATTGTTATTAAAATTTTGTGCTGCCTTACATATATTTTTCTGGATGTATTAGATTATCTTTTAATGGTTGTTTACTTTAGAAGATTTTTAGTCATACTTGCTATTCATTTTCCCTTACTTGAAATTCAATTGAAAAAAGAAGATATGAACTGCAAACATTATATCACTGATTAAGAAACTAGTGTTGTCGAAGTAAGGAAAGGAGAGTAAAGGAAGTTTCTTTTGAAAGGGAGAAAGTGAAGGACTAAGGAAAGCTTATACTGACTGGTCTTTTCTCTTTTCTTCTGTCATATTTATTGAAAGTTCTGCATGATAAATGTGCTAAATTGCTCCTCAATAACTATTTGTTTTATTAGAGTTTGGAACTTTTCTGCCATGTTACGATGGTCCACTCTAATGATTTATAATAGCCGCTATCAATGGTTCTTGTACTTTTGATGGTCAAAGCCCAGACAACATTCAAGCATTGATGGTTTTTATTTTGCACCTGATTTGACCATACAAGAATTAAGGCCAAACTGTGATTCGTTAGATCTATTCTCAACGTGTTTATTTTGTTCTGATTTGCCAAATGAGGTATTGAACAAAAAATAATGTTAGATATCTAGGCCCAAGCTTACCAAACTTGTTTCCTGGTAGATTTAACGCTTACCAAACCATACACTGAATTCCAATTTCTATATCTTAATTATAATGCTTAATGTGGCGTTAGTGGCCGATTGTTTCCTTATATATGTGTTGAAAAGTACATAAATAAAACCTTCAAAATGGCACCTTCCACTAGAAATACCCACCCCCTCCCCCCCCCCCCCCTCTTGGACTTTGTTAGGTGCGGAACTAGTGCATTTATGTTTTACGCTTGCATTAAGTGTCGCATTGAACCAAATCTGAACTGTATCCAGGCTCATTGATTGTGAAATTATGCAGTAGGGTGTTCAGTGCTTGATTTGGTGGCCCCTTCTACTAACTTGGTAGCTTACGTGGACCTATTGTGGCAGCAGGGTCAAAGGGTTGGATTCTTTTGGTTGCTTTGTTTTTTTTTTTTTGTTCTCAGATTTGATTTTAAATTGTGTACATGATTTTCTCGTGCTGGTGTATATACATCCTTACTTTAAAGGAGTGAGTCAGAACAGAAAAGGGAGTTGAGAAACAGTGTTTTGATAAATTTTCTTTGAGGAGTTATGGTGAATCTTCCAGATTTAAACCTCCCTTGGTGTGAGATTGGTGTGGTGGATGCAGAAGTGAGTGGGGCCTGATGTTGTTTACTGGTTTAGTTTCATTTGGTGCCATCTCTGAATGCTTATTAGTGTTTATTGTTGAATCGATGCTATGAAATCTTTCAGATTCTGTGATCTGCACGTTTTTTCTTTCTGATTTGTAGTTTTATTTTTGGGATGAAACAGAGCATTCCTCTTTGTTTCAGGTTGCAAATTTTGAGTATATTGATGAAGCAGAGGCTGCAGCAGAAGCGGCAGCTCAAAAGGCAGCCAAGGAAGCCAAGTCTGCCATGAACAATTCAGAAAGAACAAATTACTGGGAGGAATTGTTGAAGGACAGGTATGAAGTGCACAAAGTTGAGGAATCAAATTCGCTGGGAAAGGGAAAGAGAAGCCGTAAGCAGGTATTTTATTTTCTTTTGTTTTATCTGTAACTTTTAAATTGAATTTTGCTAGTGGTTTCCTAGATCTAAAGTTTTTCTGATATAGAGCACTTACAGTGCTTTACTTAAAAAGTTATAATGCACTAGGCTGTGATCCATAGCTTTGTTGTTCAGTTAGGCATTAAACTCTAAATCATGCATTTTTAAGTACATTATTGTGATATCTAGAAAGGATAGAGAAATCCTAATCCCGTATGCTTTCTGAATTGTTCAGATGGTCTCTGTTGAAGAAGATGACCTGGCTGGTCTGGAAGATGTAAGCTCTGATGGCGAGGATGATAATTATGAGGCTGACTTGACTGACGGTGAAACAGCTTCAACTGGAACTCTGTCTGGAAAAAGGACTTACAAAAAGAGATCTCGAAGTAACTTCTACCGTCCTGTCTTTTGTCACCTGAATTTTGGTGACATGCTTTTGGTTAACAATTGAAATATGAGGAAATTTTTTGCAGTGGATAGTACGGAGCCAATTCCTTTGATGGAAGGTGAGGGCAGATCATTTAAAGTGTTGGGTTTCAATCAAAATCAAAGGGCCGCTTTTGTGCAAATTTTGATGAGGTTAGACTTATTTTTCCTTTTCTGGATGTTCACAAAGAATTCTCGATATTGTGAATTTAAGATGTTTACGTCCATAGATCTGTTGTTGCATATGTGTCGAGTTCATTTAAGGTTGTAGGACATATACATTTAGTTTTGATGTTTTGTTTTCTTTGTGTTTTATCTTGCCAAAATAACCTGTTTGTTACAGATTTGGGGTTGGGGAATATGATTGGAAGGAGTTCGTACCCCGCCTGAAACAGAAGACATATAAAGAAATTGAAAGGTATTGATCTAATTCTGTGGGAGAGTACAACTAATTAAACACTTAAGAATTGGCAACTGTGTCACGAGCTTTGTGAAATATTATTCAGATGATTGCACTTTATTTACTTTTAAGAAAGGTGTGAGTCTGCTTGTACACTTTTGTATTTTCACTGACGCGGCTGCATTGCTGTTTTTGTTGTCTGTATACTGAATTGTAAAGATGACCTTTAATGCACACAAACCATGTAATATCTCTGTACTATAAGGTTTGTCAGTATTTACTGCCAGCATAGTAGCATTATCTTTCCTGGGCTAAATGTCAAATTTTATAAGCTTGTTTATTGTTTGTTTTTGTATTGGTTGTTGTGCCTATCTGGCTCACATGATTATGGTATTCCCCTGGAGTTCAGTTACGGGAAATTATTCTTGACTCACATTGTGGAAGAGAATAACGAGACAGATACTTTTACAGGTACTCAATGCTTGGCATTTTTTTCAGTTTTGGTTTGTGAACTTGATGCTTTACATCCTTATCAAATATATGTTGCTCCTGTCATTGATCTTTGTTTTAGATGGTGTTCCAAAAGAAGGTCTTAGGGTCCAAGATGTCCTTGTTAGGATAGCAACTCTGAGTTTGGTTGATGAAAAGGTAAGTTAATGGAATGATGAAACCTTGATTAAGATGCCTGAGTCTCGTAAGTAGTAGTTAATTTTAAACCAAGCATTGTTTGAAGGTGAGTGGATGGTCGATTGTTTTGATCTTGGACATGATAGGTCAAGTTTGCACAAGAGAACCAAGGAGCTCCCATGTTTACAGAGGACATTTTTCTACGCTACCCGGGACTTAAAGGGGGGAAATTTTGGAAAGCAGAACACGATTTGTTGCTACTTCGTGCAGTTCTAAAGTAAGCTTTTGTAATATTTTAAATATGTATATAGCAGTTTTAAAATTTGTTATGCAATTTCCTTGTATCTGTGTTTGCAGAAACATCTTCTCTCTGAGATTTGAGCATATGTGTCATTCGACTTGGTTTAAGGACTAATAATGAAGGCTTTCAAAGATCATTTCCATGATTACCTTCTGTGATTTAGATTAATCTTTTGTGTTTCTTAAACTCTTCATTAGACATTCTTAACTGGTAGGCATTGAGTAGTGTTATGTTGGATATAATGATTGATGTTTTTGCCATTTTTATTTGGACCTGCTGGAAAGCACCATTATCAGCTTTGGTATGCCTTTTTTGAAGTATTGTGCATGTGCATAGCATTGGATGAACTGTAGGCATGTTGTAGTCAGGAAGAGATTGCATCTAGACCAGGTTCCTTCCTGAGACGTTTCCTGGAAATATGAGGATTCAAATTCAAAATTAACAAGTAAAATAAACATTATTCAAGTTGATTCGAGTTTAGCTGCTGGCAACTGTGACCTTTTCTTGGAAAATGTTGTGGTAATGATGCTATTTATTTACAATACAGTTTTATTGATTGAGCTAACAAATGCTAAAGCTGTCTTCAGTGTTTATGAAAAATGAGCTCTGTGGGAAGCTGCTGATGGCTGAAAAAGCAATCTTTCTTTTGTTATTGATTTACCTCACTTCAAACTTTTAGGCATGGATATGGAAGGTGGCAAGCGATTGTTGATGACAAGGACATGAGGATTCAGGAAGTGATTTGCAAGGAGTTGAATCTTCCCTTTATTTCTCTTCCTATGCAAGGACAAGGTGCTTTCCAAGTGCCAGGTGGTCCTAGTGTGCCTAATGCAGAATCTTCTACCACCACGGCCCAAGGAAACAGTACTGGGAATGATTCAGCAACTGATGCAACCCAGGTCGCTGGTGGTACTAACCAATCACAGTTGTTGCAAGATTCTTCTATACTTTATCATTTCAGGGATATGCAGAGAAGGCAGGTCGAGTTCATTAAGAAAAGAGTTCTCCTTTTGGAAAAAGGTCTGAATGCAGAGTATCAGAAAATTTTCTATGTAAGTTGGATTATTTTGGCAGCTACCTTTCCACTTGAATCTTATATATATTCTGTTTGAATAGAAATTGGAATGTTATTATGGATACTGTTCTGATGAGCAGTTTTAGTGACATTACCAACCCAGCGTATCTATGCGTTCAACCAATCATATCTAGGGGTCCTTCCTAAGATGACGGTGCAATGAATGGCAACAAATTTGTATTTTGTTAGGTTTTTGTTTCTTTTGTCAGCTTTATTTCTTTCTTTTCTTCATTTATTTTGGGTTTCTCAAGTATTTATGCTTATTTTATGCAAGTTTACTCATGACCTATGATAAATTTGCTTCTTCATTTACAGTCTTTTAAGTTCATTACTATAGGGCATTTCCAATTTTTATAGAAACTTATGTACCAGAAATGAAAATTGCCCTATTTGTTTGTACACACTTTGATGAGAAATTAAAAACAAAAATAGATATAAAGATCTTACCTGAGGAATAAATCCGTTTACGGATAGTTTAGCATGACAAGAAAATTAAGGATCCCCTATTATCACCTTAATATTTGTTTCATGATGCAAAATTATCTACAACAGTCCGATACTTACATGTGCAGAAGAGAATAGTCTACAGGAGAAATTGGATGTACTATAATTGTGAATTGTATGATAGTTGACTTGCTTTCGGATCCTGCCTCGTTCTTCATGCTTTTAGGCTGAAAGAAAAACTGATCCGGAAGAAGCTGAAGGTGAAGGTAAAGAAGCAGAGACATCAAATTTGGGGTCTGTGGAAACTGAAATTGACTCTCGCGTCATTGATCAGTTGCCTCAACTAGAAGCAATAAGTAAGTTATTGTTACATGTGATTTCACGAGGACTAAGATATGATCAAGAAAAGGTTTTCTTTGTCTGTCACGAGGAACGATCATCAAAATAGGATCTTGTTATTGTTTGTTTGTTTTATTTGCTTATGGATATAACATTTTGTGGGTTTTAATTGTATGTCCTATATGTAGCCCCCGAAGAAATTCAAGCAGCTGCGTATGACAATGATCCAGATAGACTCCAACTGGCTGATCTTTATAACAAGGTACATACATATAGAAATTGACTAACTGATACGCAGTGAATATCATGCTGGTAACTAACGTGTGCTCCTTTCCTTTTTTTGGACAGATGTGCAATATAGTTGAGCAAGATGTTAATGAATCAATTCAGACATCCTTGTCCAACCAGCCGGCAAGTGCCCAGCTGAAGCAGAATCTTCAAGCTTTGGAGACCATCAATGACCAGATGAATCAAGTTCTTGCTCCGCAACTGAAAAATCCAAGTCATTCAGAAGATACTGAGATGGAGGATATAACGAAAGAATCATATTCTGATGCTCCAGCCTCTGCGGACCCATCATCTGCTAAGAAATCTGGTTCGGGGGTCATTGTCTTAGATGATTGAAACATGCAAGTGACATTTTACCGTTCCTTTTGATGTTTAACTAGTTCAGCAACTTTAAGAGTAAGCGACTCTAAGATGGTTCGACTTTGGCCGCCATCAACTCTTTATAAGCGACTCTTAAGATGGTTCGACTTTTGGCAGCCATCAACTCTTAGCAAGTTTAACATTTGGACCGTTTATAGATCAATCTTTTCTATAGACTTTAATTTCATGAGCATCTTCCTGCATTTTAGTCCAGAGATGGCGCACGGGCCAGTTTCCGCTGATTCTTTAACCATCCATTCATGTCTGACGTTTAAAAATTTTAATTTTTCATTGAATTTTTTGTTACACGTTATCAATATTTTGTGTTTAGCATTAAAAGGTAAAACAAACTTTGAATTGCATCATTGAAGGTATGCTATTGCTTTTACAAAGATTGTTAAACGATTAAATTTGTTCACTTCAAAATCAAATAAGATCAATTTTAAGTTGGTTTATTATTAATGATGTTATATATTATATTAGCACAGGAGTTAAAATTCATCTTGGAGAATGATAAGAGCAAATATTCATCATTAATCTACTTCAATTATATTATAAAAACTCTTTCATTTTGCTTGTGATTTTGGTTTGATAGAATTGGGAGCATAACAGGTGCGATCAGATGCTAGACTTTGTATTGGGTGGGAGAAACAAGGAACCTGAAACTAGAAATAAGAGCTAAACTCATAAGAAAGAGAGACCTTGATTTCTTAATCCTGAAATTTATGTAAAATTTGCGCTTTGCTTATGCTTTTTTATCTGTAAATCTTTCTTTCTTGAATTTCCTGGATTTAGCCAAGCATGTAGAATGCAAGCAGAAATTGTTATTGCCTTGTTAGAAGAAGATAATAGATGACAAGCAAAAAGAAATATAACCCACCTGTCATTTCTTCAATACTTGAGCATTCCCTGAAAGTCCCACGTCTTCAGCTTTAGTGGTCTTAGATTAGATCTCATTGAGAGGGCTTAAATACTAATAAACCTCGTCTACCTGGTACCCTGCCAAATGGGTGCAACAACGAATGTGCAGTTATGGTAGAGGCAGTGACAGGAGTTAAGATCGACCTCTTTCAGAATCAGTATAAAGAATTCTTCTCGACTCTTATATTGATAAGGGCTTGAATTATCAGAAACTTCTTTAATCACATGTGACGATCATTCATTTACACATGTTGCTAAGTTCCAAGACGGAAAATGATCTTTGCGTGCACTAGAAGGTTCAGTTCTATGCGGAGATAATTTCCTGTGCCTTGAAGGTATCTTCAGAGGTTCATTCGCTTGTGATTGCTACCTGCTAAATAAAGACTTTCACAACCAGAACATCTTTTTCTTATTTCTCGAAAGGCTCTATCTAACAAAATTGACAGCCAAAACAATAGAGCAACTTTTGTCCGATTCTTTGTTGGAATACCCTCGGGTATATATATGGTCCATAAGATTCACAATCATCACAACATCTTCAAAACGCTGCGATGGTTTGTTGCTACTGTAATGAGTAGAGCAATATATGGACAGTTATTGGTTATTTTTGAGTTCCTAACTTTCTGCTTTCGTTTTTAAGAAAAGTTTACAATATTAACTTGAGAGTTGGAGAGATTAGAAGATTTAAAAACATTTCATTCGACAGTGAGATTTAATCAGTGAATAGAGTTTTTTCGAGATGTAATGGCTAGAGGTATAGTTTGTTTCGGTTATGCTTCCGTGTATATATATATATACACACACATTTTGATATATACGTGAGGACTTGTATGTGATACGCGAAATGCATATAAATAAATTAATCTCACATTCTTAACCTAAGTGTTACGATGTTTTCGCAGGTGACACGATTTGGAAGGCATAGGCGTTAGTCAATTCATTAGATGATGGATCAGCCTGAAAGAAAACCGACTCTGAAGAAGACTTTTACTCATGACGGATTAACGTTAAAACAGAGGAATTAAAACAAACACTTGGGGTGTAGTCTCTAAATATTCTCTTACCAAACACATAGGTACCAGCACTTTTATAACAGAGAAGTCTCAACTACTAAGGTAAACGTGGGCCCAATTATTGACAGCAACGACAGAGATATTCGAAGACCAAAGTCAGACCAAGTTGAGATTATTTTCAACACTTCCTCCCTTAATTCAAACGTGAAATTGGACTCCTATCATCAACACGATTTCTTTGAATTTATTTTTTGACAAGGCTTTTGTGACAATATCTGGTTGCACATTATTGTTACAGTTTTGCAATTTTCTCTCTCCTTTGAAAATAAGTTTTTTTTTTGGATGAAGTGGTCATTTTTTAGTTATATTTTTGGACATTGCAGTGGTTGGCTTGTTAATTACAAAAGATCACTAAGTTGTGTTTAAGATCTTTCAAGATTTTAGCAATTAAATGGCGTTATAGGCTGTTGTTGAGGTAGCTATATACTGTACTTCACAAGATAATAAATTCTTGGTTTTATTTTATGATGTTTAGGAAATTAATCATGAAGTAAGACAAAAAATGTAATGAGTTGAGCTTTTTTTTTTTAAAAAATCATTTGCATAGGTTGCATTGTCAGTGAAACTAATAAGATTATAGGAGTTTTCTTTGAACTAACTTATATGTCCAATGCTATTGTGCCCTGGCTGTATCTCATAGTTCTCTTGATTGCGCCGAAACGATGCTTGCTAAGATTGTGCATGAACCTTAAAGTGAGACTGCCTGAAAACATAATAGTTGGTCTTGTGTTGGTGGTACACGTAAGCCCTTCAACTAGACTCCTAAAATATCTCTTATTTATCTTTTTAATCCCATCATTCAACAAAAGCTTCTCATTAGTATTTAATAGTATCGTCGTAAGTTTGCAATATACTGTAACAAATTTCTTCAGTAATTTCTCATTAGTGTTTTATGATGAATCACAAATTTAGTTGAACCCTGCAAAAATTTAAATCATAAGAATAATGTAAAATACCCAGAACAGACATCTCAAATATTAGCATCATTGATTTTTTTTTAATTTCATCCATTAACTAAAGGGATTTCAAATATAAATGATATCATTAATGTACAAACTTACAACTAAAAAGTCACTGTCAATACTTTCCATATATAAGGTTGGTTTAACAAGACTCCTATAAAATTCATTATTAGTATGCTCATGGTAATTGCCAAGCCTATATAGTGCCTTATGTAACTTGTAAACTTTATACAAGTCCCCTTTCTCCTCAAAGTCTTGTGTTTGTTCAACGTACACATCTTTAACAATATCACCATTAAGAAATGTAGGCTTCATATTTTATTGATAGATTACCCAACTATTTTGCACAACTACGGTTAAAAAAGTACTCACAATATTAAAACAAAAAATAATACTACAGATTTTTTGTGTAGTCAATACTTAGGATTTGTGAATATCCATTTTCAAGTCTGGCTTGGTGTTTTTGCAATGATTCATTAGCATTGTACTTTAATTTAAAGATCCATTTAAAACCGACAATCTACCAATGACTACAAATAAATGGTTACAATTTCTCCTTTTTTTACTTCACACCATTCCTTTTCTCCAACTACTTTAAAATAAGATGGTTCCAAGCCAAAGCAAGCATGTCGACAAGAAGCATAAATTTCGTCAAGGCTCTTTACCCTTAGTGTAGAATTTGGAGAGGATGAAGGAGTCTTATTTGGATTCTCAAGTCTGAATGGCTCAAGAGTTGCTCTGCTTCTTATTATTTGCATTAGCAATACTTCCCAATTCTAGGCTTCATTTTCATTAATACAATATCATGACTAATATATAACTTGTTAATATTTCGATTATATAGCTTATAACATTTAGTTTCTCCACTATAGCTAACAAAAATACATATTATGCTCTTATCCAATTACTTCTTAACTTAGAAAATATGAAAACATAAGCTATATAACCAAATGTTCTTAAATGGCTTACGATAGGTCTCCTACCATGCCAAGCTTCGTAAGGTGTCATTTCTTGGACAAGTTAAGTTAGATATCTGTTCAATAAGTAAATTATTTATGTTCAATAAGTAATTGCAACAACTATAACTTCAACCCAAAACTTATTCTAAAGCCTTTTCTCCTTTAACTTGCTTCTTGCAACTTTTACAACTATTATATTCTTATGCTTCATTACCTTATTTTGCTAAGGTGTATAGCTAGTAGTGAGTTGCCTTTGGATTCCATGGTTATTATTGAAAGTAAATTTTGTGGATGTGAACTTGCATCCATAATCAATCCTTAGTTTCTTAATAGAACAACTCTTTTCCTTTTTAACAATTTCTTTAAATTTCTTAAAGTAATAATTTTTTTTGAGTTTTCTTCTAAAGAATAAAATTATATCATTTAAAAAAAAATATCTATAAAAAATAAGAAATACTTACTTCTATTTAAAGAGAGTATATTCATTGGCCCATATATATATCTGCATATACCAACATTAACTTTTTAGTAGTTCTCTAGGCTTTACTTACTGGAATTTTTTTTGATGTTGCTTCCTAATGATATAAGCTTCACATGACTATTTTCCTCTCTCTAATCATTAGAAAACCAGCCACCATATTCTTTTTACACAACATGGTAAGTCTAATAAATTCAAACGGTTAAACCTTTGATGCTTAATAAATGCTAAATCGACCATATTTCTATTCTCATATTTAATGCACTTTGTTTGTTTATTTTAGAGTTACTTATTGTTTTTGATAATTAATTCATGTATATTATGTTTTTAGGTCCTAATTGCCTTCATGACTTAAAAGGAGTTGAAATTAGATGAATCGAGGTAGAAAAGTGAAAGATTGATGTTGTTATTAAAGGATACAGTTGTGTGGCTTTGTGTAGCTATCTGAATGATAATAGACCTATTGTATATTTTAACGTATTCTATAACCTAATCTCAAAGATTTTGGCTAGTAGGCAAAACTTTTAGAGAAATTATCAATCCTAGTCAGGGAGCTTATATAGGAGGTAGATCTATTAGTGACCATATACTTATTGTACATGAGTTATTTGGGGGTTATAACGTCAGTAAAGCTCACCAAAATTATTCCTTGTAAACTAGATCTTAGCATGCATTACATCTATCTTATTCTGTCATGGTTAGTGGTGAACTAACTAGAGTATTTAAGGCTACTCAGGGTCTTAGGAAGGGTGATTGCATAAAAGTCCTCTCAAGGATCACTACACTTCTTATCAGTAAAAATCCTGATTTTAAATACCATTACAAGTGTGGCAAACACAAAATCTCTCAGCTCTTATTTGCTGATGATCTTCTTATGCTCTTATAACACTCATTAATTCTCTAAAAATGTTTAAAATTGTTTAAAGTCTTACCTTCATTCTAATGAAAAGCTCCAACATGTTATCTATTGAACCTACTTAAGTGTCAGTAACTTTGCTGCCTCAATGGTACTAAGGATAAATAAGCTTCCTTTTAAGTATTTGGGGGTCCCCATCTCATCAATAAAACAAAGTACTACTTAATGTAGCCCCTAGTCAACTTAATTCAAAGAAGATTACATGCTTGGTGCAATAGAGCTTTGTCATATGGAGGAAGGCTTCAATTAACTACTTTTGTCTTCTGTAGCTTGTTGGTGCTCCCACCTTGTTATTCCCAATGAGTCATGAAAACCATTAATAAATTAATTAAAGGTTTCATATGGAATGGAGTTGTCTCTTTAAGCATAATTCCTTGCATAAGATGGTCCTTGCTCGTCAGCCCAAACAATTAGGTGGACTTGGCATCATTTTTATTAAGGAAATGAGAAAAGTCTTGTTATCTAAGAGATTATTAAACTTTATGCAGAGAAAGAGAATTTATAGGTGAAATGGGTACATAGTTATTTCATAAAAAGAGAAAGCAGTTGGGCAATTTCACCTAATGGGTGCAATCTTGGACATTCCAAAAAGTTCTTAGATTGATGAAGAAAATAAATACAACCTTTTATTCTCCACCAAGTTGGAAATGGTTAGGCCATTGATATATTGGGCCCTTTGTATAGAATTAGTGATATGGCTAGCTTCAGAACAATAATCCCTAGCAAGGCCAAAGTAAAGGCTCTTATGCTAAATAATAACCAGTCTTAAACTTTCTCCTTAAAAGGAAGTGATTCTGTCACCACTAATTGGCCAACATGCCTCCCTGAACAATCTAAGTATGACTATATTATTTGGAAAGATGATAAATCCAATAGGTTTACCTCTGCCTTCTATAAGGAGATATTTCTAGAGACTACTACTCCCTTCTCTTAGTTTAAGTTTATATGGGACTTGCATATCATTCCTTCTCATTCATTCATATTTTGGTTAGCTTCTTAAAGAAGTCCAAAGACAAAAGATAGGATAAAATTCCATATGACTGATTATAATTTTATATTATGCCAATGATCTCAGGAATGTCTAAATCAACTTTTCTTTGATTGTGATTACTCCACTAGGCTATGATCCCATTATTGATTACTTTTAATTTGCACATCTCTATTTTAGGTTGGATGTCTATCCCCAACTATGTTACATGTTTAAAAATGAGGTAGAAAGGAGACTTGAAGCTATCTAAGATGGAATTTGGCTCATTGACTTACTCCTTAGGGAAAGAAAGCAACTCAAGGCTCTTTGGTAAGCAATCATGCTGTATTAAGAAAATTACAAGGAGACTATTTCATAAGATTAGATCACATGCTGTGGCAAAGGTGACCACACTGAACCTTTCACTAGAGTTGTGCTTTATTTTGTCTATTAACTAAGGTTTATCTTTTCCTCTGCTTAATATATGTGTAATCTTGTCCACATTTGGTTTCCTACTATAATTGTCAACTTTTTAGCTTCTAGGACCTATTAGAATTTGCTAATGCTTCCTTACTAACTTAATTTGAGATGAACATTCTTTTGATTTCCTATTAATTCAATCATTTACTTAAATTTAAAAAAACTATCTGTCTCTAATAATAAAAATTGGCTACATATCAAAGGAAGTTTGGAGAGAGAAGCATACACAAGATGAATAACATGAATTATGATAAAGCAAACACACGTAAGAGGCGCGAGGGGGGGGGGGGGTGTTAATTGTGTGTAAACAATTTGCAAGGTATTTTAAATCTTAAAAATCCTTTTAAAACAAAATGGGTTGATAAATGGAAAGGTCCTATTAAACTTTGAAAGGAACATGTTAACGTTTAAAAAGAAAGGATCTTGTTAGTTATTTAAAAAAAGAAAGAGGTTCATTAATCCAAAGGATCTTATTCGTGCTCACAAAGAAAGGAGCCTGTTAATTGATAGGAGCCTGCTAAAGCTCAAATAGAAATAAGCTTGTTAATTAATAGGAGTTTGTTGACGCTTAAAGCGAAAACAGTCTCTTGCTTTATAGAAACACAAGGAGCCTATTGAAAAACTGAAAGAGCCTCTTAAAAACACAAACTTATAACACAAAAATTTAAAAGTTAGGAAGAGAGAAAGAATGACACAGTAGATTTATATTGGTTTGGCTAACAACCAAGCCTATTTCCAATCTCCAAGTATTCAACTTGAGTGTTTCATTATAAGAATCTGAGTATTAAATTTGACGAGCTTCTTCAAGCTGACAAGTACATATTTTTCAAGTTTCTCCAACCTTCCACACTTGAAGTGTATAATAAGTTTCTAAGAGCTCATAGAAAAATAAAATGTAAAATCAAAAGTAAGTTCTCGAGTAAAAATTTCTCTCTTGGTAGAGTGATTTCACTTTCTAAGGAACAATAAGAATGATATGACTCTTAAGAACATAGATGCTACTCAAGTGTTTTGAAATTCTGTGTATGTTTGTTACTTCTCAAGTGCTGTTGCTCTTTTTTAAATAGTCAATTTCTTTAACTAGCCGTTGCTTCATCTTAATTCTGAGTTGACTTTGGATTTTCAATATCATCTTTGCTGGAACAAAAATTTATGGAGCTCATTGTTCAAAAAGGTAAGATCCTCCAGAATGTTAATAACGAAAGTTTAGTAAGAATGTTCCTATAAGAAGGAAGTAACTTTCCTATGATTTTATTTCCTTAAAACAAATACCATTATCTGTTCAAGGAAATACATCCAATTTGAATTTTAAAATATTATATAGTTATCATCAAAATCATTAAATATAAACTGTAAACTAACAATCTGTCCTTTTTTGATGATGACAAGCAATAATAGATATATTTTTCAAAATTCAAAGACATAATAGATGATTTCGAAAGATACTTGTGACTTTTATATGTTCAGACATAATTAGAAGAAGCCTGTTTCTTATCATTTATATATCATAGATTTTCACAAGTTCAACAGCAGTATCAATCACATATATAATCGAGGTAGCATTGAGAAATATTCATTGAGAAGTATATCATCATATATGCAAAAATATGCAAAAAAATATCAACATAAACTCTCCCCCTTTGTCATTATAAAAAATAATAGAGTATAGGAAGGAAAGAACTATTATAAGTTTGAATAAGCCAGGCAGAAAAGAATAGCAACAGAGTTAATGAAGGTATTCAAATATTTTTCTTAGCAAAATTTTCATGTTAAGAGACTAATTTTGCATACTATCTATTCGTACTCACATATGTTCTCAATTGGCTAAATGTTCTGCAGTTGTTTATGGAGTTTTGCACTGTTTTCATCCTAAGGAGGAACAGGAGTTTGCTAGTCTGGAGCAGGATCTAAGTTTTTTTCTACTCTTTAAGATCTTTTGTCTACCCAGACATTGTTTTTCAATTTGTATCCAAAGGAATGGAATGGTGAAACTTAGCTGGTGCATACCAAATTAGATTTGCAAAACGAACTCTATAATGGTTGAAAATCTTGGTGAGCAATATCCCATAAGGTAGGCAACTGGTGGTATTCTAATGATACCCCTTATCTACCATGAACCTCAAGATCATAGCTATAACATTCATTATGTTCCCTTTTAGCAAATTATACACCACATAAGTGTCCAGCAGGCTGCACCTTTCAACTGAATTACTCCTGGGAAAAATTGAAATACTTGAAAGCGATGCAAGGCATTGTGGTATTAAGTCTAATTACCTACTCTAGGTTCTACCGTCTTGGGTATTCTCAACATGAAGGGATATGGATTTGACAACTTTGACTAACTCCATATCATCAACATCCTACTTATGACAAAGAAAATTAGCTCTCCTTATAGGAGCTACTTCTAGTATATCTCTTAAGATTTTTTTAGAAATTAAAATCTCACATTCATACACCTATGAGACAATGACTAGCTTTCCATTAATTTCTTCCTTTTTTCGTGTGTGTGTAGAATATCCTGACTAGCTCATCGCATTCTATCTCATCTAATTTTAGAAAATTTTCCCAACTAAT
Organism: Erythroxylum areolatum; assembly: GCA_024520975.1. Taxonomy (NCBI): domain Eukaryota; kingdom Viridiplantae; phylum Streptophyta; class Magnoliopsida; order Malpighiales; family Erythroxylaceae; genus Erythroxylum; species Erythroxylum areolatum. The sequence continues at coordinate 22,892,178 of JANIJH010000008.1, forward strand.
GGCAACAAAGTAAGGAGAGATCGGTATACCTATGTCATCAAATATCACAGGTGACAAGATCCACCTAACAACCACCTTTCTTTTGTTATATTATGTTTTATAGTGGACTTCAACTTCCATTGATTCAAACATTTTTTTTGGTATTGTTTTCTTTCTTTGCTTATATGTAGCTATCTTTATTTTCTTTGCCTTTTTTCTTTGAGAAATATCTCTTCTTGAGGTAGCTCTTTTCTATCAATATGGTCCTTAATAATATCTTTAGTTATAGACACTTTGCCTTTCTTTATTTCTTCCTTTTTTCTTGTTTTGGCGTCTTCTTCCTCTTTCTTTTCATCATCCGCAATTTTGTTTTTTTTCATAACTTTTCTCGGCTTGTTTTGCAAGACTTCCTCTGGTTCGTGGTCATCTAATCAACCAAGTTGATTCTTCATTTGAATCATTTTCATTTATAATATAGTGCAGTTTAGACACTTTCTTCTCTTGAGGTTTAGAGGAGAAAGGTTCAGTAATATGAGCTTCATCATGGTCAACAAAAGAAGTCAAGTTTTCTTTTATCCTTTTGATTTTGTTCTTATCATTGCATGTGAGCTTGGTGAAGTTTGAGAGAGAAAACAAGAGGCAATAAGAATGCAGAGAGTTAGGGTGCAGAGAGAATAAGCGGTTCAGATGAGAATGATAGAGATGAGAAGACGACAGAAGTTTACTTAGGGTATACTAAGTGATTCCTGAGCATTGATCTCGTGATAGGATGAGTAGACATACAGGCCAAAAGAGGAAGCGTAATCAGTTGTGTATCTTATGACAGACGCATACGTAGAGTTATTAGACTACGTGTTCGTTTTTGAAAATGTTGAAACGATGCCATTAATGACTTCATATTTTTAGGACCTGTGTCACTTAGAATGTCAACCTGAGAGAAGCCTTCTAAAAAGAAGAGGATCCTTCTAATATAAAAGAAACATACTATCGTAAGAGGAGACTTCTAAACGAAGAGAGCCTTCTAAACTCTAAGGAGCTGACTAAACTAATAAAGAGTTTATAAGGAATCAGAATAGAAGGAGCCTACTAAACAAAATGCAAAGACAAGTAGTAGACAATATTCATGTAAAAATAACGTCAGAGAGTTCGCATATACCAAGATCTTTTCTGAACATGCAAAATCTATCTTCAGAGAGTGACTTGGTGAAAATGTCAGTTACTTGATTTTCAGTATTAATATGAAAAAGATCAATGGTTCCTTCTAAAACATGATCTCTAAGAAAATGATATTTGATTTCTATATGCTTAATCCTAGTATGATGCATATGATTTTTAGAAAGATTTATAGCACAAGTATTATCACATAATATAGGAATATGAGAAAATTTTAGAGAAAAATCCTGTAGTTGATACTTCATCCATAAGATTTGAGCACAACAGCTGATAAATGCTATGTATTCCGCTTCAATCTTCGAAAGTGTTATGTAATTTTGCTTCTTGTAGGACTAAGATACTAGACATCCTCCAAGAAATTGATAGTAACCACTTATGTTTTTTTGATCAACTTTATCACTTACATAATCTACATCGCAATACCCACTATGTCAAATGAATCAGTTTTTTGATACCATAATCCAAAATCCATAGTTCCATGGAGATATTAAAAGATTCTTTTAATTGCTTAAAGGTAGCTTTCTTTTAGATTTGATTGAAAGCGTGCGTAAAGACACACACTAAGCATAATATTTGGTCTTGAGCTTGTAAGATATAGTAACGATCCAATTATTCCTCTATACTTTGTCTCATCTGTAGCTTTGCCTTCTTCGTTTTTATCAAGTTTAGTTCCAGTATATATGGGAGTACCCATCAGTCTGACAATCTCAAAATGATATTTCTTGATGTGTTCCTTTGTGTATTCTTGGCTAATGAAAATTCCTTTTTCTGTTTGTTTGATTTGTAATTTGAGAAAGAATGATAATTCTCCCATCATGCTCATTTTGAACTCCCCTTGCATTAATGCTGAGAATTCTTCATAGAATAATGGATTAGTAACATCAAATATTATGTCATCAACATATATTTTCACAATGATAAATTATTCTCCTTTCTCTTAATAAATAAGGTTTTATTGACCTTTCCTCTTTTAAATTTGTTCTTAAGCAGAAAGTATCTAACCTCTTATACCGTGCTTGAGGAGGCTGCTTTAAACCATATAGAGCTTTGGTTAACTTCATCACGTAATCTGGATGGTTTTCATCTTTAAAACCTGGGGATTGCTTAACAAATACTTCTTCGTTAACGTAACCATTTAATAATGCACTTTTAACATCCATTTGGAACAACTTAAAGTTTCTATAACATACAAAAGAAAGTAAAATTTTAATAAACTACAATCTACCAACAGGTGCATAAGTTTCATTAAAATTAATACCTTCCTATTGATTGTAACCTTGAGCTACAAGTCTAGCTTTGTTTCTTACCACCTTACCATTTTTGTCAGGTTTGATCCAAAATACCCACTGAGTCCCGATGATTGACTTATTTTGAGGATGAGGTACTATATTCTGGACTTTGTTTTTATTAAATTGATTCAGTTCATCTTTCATAGTTGAAACCTAGTTTTCATTAGTAAGGGCCTCTTCAATGGTTGTTGGTTCTATTTATGAGATGAGATCAACAAAGTTGTTCTTGAATGATGATCTTGTTTATAGACTTTCATAGGGATCTCCCATAATATATTGATGTGTATTAAGACCTTTTCATTCTCTTGGTGTTTTTTATTGCATAGGCTTCTACTGAGATAAAGGAGCTTACTCTGTAATGCCAGACTCTCTGGGCTCTTTTGTATTGTTCTATACTTGATGAGGCTACTGTATATTGATATATACATGGTTGTATATGAGTTCAAAGAAGTATTTAAATCCTTTTGGAGATATATATCAGTGATTTATAATGTTATATGCTCTTACATGAACTAAGAGTTTATCGGTATGCGAAATTTTAGAGATTTATGACATATAAGCTTCTAAGTGTGTAAAACCGAATCCATTGGATAGATATGTCTATGGTCGTTGAGTTAAATGTGTTCTAATGTGTAGAGGTAATTAGACATAATTTATAGACATATTAGAAACTTAGAAAGCTAAATTGGAAAGATTAATGTACATAAGGGTTTATTTGCCAATTGTTGAAAGTCAAAGGACTTAAACATATTTTTTCAATTCTTGGAGGATCAATATGTAATTTTATTAAGCTAAGGGGCTTAATTATTATTTCCAAAATTCCAGGGACCAAAATAAAAATAAAATTTTTGGAGATTCATAAATTTTGGGCTTAATTGTAAATTTAGTAAAAGTTTGGAGGGTAACATGGTAATTTCATATAACCTAAGGGCAAAAAGATAATTTCACCATATTATGGTCAAAGAAGAGTCAATATTCTAGACCCTTCTTTAGGTATGACCATGCACCCCATTACTAAAGGCTTAAAACATTTTGTTTTAATTAAAAGAAAGGAGAAGAAAGGAGAAGAGATTTTGGCTATCACTAAACCCTACCCTTTGTGTTGATTCTCTAACCCAAATCAAGGTGTTCTAAGTTAATTTGAGGTCAAGGAACTCAAATATATCATTAGATTTGAGAAATTCTCAAAGGATTTGAAGATATCACTAAAGGAAAGTTCAGGTAAATTTTGTCTCATCTCTCTCTACATTAGGATTTTGAGTTTGGTGTTAAGATATGATGTTCTCCATGCTTGAATATGCTTGAAACATGGTTTAGATGAATGAAATGTGTCATGGAAAAGTTTCTTTAAGCCAAAACCTAAATGTTCCCTTTTTGGTGAAAGTTTGTGAATTTTTGAATATCTTTTGAAATTGATAGTTTAAATGAATTCTATGGTGTTAATTATACATGTACAATGTGAATTGATGATGAAAAATGAAGAAGATGTATATTGGATAAGGCTTGGTTGAAATGATCGGAGAAGAAGTGGATTAATGTAATGAGTTGTGTAATTATGATAAATGTAGCTTAAATGAAGGGAATTTGATTGAATGGAGTGGTAAAATGTGTCATTGTTTGGAAGTGTTTACTATATAACAAGATAGGAGCATGAATTAATATGATAAAGTCTTGAAAATGTGACTTGAAAATCATACACATTAGGTGTTTGATAAAATGCCTAAGTGCACTTGGCTCAGGATTTAAGGATTCGTAATGATATGCATTGAAAGCGGCTTTCATGTTTACTTAGAGTAAACTTGAATTGTTTCTTAGATTGATGAATAATGGCCTAATGTGCTTGGGTAAAAATGTGCTTAATTATGTTTTGAAATGAGTAAGTATTGCATTAAAGGCATTAAATGCCTTAGAAAATGCAAAAGAAAAGCTAATGTGAATAGTAAGGAAGTAACCATGTGAGATGCTTAATGGTCAAATCCTATAGCTTAAAGAGAGTGATGCTGTGTTTTATACACTTATGTGATGGTGTATAAATATAAAATTCATGTTTAAGTAGTAAATACATCGTATTTTTTAATGTATAAGGGCTCGGGAGCTGTGAATCAAGGTGCTTATACCGAGGATTTTTGAAGGTAAGGGAGTGTACACCTTCTTTTGAGGTGAGTTGGGAAAACCATATCTCTTAGATAGGATTAGAACATCCTAAGAAATGCATGATGACTTGTATGTGAATTTTGAACCTAGGTAATGCATAGTAGAATTGAATCTCAAATGGATGCTAGTATACTTGTGTATTTAATTAATACCTCTTTGTACTTGAAGTGAAACTGATGTTTTTATTACATATTTTGAGAAATGATATTGTTTTCAACAAACCTGCACTTGAAGTGCAAAGGACAATGTTTTATTTTTTGAAACAACATTTTTGAACAACTTTACTCCATTGAGTGTAAACGATGGCTTTTATTGCATAAAATAATATTTTAGAATTTACGTATGCATAATCGAGTCATGTATGCTGTATATGTTTGTTTTCTTTTGGCGTAGAGTCATGGCAAGGTTTCATTTTATCGGTTGGACCGATAAATAAAGGCATGATGCCTTGATTTTTGTACTTAATATTTATACATGATTTTTGTGATTAATGAGATAACGATTGGCCAATCGTGTGCTAGGGACAATAGATTAAGCAACTCCCATATCTTTAACGCTGGTATATAAAAGTCGAGTCCTCATATTGACACCTTCTATAGGACTTGAGGGTGATTACACATCTAGGGTTTGGACACCGATGGGGTCATCACCTAGGACCATGATGCTCTTGTTGACCGTAGTCTGGACTCACTACAGATGAAAGTCGAGCCAACACTAGGAATCAGTGAGTGTGAACACTAGTTTGGCCGACTAGTGGTGACACATATGATTTTTTTGGCTTATTCTGAGATTTATTTTTTGACAAGATTTGAATTACATGAGATGTTTTTTTTTGCTTTTGTGTACTGGAATTGGAACCTATGTTTATTGGATGAGTGATTAATAAGCTACAGCTATGTGGTTACTAACCAGTATACATTGAGTCATAGGCTAGGCATATGTGTTTCTATGTGATGTATGTTCACTTCATAAATTATCTACACCGTCTTGGTGTGTATCAAGTTCTATTTGCAATATATGTTTTTCCTACTCACTGAGTATATAGTGTAGTCACCCCCTCCGCTTTCCAACCATGTAGGTTAATTTAGTGAGCTTGAAGCTCTGAGTGGATCGTGTAGTCTTTTGACATTTTCTGCGTATTACAGCACGTGGGTAGTTTTTGTTTTGTACTTTAGTTGCATAGTTGCTCATGAACTGTTTTACTATTTTTATTAGATTGGTTATGTTGATATGCTTTATGACTATGTAAATTTAACTCTTGACTATTTTATTGTTGTAAAAGACCTTATTTATATACTTCTGATACTGTTGTTGAGATTGCTTTGAATGGACTTTAAAGTTCTGAAGTTATAGTAAAGTTTTGATGTGAATACAGAAGTGTGTTTAAAATTGTTTGTAGGTATTTGATTGAGTTTTGAGATTTTTAAAATGTAGCTGTTGTGCTACCTAATTTTTTTAAAAAAGGAGAGATATTCAGTTAGCCTTGCATAGTCAGATTAAGGATACCATGAGTGTCCTTAGCTCGGGTATACGACAGTTGTCATGAGCCCGATGTGGTACCGAGTTGTGACATACTCTATTCTAGCTTTAAAGGGGCCTTCTTGATTCTGTAATTCTGAAGGTATTATAGGTATAGTTTGATTCTCCAATGCATTTTTAAGTACCAATGGATTCTTTTCATCATCTGAGTCAGTTGCTATTGTCAAAGGTAACGCTTCATCAAATACCACATATATTGATTGTTCTATCTTCTCTGTTCTTTAATTATATAATCTAAATTCTTTACATTTGGTTTTCTTCCTTTCCATGACTCATAGGAGGTCCTTTTTAGAATAGGTTTTATGAGACACCTTTTGAGTATATATCAAGCGGTTGACATGGTTTCTGCCCAGTAACCATGAGGTAAGTCACTTTCACATAGCATTATTCTGGCTATATATACGAGAGTCTTGTTCTTTCTCTCAACAACTTTATTTTGCTAAGAAGTCCTCGGGTATAAGAAGTTATGAGTTATGCCATTTTTGTTGCAGAGGTCTTCAAATTTTTTGTTTTCAAATTCTCCTCCATGATCACTTCTAATCAATAAAATGTAGTACCCTTTTTCAGTTTGAAATTTCCTGCAAAAATTCTCAAAGACTTTAGAAGTATCATCTTTATTTGATAGAAAATAAACCTATGTAAATCTAGAAAAATCATCTACTATAATAAATCTGTAATGTTTGCCACCAAAACTTTGATTCCTAATAGGACTAAATAATTCTATGTACACAAGTTCAAGTGGCTGGTTAGTAGTCACAATATTTTTTAGCGAAGCTGCTTCTGATTTGTTTTCCTTTTAAACAAGCTTCACAAACTTGATTTCTCTTAAATTTCAAATTTGGCAGTCCTTTTACTAACTCAGTTTTGGATAATTTTGATAAAATGCTTATACTAGTATGTCCAAATATTTTGTGCCAAATAAGTGAATTCTTTTTTATTGAGACACAACTAATCACTTTAAGAAAATATATCTTCCAATTGAGTGTAGTATATATTCTGATTTCTAAGACCAACAAATACAATATTATTATTAAGATTGTCAATTATTTCACAATGTGACGTATAGAAAGTAACTCTGTAACCTTTATTACATAATTGTCGTACGTTAAGCAAATTATGTTTCAATCCATCAACAAAAATAAAAGTAAAGTTAGAATCACCGATTTTACCAATTCTGATAACCTTTGCCTTGTTATTATCAGCAAAGACAACATTACCTCCGTCTTTCTTTTTAATATAGTTGAAATGTGATATTTCACCTATCATGTATCTCAAACAGCTGCTATCAACTAACCATTAATTTTCCATTAGCTCCATTTTGAAGCATATCTGTAGAGTTTATTATCTCATTTTAGGTACCCGAATCTTTTTGGGTCCTTTCACATTAGTAATTTGACCTTTTTGTGTCCAATTTTAGATGGCTTTTTTAATTTTCTGAAAGTAACAAGAGTGACTAATATGACCATGTCTTCCACAATAATCATATAAAATAGAGGAATGATAGTTGTTATCATTTTTGCCACTTACTAGGTTCAAGTTGTTTTGGCTATAGCTACTGTTAGATTTAGCAAAGTAGTTTTTGTATAACCTGATATTGTTATTTTCATTATATCCCATTCTCACCTTATCAAAAAGACATTTACCACTCCCAAGTAATGCATCAAGATTGTTTCTTCCATTAATAAAACTAACAAGATCTTTTTCAAGGGAAATAATTTTCTTCGCACATTTTTCTCTATCAAGTTTTAAAGTAGTAACTTTCTCTTCTAATTGTTTTATCTTAGCAGAGTAATTTTCAAGTAATGAGTTTTCTAACTGAATTATTTTTTATTCCAAACATTCTCTTTTAGAAAATGTTTGTTTATTATCATTTTCATGAGCAGTGACTTTAAACACAAATCTTTGTTTTCCGTTTTTAATAATTTAATCTTATTCATTAACAATTCATCATTATTTTTGACTTCGCACGCCACCATCTCGAGACACGTACTTGACATCTTGAGTGATGTTCGAGTGCAAATCCCGCAAAGGTGGCATGCTAGAAAAGTCAACCACTTGAAAACTCAATATATTTTTTTTAATTCTTTTGGAAAACAATATACGCATACGCGTATATGGAAATCAGTAATCAAATTTGGACCCATTTTACACATAAACATTTTCAAACACAAAGTTACAACCAGTACACAACTTATCAAAATTTCACTAGTCACTTGGACCTAAATTCAAATACAAAACATTTCAAATTTCAAAAGTTATTACATATCGAACTATCCAAATACATATGATACAAAAATTTGCGGAATATCCAATTTAGCACAAAAATAAAGAAATACAATGCAGACACGAACTGATCCCGACCTCTATCCTTGACTTGCAGGTAAGAGGTATACTCCCGTTTAC
>JANIJH010000008.1:22900814-22919066 GCA_024520975.1 Erythroxylum areolatum
TACTTGAGGATAATTAGGGTGAATTTATCAAGTTTTGTTCGGATGACATTAAATTAAGTTCAATTCGAGGTTTCCTTCGTGGTGAGGAATACCTCCTTCGTGAAATGCGCACCCAGATGTCACGAAGGACGTCGGGCACGCGACCCACCGGGGAGGGGTTCCAACAATGTATGTTTGTCAGGATTGTTTACTGGAAGTTTTCGTATGCGTTGGTTTGATATACTGTTTTGTGTGGCATTCATACATCCTTCTAGGGGATATATGGGTGTTATAGGCTGAGCCCTAAAAAGGGTTGGGTCCTAAGGAGAATGGAAATTGTGAGATCCCACATCGATTAGAGAGGAGAACGAAATATGCCTTATAAGGGTATGGATATCTCTCCCTCATAAGATATGTTTTCCCAAGGGTGGGAAGAGCAAAATTGTGAAGGGTTTGGCCTTAGGAGTAATCCAAAATGGACAATATCTGTGGGCGGATGGTCTGGGTTGTTACAAACGATATCAGAGCCAGTACCCGAACCGTTGTGCTAGCTAAGCTGAGCCCTAAGAGGGTAGATATTGTGAAATTCCACATCGGTTGGAGAGGATAACGAAATATGCCTTATAAGGGTATGAATACCTCTCCCCCTCATACGTGTTTTTTCAAGGGTGGAAAGAGCAAAACTGTGAAGGGTTTGGCCCTAGGGTTGCTAAAGCGGACAATACCTGTGGGCTGGTGGTTTGGGCTATTATAATGAGAACTTATTAGGTTGCATTTTTTCATAAGTTTTCAATTTGTAGAAGATCTAACAAAACTCTATAAACCTTCACGATACAATATAATTTCTTTTGTTGCCTTTAATTGATCTTTATTAGGAAAATACCTTTACATTCTATTACACCAAAGAGACCACTCATAATATAAACATTTGTACATATATCTCCATTATATAAGACATAAGGATTGAAAAAATAAGCTGCTAAGTAGATCCTTTGAGTAAGATTTTTATCCCATCATCGGTTAAGAATATTTATAAAAGGCTTGTACAATTTCTCCTTCCATTTAAAAAGATTCATATTTGTTTTGTGAAATTTATACATTCCACTATATATATATATATATATATATATATATATATAAGACGGCTTTCATCTGAGTCTACAATTCTTAACAACCTTATAAGTGGAACCACAGTCTTCACAATAATCAAACAAGCATTTAAAGGAAAATATGAAAGGTAAAACCATAATTTCTGATGATTCCATATTTTCTATTATAATTTCAACCTAAAAATACAAAAAAAAATGTAAGTTTTGTATACAACTATAAGATTTTGACATATAAGAAAGCAACATATATTAAAAATACTTGTCCTACTGAATACATTGTGTTTGCCAAATTAATATAGTTAACAATGTTCATATTAAAATGTGGGAATAGGTAAGTTAAAAAAAAGGACATAAAAGTGAACGAAAATCTTTTACTTATTATATATTTTGTTTTTGAAAACAGTTGAAAATAAAAATATATGCCTTAATTTTATCAATTGTCATTTATCAATCATCACATTTAATAAGTAAATTAAACTAGACTAGTTATCTTAAGTTTTGAAAGAAAAAAGAAAAAGAAAAAGAGAACTAACTTGATACAATAACTCTTTCAATTTTCTTTTTTATAGGATAAATGAAGCAATATATGGACTAAAATCCTAATAATTAAAAAAAAAAACATGATAAGTTGGATTACTGTATTTATAAAGTCTATTGTTATATCTAATCGACATTTGGCTCCACCAGATGATTGTTGCATTTATTTGTTATTTAACCCTGAATAAAATATTAGTATAAGGCCATAAACTTTTTGTGGGTGAGACATAAACGTTAGGTGGTCCTTGTTCTCCTAATTACCCAGAGCTGTAGATTTGGACATAGGGGAACTAAAATACTAAAACTTAATTACTCTTTTGAATCTTTAATTTTCTAAAACTATTACCTATTTTTCTGAGTTTGTTAGCTGTCGTCAACAATAATAAATTCCCACTCCCTTCACCCACAACTTTATTGCCTACAAACTTCACCATCTTGGCTCATTATGCTTTGCACATTCTTGACCCTTGGTAAAACTAAAAACAAAACAAAAACAACTATATGTCCTATTATGCTATTATTCACTCATTCTTCATATTGTTCAGAAAAATAACCAGCAAAAACATACGCAAAAAGCTCAATTATATAGTTTTGACTTTTTTGTCCATTATCTTATCAAAGCTTTTTCTTAGGTTAACCAACAAGACAAAGATATTCCACACCTACGTTATCTTTCTATCTCCTTGCCTTAGGGTTTAAAACTCTCCGTTTATTGACAATCTTGCTTGCTTCCAAGTCCTAAACATCCCATAATCCAGTAAACAAAACGTCCGACAATCGCAGAAGAGATTTACTTATACAATCAACATACAATTCTCAATTCTTCTCCAATAGACCCAATATTTCTTAACCAGAAATGTACCAGTAAACTCAACGTCTTTGAGATAGATTCATAAGCCAAAAAAAAATAAATCACAAAATATTATAAGGTTAATTATAAAAAAGTCTTAAACTTTCTATAATTTCTTAATTATAGCTTTTATTTTAAAAAATGAAAATTAAATACTCAAACTTTTAATTTTTCGCAAATATAGTCTTACGTTAATTTTTCTACTAATATTGTTGATGTGACTCATCACATCAACTAACATATTTATCATCTGCATGACACCTGAATTTTAATTTTCACATCAAACATTTTTATAAAATAAATATATAGTATATAATTTAATTAATTTATCATAATTTATAATATTTAAAACTATCAAAAATATGACTATATAACAAACCCAAAGCTTATCCGCACTACTTCCCTCATCTTTCATCTATCAATTTTTCTGCTTCATTTAAAATTTTAAGTTTTTTCATTTTTCCATAGCCTTGATATTATGTTGGTTTGCCTCGAAACACAGCGAGAGTTGTGTTTTTTCTCACAAATCTTACACCCCTCGTTACATTTTTGGATAGACACAATTTTCACAATGGAAATAATCAAGAGAAAGTGAGGAGAGAGTAGAGAAGACGTGGAGAGAGAGATAAACTTTAAAAGCCAGGATAGAGAGAGTTGTAAAAATAGACGGAAAATAGGGAGAAATAATTAATTGTTTTATATAATATTAATTAATTAATTAAAATTTATTAAATCATAACCTGTGCATCTATTATACTCGGTATTTTACGTGTCAAAAAAAACATTTGACGTAATTTTTCATATCAACTTTATTAACAAAAATACTAACATCAAATTATATTTATAAGTTTAAATATTTAATTGTCATTTTTTAAAATTTAAGTTATAATTAAGAAATTAAGAAAAGTTTGAATTTTTTAATCAACCCAATATTATAATAACAAATCAAAGAACTATGAACACAAAAAAAATAAAGAAGAAAGTCAGAACATAATACCCCTAATCTTTCGAGTTCGGCTTCAATCACCGTAACCATTAAAAAAAAACAGAAAGAGGGTAAATTTTGAATGAACACAAGAAAAATAATATATAAAACAAACGCAAAAGAGAAGTGTTTGAATACTTGAAATATAACTGAAAACGTTAAAAATATTCAAATCAAATAGGAGAACTGTGAAAAAGATTGAACAAAACTAGCGTTATTAAAGAAGTGGGAGTTTATCCCGTCTCCCTCTGCTATTTCTCAGTTCAGGCCGATAGCTCTCTGTTCGGTTTTGTACAAAGCTCTCTCTAAGATCATCGTGAACAGGATTAAACCGCACCTCGATAAGCTCGTCGCTCTCACCCAATGTAGTTTTGTCCCGGGCCGCCTTATTATCGACAACATCATCATTACACAAGAGGTCATCCACTCCATGCGACGAAAAACTGGTCGCAAGGGCCTTATGGCTATTAAAGTGGACTTGGAAAAAACATATGATCGGCTGTCGTGGGCCTTTCTTCACGATACTCTTATCGATGCTGGCCTTCCTGAGTCACTGCTCACCGTCATCATGAAATGTGTTACTACTGTCTCCTTCCAAGTCAACTGGAACGATGAGCTCAGTGTATCCTTTGCTCCCACTCGAGGACTTCGTCAGGGCGACCCTCTCTCTCCCTATCTGTTTGTCCTTTGCATGGAGCGCCTAGGCCACGCGATTACTCAGGCGGTGGCTCATCGCAAGTGGAAGCCTATTCATTTAAGCAGATCTGGCCTGCCTCTCTCCCATTTATTCTTTGTCGATGATCTCATCCTTTTTGCAGAAGCTACTCCCGACCAAGTCCTCATTATTCAAGACACATTGCACTCCTTCTGCTCGACTTCTGGACAACGTATTAGCCCAGCAAAATCGCGTTGCTACTTTTCCTCGAATATTTCTTCGTCGACGCGCCACTCTATGAGCCATGCGTTGGGATTCCCTGAGACAACTGACCTTGGACGTTATCTTGGTGTCCCTATTCTGCATCAACAGGTCGGCAAACGCACTTACCAGTACATTCTCGATAGGGTCCAACAGCGCCTGTCGGGCTGGACCAGCCGCTCGCTTTCTTTTGCCGGCAGAATCACTTTACTCCACTCTGTTTTAGCAGCTCTCCCGAGCTACACCATGCAAACTGTCCGACTACCTCGCAGTCTCTGTGACGCGTTAGAGCAACTGATGCGCCAGTTTCTGTGGGGCTTGACTAGCGATCAGCACAAGATCCCTCTAGTTCGTTGGGAGGACGTGTGCAAACCAAAGGCTTTGGGGGGCCTAGGCCTTAGACGAATTCGTGAGCTCAATGACACCTTCCTCACTAAACTCGGATGGTCGTTGATTGCTAAACCTGATGTGTTATGAGTCCAAGTCCTCTCAGCCAAATACCACTTCGACGCCAACGCCTTACCCACCACCATTGACACGACGGGCGGCTCCATGATTTGGCGTGGCATCAAATCTATCTGGCACTTTGTGACTACAGGCCTGCAATGGAAAATCGGCGATGGCACTCGGACACGTTTTTGACTCGACCCTTGGCTAGCCAGTGTTGGCCTGCTTCTAGGCCATGCCACCCATCCCGTTCTCGCTCATTTCCTTCCCCTCAGTGTCCACCACTTTGTGGATGACACGGGCAATTGGGACCGGGACATTCTCCACTCTTACCTCCCCCCGTCGATGTGCCGGCGGATTGCGGGCACATTTCCTCCTAGACCTTATCTTGGACAAGATAAATTGACCTGGGGGGCTTCAGACACTGGGCTCTTCACCATTGCATCTACCTATTCCCTGATTATGGGTCATGCAGCCCTTCCTCCGAATGGACTATGACCTGCCATTTGGCAATGGCTCGGTCCTCAAAGAATTCGATCTCTCTTGTGGTTACTTGCCCAGGAACGACTACTCACCAACCAATACCATCGCCACCTTACAACTGACAGCACCTGTCCCCACTGTCACCTGGCCGAATCCCCCCTTCATGCTGTCCGGGATTGTGTCAGAGCTCGCTGTGTGTGGGCTACCTTTCCAGTGGACCTCACTCCTCCTGCTTTCTATGCCCTGTCGACTCGACAGTGGGTCCTCACGAACCTCCATCACCATCGACGCGTCTTGGGTCATGATTGGGCGCTTCTTTTCTACACGACCTGCTGGTTCCTTTGGTCGTAGCGGAATAAGTCCCTCTTTGATGTTGACTTCTCTTGACCTTTGTCTCCTAATCTTATCATTTTATCTTTTACAGGTCAGATCCTCCAAGCCTCCCAATGGGCCAGCCAGGTTGCCACAGGTCCTCGTCCTCGGCGCCGGCAACTCGTTAGTTGGTCCAAACCTCCTCCTGGTTGGGTCAAACTCAACATAGACAGAGCCTGCAATAGCCCCTCGGCTTTAGCTGGTGGCATTTTGCGTGATAGTGAGGGCCTCTGGCTTGGCGGATTCTCCCAGAACCTCAGGTGGTGTGATCCAGTGTCAGCTGAGCTCTGAGGCGTTTATACTGAATTTACGTTAGCATGGGATCGAGGCTTCCGCCGCGTAGAGCTCGAGCTGGATTCTCTCGCGGTGCATCTTCTCCTCTCTTTTGCGGAACGTCGTTCCCAGGCCCTCAACCCCATTGCCCTGGGAATTCATGAGCTTCTCTCCCGGAATTAGACTGTTGCACATCGGCATGTTTACCGTGAGAGCAACAGATGCGCTGACTGGCTAGCTATTCACGTCGATTCTACTTCAGTCGGTCTCACCATTTTTGATACTTCCCCTGTTGGGTGCCAATACCTCCTTGACGAGGATATATCGAAAATTTGCTTCCCCCGACTCGTTATGTAATTTTTCTTATTTCTATTTCCATTTATACCCAAAAAAAAAAAAAAGTGGGAGTTTAACAGAAAATATATACTTAAGAATTTTACTAAGATTGATTAATCATTGATAGGGTTGAAGTTTAGTAGGAGAGATTGAAAAATCGAAGGCAGAATTGAAGAGTTGAAGAAAGAAGTGACTTATGATCCTAAAATACATACAATAGCAAAAACTAGCCGACTAAATAAACCAACCCATTTTTATTTCTAACGCTTTTGAACACAAATCGGACCAAACAACTGGCCGGTTCTTACTTTTCTCGATTTAACTGGCGGACCTGGTCTAGTTTTAAAAGCATTGGTATATACCAAGCTACATCATCCACTTGTCAATCCACAAACAAAGTGATAATCGAAAATTCATCTATGACTTTGAGCAAAGAACCAGTGATCATCAACAAAAACTTCCAAGTACTGACAGAGGAATATCCAAAAGTGAAACAAAAAATAAAAAGGAGTATGTTACATAGATTGATCCTTTACATAATGAAAATCCCATCAAGAAGCAGCCGTCGTTTTGTTGCAGATTCTTCATCCGTAATTACATGCATTTACTAAAAGAATAAGGACCAGATCCTAAGTCTCCTTTTATAAATCTGCCCTCGTCTTGTTCCTGCATTCACCAAATCAAATACATATAACAAATAAATAAAGCCACAGAATTGGGGGAAGCAAATCATAAAGGATATTTGAGGGAGAAACATTTACAGGCACTGCTAAAAAGAAATTCATTCTGCAAGATCTTTTTGTAAAATATTAGATGTCACTGCTAACTAAGGCAGCTAACAAATTTAACTTTGTTCATATCATTAAGCACCTCAACAGATTCTTGTTCAAGGGTCAGATAGAGGAAATAGATTCAAATTTATACAAATGTTCACGTTATCGAGTATTTACCTGTTTCACCATCACGTTTGCTATATCTTCCAAACAGCCAAAATTATTGTATAAAGAAGATTCATGTTGTTTCTGCTCTCTTACATCATACCCTTCCTTTAACCTTACATATGTCTCCAAGGCTGACTTTAGAGCCTCGTTATGCCTCATGAAAGAGGGGTCAACAGAAACTGATTGTGCTGTTGAACTGAAGCTTGTTGTTCTCTGGAAACTACTGCTACTTGACTCCAAACTATGGACCCTAGGACTCTCAGAAACATTACCAGCAAGAGTAGAATTAGAACTACAAAAGGCATTTGACTGATAATGTGTACCTAGTCTCATGTCATCCCAAACGTGAGAAGTATTTTGAATCATCTGTCCATTATTAGTGCTAACTGAATTTACTTGATACCGTAAATCTGCTTTAGAGTTTTGCAAGTGAATGGGCAATGATGAAATAGAAGAAACATCACCATGATTAGTTCCACCCTGCAAAGCCATTTTGGACATGCAGTCCCCAATGATGCTAGGACGTAAAGCAGGCTGTTTAAAATGGTCATTTGACTGAGTAACAACTGAAGGAGTAGCACTTGACCAGCTTTCATTGCATCTACCGTGATCTGTAGCAAGGGTAGAGAAAACTGAATCCAAGGGAGCCATGGTAAAAGAAGACTGTTTGCCTAACTTTTTCCCAGCTACATCTGCTTGAGCAAGCTCTTCTAGCATCAAAGGTCTGTTTGAAACATCGAGATAGGTAATGCTTGAGCTTCCTATGATCATATTTGAATCTGGAAAGCCATTGGAAATGGGGAAAGTGGCTGTATCATCCATTGTGCTGGAAAGTTCTCTGCCATAACTAGCACACTTGCTCGGTTGCATTTGATCAAGTTCTACAGACAATGGCATCCCTTGAAGCATACTTGTACCCTTCCCAGGCTGTATGACTGACTGGAAGTTATTCTGACTGTTGCCTGAATGGCCTGCACTTTGCTCATTCCCTATTGGAATCACTCCAGGAGAAGGAAGGCCATGCAGGCCCAAACTCGCTGGGGAATTTAGTCTTCCTAGCATCACTCCATGAGAGAGTGGTCTGAAAGCTGTAGTGTGGAACTGCCCGCCAGTTGCCAGATTGTGTAATCCAAGTCCATTCATTGAATTCATCTGCAAATAAGAAGCATCCTCACAACGCAATGCTGCCACCATGTTAGCTTGCTGGTTTGCCACAGTGCTAATCCTTTTAAGGTAAAGCCTATATTTCTGCAACCAAAGAATTATTCACTTAGCTTTTGTTTGGCAACATGTTTCAACCAAGGCAGGAAAGTCAACAGTACACACCTGAAGATGGCTCGCCACATTTTCTCTTGTAAGCTTTTCAACATTCATCAGCTCGAGAATCTTCTTAGGAACTGCCTCTGCATGGTGAGCAAGAAAATATCAGAATTAAGGTAAAACAATAATCTGCATTTTGAACTCGATTTGGTATGTCTAACCTGCACGATATTCAATCTACTCAATTACCAGTGATATGCTTTTCATGTAAATTCCAAGAAGCATAGTATGTTTAAGAGAAAAGGACATACTGTCAATGCCAAGCTGATTAACAGCAGCAACAAACTTGCGATGTAGGTCAACTGACCAAACAACCCGAGGCTTCTTTTGAGTTGCTGGATCTTCATTTTCATGCCTATCTTCATCATGATTTTCATCCTCATCTTCATTCTGGTCCTTTCTTTTCTTGGTAAGCTTTGGATCAAGTGAGGCTTCACCACTTTCACGAGAAGGCTTGTCTCGATTTTCGACATTATTTAGGTCCTTAGTATCAATTTTCCTTCTCCTAACTACATGTTGCCAGATGGTCTTTAGCTCCTCAATTCGAACTGGCTTCAGCAAATAGTCACAAGCTCCATGAGTGATCCCCTTCATCACAAGCTTAGGATCACTATTAGCTGACAACACTACACATTGGCATTGATTACTTGGTTAAACGGCGGTGAAAAAGATCATCAGACAGTCTTAACAGACTAGAATGGCATGACCTTAATCTTCAAACAAATAATTATAAATAAAAATGAAGTATTCATAGATTTCAAACTCAAATTAACTCCAACAACCAATATCTCTTCTAATGGTGCTTGAACGCTGGAATGGCACGAGCTTTAGAAGTCAACAATTTTGTTCCCCATTCGTGAAAACATGCAGAATCAGCGATCCATATTTCATCCAATTTTGAGGGGAAAAAAAGGAACTATTTTGAAATACTATGCGCAGCTTGTTCACTTACTTATAACAGGTAGGTCCATCTCAAGGCCCACAAGCTCAAGCAACTTAAAACCATCCATGTCTGGCATATGGACGTCACTGATAACCAGGTCGAACATGTTCTTGTTATCTCTCAACAACTTCAGTGCTGTGATTGCATTACTCGTCGTGGTAACTGCAGAATCCACGTTCTCCGTAATGAAATAGAAGCAACTTCATAAACTCCCGTGAGAAACTCAAACAATAGAAGTCCATACATATACCCATTTGGAAAAATATAATAAAAGAAAAATGCTTGAACCAATTGAATCATGTAAAGCCAAACCACAACAAAATTCAAGAACTTCAAAGATCACGAAACAGAATAATAGAATCATATAATCCTTAGATAAAACAATAACGGCAAAAGCTACTTCAAGAAATGGGGAATAAAGCTTCTTGAAGTATATACATATCTAAGAACCTATCTTCAAAAAGAAAGATGACAGCTTTGCTCAAGGAGAAGTGACAAATCAAGAGATTCACTTGATTGAATGGTCTAGAACATTAAGTACAGGTTTCATATCATAGGCAACTCAGTTCATAAATTACAGAATGAAGAATTAGGTCATCTCAACAAAAGCTCCAAACTTTTGGTATCGACAGAACTTAGGCAATCAAACCAACATAAGAACCTTAGAAACAAATCATGAAACAAAAATCTCATGTACAGAAACTCAATAGACAAGTCAAACAAAACAAATCGACAACGAAAAAGAGGAAAGAAGAAGAAGAAGAACAAGAAGAGTAAACCATTGTATTGGCATCGACGAAGCAGAGTCTGCAACAGTAACAGACAAGTGGGGTCATCGTCCACGGCCAAAACCCGCATGCCGACGGGAAACTGGTCTTTGGCTTCTCCAATCCCCTTCTCTATAGTCATTTTTCTTTGTTTTTTTCTCTCTCAAGGAGAAAAAGAAAAGACTAATAAAGCAACGACCTTAATTTTCTACCTTCCACCTTGAAAACCCAGAAGGCACACCAACAAAAGAGCTTGAAACAGAGAGTAACAGGAGAAAGAAAATTATTGGCGATTAGTACAGTGAGACCGTATAGACTATGGAAAAGTCTGACTACTCTGTTTTATCGTCCTTTATTTTACGTCCCGCTGGAACAATTTTTTGTAATGTTCTTTTGTTTTTTCAACTCAGCGTGAAAGCCATATCAGTATACCTGGAATTGGAGGCGTCGGTGATTTTCTACCTTGCGCGTCGCCTTTACGCGCAGCTGTGCAATTGCTCTCGCACGTAGCTTCCTTTCAAACGAAACAAGTAATTGGTGTAGCAGTCTAGCCTAAGTAAGGACAAAATCGATAATGACCTTACCTGCATGTTCAAGTTTTCTGTTGTAACTTACCAATTACCAATTTATATAATTTTTATATTATATATTTTGTTATATTATATATTTTGTTATATCATTTTTATTTTTACTTTAACCATATCTCAAAACATCCTAATAGTATAAATTTGATATAACAATGATCTCTTTACTTTTATTGATATTACTTATTTAATATTTGTTACTAAATAATAATCATAATTAAAATTAAAAAGAAGGTTTAATTCTTGTGCAAATATAAAATTAGAATAATAAAAAATACTTAAAATGTTACAATTAATTACATCAAAATATCATATAGTAAGAATAATATAATTCTAAAAACATTATAACAAGATTTTGTATTAACACAACAAGTTAGAAGTAGAATCTTAAATAAAAACACTTAAAGTTAAAACTTTTATATTTATAGTATATTTATAGAAAATATAAATAAAATATAAGTAAATTAAAAAGTAAAAACTTATAACTTCATTAAATGACTTATCTTTTTAAATCGCATTGCCCCTAATTTTTATTTAATAAAAAATTCTCATAATGAGAGTAATCTCATCATTACTATCATTTAAACTCACTGCATCTTCTATAAAACTTCGTTCTTTATAAAATCAATCTACAAGAAGAAGGATATGATCAAGGTAAATTTGACATATAGAACTACTTGTTCTAATAAGAGTCATAATAAATAAATAATTTTAAATTATTAAAAATTTATATTCATCTTAATAATGATAATAACATTCATTTCTTGAAGCTTTAAGTTGTATCGAACAAAGACTAAATTATTAAATTTTTTGTGTTCCAATCTATTTTTTTTATTTTAGAATAACTTAATTCAAATATACTTTAATTCCTTTCACACTTAGTTGCCCTAACACATTGATTTAAAATTCAAATTGCAAACCTTTACAATTCTAAAACACTAGCTCTAAATTGATCACACTAGACAATAATAAGACAAAAAAAGTAATCTTATAAATATAATAAAAAGAAATGAAAGGTGAAAAAATATATACCTCAATTATCTCTTTGACGTATTATAACGGGCATATAAAAATCACAACAAGAATCTTTGTACACCCCTATTTATAAGCTAAAGAGACCTTACATCATCTCATATGAAATATTATTGTGACAGTTAATAGTATACTTTAGCTTTATTTGTAAAAATTGTTCTAAAAATAGATACAAGGATTCAGAAATGCCTAGTGAGAAATAAAAAAGAGTGAAATTGTCTTTCTCATCTTTCATTCATGACTACAAGATAAGTCGACTAGGTTTTAAAAACAAAACATTTGATCCAAAGATAACGAAAGTCCATCATTTCGTCCTACAAGGCTTTCGATACTGAAAAGTACCAAATGCATGAGTCATGTGCTACATAGATCCAATATTGCATATACCTAATATCGCACTAACATGGATGGGAAAATAGAGTGTGCCAAACTAGGATGACACCTTTATGATCTAAATTATATCATCTTTGTTTGTAGGTCTCAATTTCTCTAACTTTATGTTAAACCACATATGCTAAACTGTATTAAAGAAATCATGTTTTCTCCCACCAAATGCTAAACTGCATTAGAGAAAACCTTTATATTCTTCAACTGAATACTAAACTATATTAAAGAACCTTTATGGGATTAAAAACTTATATCCCCCTATGTCATATCAAACTTCATGGATATCTGTATAAAACTGTATACATCTAAGTGACATAGGCACAAGGTCAATCTATATATATGTCCAGTGACCTTTAAATGCTTAGGATCGACACAAATCTTAAGACTTTTATATGTATTATGACAATATACGATAACATGTATTATCGAGGATAAACGCTGATCATCTGTATTGGTGAATCATTATACCATCATAATACATCAAATATATAAATGTACATGGAGCAAACATAACGATCCCTAACTAATAGTGTCTAAGGACATCAAAATAACCATATTGTATACTTGTGTCATAAACACAAGTGGGCGAAGTCCTTTAGTTAAAGAATCGACTACCATTTCCTCAGTCATTAAATGCTATAAACTTTAATGTCACCTTTTTGTAACGACAACTTTATGGCTAAATAGTTAACCTTTAAATGTCAAGACCTGTGATATTCTTTGTTTTTATTAAACAACATAGTAAGAAGATTACCACAGTACAACCAAATGGGTATAGCTACTAAATCAACCACAGATAACTCAGAAATCAAGTTTCTGAGCTAAACCATCTATAAAGCAGCCTCATAGCATGCACTCTGCATTTATGATCGAGGAAGTCACCCGTGTCTTCTTGACACTTTCCCTCAACATTGTACCATCTGCAAACTTAAAACATGTAACCTTAAGTGAATTTTTGATCATCCAGACACATTTTTAAATTTGAATCTAAATTCCCTATGAGGTTTAATCTATTGACTATGTTATATGTCAACATATAGTCCTTAATTTCTTTTAGTATCTCAATACTCGCTAGACTGCATTCCAATGGTCTACACCTGGATTAACCAGATATTAACCAAACAGTCAAACAGTAAATGCAATGTCTAGCCTAGTATATAGGACATACATCAGGCTATCAACCGTACTAATATATGGAGCATTCCTCATACTCTCTCTCTTTACGTTATTCTTTGGATACTATGCCAAAGATTATCTCTCACTATGAGAGATAAGTGCTACGACAGATACTGTTAACTGTATTAATCTTGTTAAACCTTTGTAACACATACTCAATGTATGCACTCTATAAGAGGCCTAATGAGTGTAAAGCTCTGTCCCGGTGAATCTGAATACTTGTTCTTGATGTCAAAGTTCTTGACCAAAAGTTGCTTAACCTTATACAATATGGTCAAGTAATTTGATGTGAGTAATACATCATCCACATGCAGTAATATGAAGATAATTTTGCTCCCCCTGACCTCATAGTACAAGCATGTTTTAACTTTATTTTTTCATAAAGCTAAAATAGGTAACCTCTTCAACTATAAGGTATCACTTTCGGAAGATTTGATGTAAATCATATATTGATCTGCATAACGCGCAAACCATGTCAGTTTGGATCCTAAAATCCTTCAGGTTGTACCATATAGACCTCTTCATAAAGGTCTTCACTCAAGAAAGCAGTTTTGATAGCCATCTGATATAACCCTATATCATCATGAGCTACAATTGCCTTAATGACTCAAAATGTATCCTACGAGGATATGAGAGAAAAAGGTAAAATAAAGTCAACCTTTCTCTCTAAGTGAACCATTAGGTAATTGAGCGTGCCCATAAACCGCTGAACTTTATCCCAAAATCCTTTAGGTCTAATCTTCATTTACAACTACCAAACCTTACTATGCTTCATGGATTGCATCTGGTCATTCATTACATCCCACCACACATTCACATTGGGTCTAGAAATAGCTTCTGTAAAACTAACTAGATTCGAAACATGTCTAATATCATAGTCATGTACACCTGATAGACTATGTAATCGATAGCATAGCAGGTCGTCTCACTTTGGTGGATTTACCTAATTGCATTAGATCTTGTACCTCTAGGAACCATTTTGTGTATAGATATGGATTCCTATTCCTATACAGGCATGGTATAGAGACCTAGATCCCCTAGATCTAACTGTATGAGTAGCGGGTACATAATAACTGTAATATCTGCCCTGCGATCATCTAAAAGGTCAAAGGGGCCACCATCATTATAAATATTGTATTCCAAAAAGTTAGCTATTTGTGATTCCAGTATTCTAGTCCCTCCTTCTATACAGTAAAAGTTGTAGCTTTAAAATGGTCAAGATATCTTACTAAATAGTAATGAGAGGAATGAGCATGCAATCTTTCTTTATAAGGAGTATACTACCATCCCCATATGCGAATGTATGCAAGGCTGGGTTTCCAAACTTCTGGATAATCAAGTAGAACCTGTTCTGCATCAATCTCTTCAAGTCCTTTAGGGTACATTTATGCCTTTCGAGAGCACACCATTTTGCTTAGAACTATTTGGCATAGTGAATTAAGTAATTATTTTAACTTATTCCAAATATCTGGCAAATGGACCTTTTAAAGTCCTGAAACAACATGTTTGTCATGATATTCTGCTCAATGGTCAAATCTGACTATCTTGATAAATTTTTCCAATTGGTTCTCAACCTTTAGTCTTTAAGCAAAAAAACATGACTATAATGGGAATAATCATCAACAAATGTCAGAATACATTTACAATTGCACAATGCAACTGTATAAGGTCTACTGATATCTTTATGTATCATACTCAATAACTCAAAAGCATGAGTTGACCTCAATATCCTTATTAGTCAACTTACACCTGTAATAGTTAGCATATGTTCCCAAATTATCATAATCTAGAATTGAGAAATGCTTTCCTTGATCAATCTGTCAACCTTAGCCCTGGAAATGTAGCTTAAACTTTTATGCCACACCATGTATGACTTCTCACTCATCAGGGTCTTTCATAACTTGTTTAGCAAGATATGAAGAAGCATATATCTAATTCAGGGTAAAACATATTTTATACAAACCATATGATAAGAAAGTTGTACCATTATCTTTTGTATTAAACAACAACTCTATAACAAAAGCATTAAATACAAAACATTAACCCTTTTTGTCTAAAATTAATCACAAGATCACATATGAAATGTGTCGTATAAAACCCAAATGAACCTTCCAACAAGGTTCAGTACATACATTCCCCATAAATATTACTTCTACTTCTTCATTGCTATGAACTATCAATTTCAACTTCCCTTTATTTGGCTTTATCCTAGATATGAAACCCTGCATCTTAAAAGCACCATAATCAGATGCTCCACTATATAGCCACCAAATATGTAATGCGACTATCGCAAATTAGATTCATAAATTAATAAGCCAAAGAGCTACCTAATAGTCACAGTCTTTCCTTCTATGCCTTATACTGCTGGATTCTTTATGTTATGTGGACCTTTACTGGCACTAGTTTGACCAACATCAGTATGTATAGAAGATTTGAACTTTCTACTATTGAACTTAATGGGCTTCATCTTTGCCTTCCTTTTAGTTGCTTCAAGGGTTGTAGAAGTAGCAAACTTGAGTTTATCCTCCTCAACAACACAATGGGCTATCAAAGTGTTAAAGTCCCATTTCTTATCCAACAAGTAATATGTTATCACTAGATTACTAAACTCTGGAGGGAGTATGTTTAGAGTCTGGTGAATAGTGAAGACATTATGAAGAGGAATGTTTAGCATCTTCAGTCTACTATGAAGATGAATCATTCTTGATATATACTCCATTACTTCCTCATCTTTTGTATACCTCATGGAGAATAATTCTTTCATCAAGGCACTTGTCGCAACATTAGGTGAAACTGTGTACCTGTGGGAGACATTACTAAGAAATTCTTTCAGTATATCTATGTCCGGAGGTCCACTTAGCAAATGGTCAAGTATGGATCTCTTAATGGTCATCAGACATAATCTGTTAGACCGATCCCAGGCTTCATAGGTTGCTTTATGAACTCTCGAGCTCATGGATGTAATTGGAGATGGCCTATCTGTCCGTATGGCCATATCAACCTCAACTATCTCTAGAGCATTCCCTACATCCTCCATCCACTTCTTTGTATTGAAACCGGTTTGGGTTTCAATGGTCATATTGATTTTGTTGAACGAAATGATGACTACAAAATAACAATGTTTCAATTAACACAGATGTAGGATAACAACGATACTCAAAGCCATTGAATAGTATTTTTACTTAAAATCCGATCACACATATTATGAAACACCTTTAGGCTGAATACATAATATATGCAATTATACCTCCACATAAAAGCGATCAGAGTACAAACTATCATCTCTTATAATACTACCACCTTTGGGCAAATAGATCACCTAAGCAACAACTTTCCTCCATCTAATGCCTTTATGCACATCTCAAAATATTATATAAGGCCAACACCTTTGGGCAGAATAACCAAACATAAAATCAGAGACATCCCTCAACAAATAAGCATAATAATTTAAAATACTGGCTTGAAATGACATTTAGGTGATTATGTTCTCATCAGCACTCAAAAAGCCCACAAATACAAGGGATACATCTTTATGTTATCCTGACATTCTTTATAGGTATATGGTATGCAACAATGTAACATTAATAAATGCAAGAATATGAATGCATAATCTCATTATCACACACTCGTGCTAAAGATATTCTCTGAAAACTTCATTTAAGACTTTCACAAAGGAAAAATCTTAGTAGAGCGACTATTGCGTATCATAGGATACTGAGCCGACCACTCAAGACATAAGAATCTCATGTTTCTCCCTTATGGCGAGTTCGTTGCATAAAAATTCACTCAAAAATAGCTTTAGCATGTCTCAATTCCTTTTCCGAGTAACTATCATGCGATCCCGAATATTGAACATAAGACTTAAGAAACGAAAAGTTGAAGTATTTCCCTCATATGATGTCCGAAGTATGAAAATTAACTCAAAATCAAATTCAAAACGCCTTAATTCCTTTGCTAAAGTTAAACTTTAATTTATTACTAATGTAATAAATTCATAAAAATAGAAATGTTCACTTTATAAATTTTTTTGACCTGGAAATTGACCCAAAACACCTCGGGGCACCCTTATAGGAAGTATGAAATTTTTGTATTTTTTTAAGTTACTAACGTCAGCATAATTGTACAATAGACATCACCCTGCACGTGGTCATGGGGCATTTGACGCGTGTCACGTACACGCCACCCACACTCATACACTCCTGCATTGTACGACACATGCACTGTACATGCCGACACGTGTCCTAATCTCACCGGTCCTTGTGTCGGCAGGTGGTGGGCGCGTGCAAGTGGGGTATCGGGCTGCGTGAGCCGTGTACGTTGCACGCACCACACCCATCCGTCACCCTGTGGAGGCACATAGGCGGATGCAGTTAGCGTATGTAATGTATGTGCCAACCTTAACTGCCAAATGACGGTATTGTAGCACTGTAGGACACATGTAATGCACACGATTGACAATGCTATCACCCTCCTGCGACGAGAAAGGTGATTTTTGGCAACTTCGGAGCCCCTTTTTCACACTTTTTGACCTGCTTTATACTTGTTTTCATAGCTAATCTTATATATACCACTTTTATGTAATTATATATGTAAAAAAAAACTAAAAAACGAATAAAAAACAAATGAAAACTATAATTGATGAAAATATACCACATGTAACACGTAACAATACCTTAGTTACGTATCCTGGATCGTTCATAAAAGAGTTAAAAACGAAGAAAATGCATAATACCTACTTTCGGTTCCATCTAAACTTCGGAAGCAGTTTTCAAGTCCAAAACGAGATCCAATCTCTCGAGACCTTCACCGAGAACG
>JANIJH010000008.1:22968894-22989690 GCA_024520975.1 Erythroxylum areolatum
TATCATCATACACATCAAAGCTTAAAACAAAATACATAAGGATGCTCAATGTTGATATGCTTATAAAGCTAACCAAAGTCACTAACTTAGTATAAAAGTCTCTAACTATCTTGGAGTTTCCGATGCCTTGCAAGGATCAACGATCTTCTCGTTCTACACTTGAGGAGTGGAAGGTAATGAGGTGAGTTGTGAAGCTCAGTGACTTATACATTTATAGCCATTAGCAACGAACCACACATTCAAACATATATACATATATATATAACAATTCAATACTCAACGATTTAAACTCACATCTCATAGTTACCAAGACGTCATCACAAAGAACATGTCATGTAATTTATCATCACAACATAACACTCAATTATACATCATGCTTAACAAATCAGTGATGAAATGCACAACCAATGGCTTAAGAGTTCCGTGGAACAAAACGGATAAACCGAAGTTTATACCGTGAACAAAACGAGTTTGATTTCTCAGGATCTTGTGGCCTCAAGCGGGCATTTGATTTCTCAGGATCTTGTGGCCTCAAGCGGGCAGCCAGGAGAAGGATATATGTCGATGTGCACGTGACTAACGAAACGCTCCTCTCTTGCCCAAACACAATCAAATTTCAACGCTTAACTTATTTCACACACATTCATATTTTTCACGCTCATCATGCTTTTTCCTCTTTTCATTTATACAAAATGTCATGACATTTTTCAAGACATAATATGATCACAATCACAATGCATTTTCAACAATTGTCATAACTCAAAACAAGCAATTTAACACACATCATACAAGCAAGCAAAACAATTTGCCCATATTACATAACAATTATAAATATATTACCCACTTAATTTCGCTTGAGTTCAATGTTATCTTTCCTCTTGATCTTGGATAGGACTTGCTTGGTTTCCTATAACAAACCAAGTTCTCATTTAAACAACATTCAAAATAAATTCATAAGGCTTCAATAATCAAAATGCTAAAATTGAACTATAATCCTTTCAAAACCTAAACTTTTGGGTCAATTTTGCATGATCATTATAATCAGGTAAATGAAAGAATGTGATTACACTTTCTTCTAGAAAAATGTCTCCCATTGTCGTAAGTTACCAATGACACCAAAATCATTCAATTTGGTTCAATAATCTGAAATTTATACTCCAAACATTTTTGGACTACTCTTATTCTATGCTCAACTGCCTTCCAAAAATTGATATCCTTAGAGACTTAATTTAAACTTTATTGCTGCAGAAAAGTTGTAGCACTATGTCTCTAGTTTACGGAAAATAAAAAATCACTCCATTTGGATAACTACAGAAAAAGTTATGCTCAAAAAATTGAAATATGTTCTATGCTGAAAAGTTCGTCGCGACGAATTTTTCTAGAGAGGAAAAACTCGCGAGAAATCTCACAAGTTCGCCACGGAGAACTTTCCTGGGTTGGCCACGGTGAACTTCCTCCTTCAAGTTGGCCATGGTGAACCAAGGAGAGTTGGCTGCGGTGAACTTTGACAGAAGCACACGCAGAACATTTCATTTTCCAGATTTTTCTTCCCACCTTTCACATATAACTCATCTTAAACCTAAACCATCCCTTCTACCTCATTTTCAAATTCATTTTCAACCCAAAATCATTCACAAAGACATCATAATCTATCTTTGATCATTAACCCTAAAAGATTAAAACATTTTCATACACCTTTCATCAACCACTTCCTACACACATTCAACTTCATTTTCACTTCTAACCATCATTAAACATGCTTCCAACTCTTCAAGATCTCCTTCTTTCTCTCTTCTCACTCACAATTTTTCGTCTTCTACACTCTTAATAATCTTAAAATGTCCCTTTTGCCCTCCAACATAAGCCTTATGTCCTTTAACCTTAAATGACTTGCCAATTTTGCCCTTTTCGTTATACACCCTTAACACTTTAATTTAACTAACTCAAGCAATGAAATCTTACTAATATTAACATGCTAATTAAACTCCAAATAAAATAATTTATCTAGCAAGACTACCAAAATTTATTCAAATCATGCTTAAATAAAAATAAAAAAAATTTAGGGCCCAACATCTATAGTTATTTTATTATAACAAGCCAAAGAAATATAAGATAAGAGTTTTACCAATCTACTATGATATAGTGAAGGTAATGAAAGAGATGGATTTTGAACTGCTATATTTTGACTTTAAGCTAGGAAGTGAATGTAATAGTTCAAATAAGAATTAGAAGAGGATGCTTATGCCTCCTAATATACTTAGTCCCACTATTTTGTATTACTGTAGTGATTCTCGTTAGGACTTGTTCTTATGCTATCTCCTATTTTAAGTATTAGTTATTTGGTCAGTCTTTTTGTACTAACCCCTGGATGTTATTAAACTTTCTTTAGGCATTAATGCCTATAATTTCATTTTTTCACCTTAAAAAAACTATAAGAGGAGGCCCAAGTTTCCTAAATTTGATGTGTGCATGGGCTTTAAATATTAAATAAATTTTTATATATGGATAGTGTTTGATTATACATATAAATTCAAGAAACAATTAGTGCAATATGAATTTAAGTCAAGTTTTGATAGGACTTTATCAAAAATGAGAAATTAAAGGTGACAACAATAAGTGTTGAATACATCTCCCCAAAACATAAATAAAAGATATTTTTCAAACCAAGACTTACAAGCCTAAACATGAATATAACAAGAAGTATCAAAACAAAAAGTATAGGTCTTTTAGATAGTAAAGAAGTATCTTTTATTTTTATAGATAAATTATTAGTTAAAGGATGCTCTTAAAAGAGTTCAATTTATAGATAACTGATAGGAGGGAGTGCAAAACAAATCATATTACTTTAAACATGTTGATGGGTGAAGATGAGTGACAAATTGAAAAATTATGAAGCTACAGTATAACATAGTAGAGGGAGTTTATTCATAATTAAGTATCCTAATAAATTACTCGAGTTCATGTATATGAGCTTGGATGCATGCAAAAATGTTTTATTATCTAGTTACAAATGGATAACTTATGTAAATAGTTTCCATTTAAATTATGAGTATAGAGGGTAGTTATAGAAAATAAGGAAACATGAGAGTGATTTATGGACTATTTGAAGCAAGATAATGAGAGTTATAAGAGAAACATTTAAATTTTTATATCTAAAGGACAAAAGTACTATTACCTTATATTATATTTTAAATACCTTTATAAGTACTATTAAAAATTCTATGGATGTTATTTCTAAGCATTGGTATAAGTGTTGAATATTGACATTAAAAGTGTCAAACATAGGTTATAAGTCAAATAGATAAGGCACAAATAAACCCATCGACATTATTTAGCATGAAGTAGATGTATACATATATAATGATTATGATGTAAATATGAGACAACTAAAGGCATAACATAAGTCATGTTATAAATGGATTAGACGAATACCAACTAGTAGAGACATATATAGTCAAAGATTAAGGTTTGGTATGCAATTTAATAAACATTGCAAGAGTTGCAATGCATATATTAAGAAAGCACTATATAAACCAATTTTAGCAATGATAGAGAAAATGTAGAAGGATATTATAAAGAGATTTAATAAAAATATAAGAGGATCAAAATATAATGAAAATAAATGTTTAGAATTGTAGTAAAGTTATAAAAGTCAAATAAGTAACAACGAATTGGCTATATTGGCAGAAGAAGACTATTTGGAATTGAAATATAAAATTTTGGCTGTAGATGGTTGATTTATGGAGCAACATGTTGGTTTATGCCCTATAATCAATCCCTTTGCTTATAGTTTAGTGACAAAATATTTAAAGATGTTCTTTATCTTCTACATGGTTAGAGGTATATGATTAAGTCCATGAGATAAATATAAATTGCAAATAAAATTATGATGAGATTATAATTATGAGATTCATTTTATAATTATGTATTATCTCTAAACTTTTCCTAGTTATTGCAGACTGGACATTAATAGAATACAGAAAGACTAGCATACGTTATGTTTTTTCTTATGAACGAAGTATTCAATCTCATATACTAAAGTGGGAGATATTAAAACAAATATATGGGTGCTTGTTAGAGAATAAGTTCACTAAAATGACTTGATATGAGAAATCCATTTTGAACATTACTTGAATGTCTATGGAAATTCTCATTATGATGATTGTATAAGTGATCCTTTGACTTGAAGACTCTAAATTTATCTTATATTAGGATTATTATGTTCTGATACTATTTATGAGATATTCTAATAATGGGTAGTTCAGTCGATAGTCTTTGGATGTAGCATGAACTATATGAAGGTAGTTGAGTGATCAAAATATGATTCGTTACCTTAAAGTAATTAGGGAGAATTTTTCATTGTTCTAGATTAGTATTGATTCAGGAAATCCTTGGCCAAGGTAGAATGTCATTTTGTAAATAGTTTACAATTTGTCATTAACTGAATCGATAACTAATAACAGAGAACTAATACGATTGGATTCAAAATAGAATAGACATTAATTCCATACTCTATGTCTAATCGAAGGATTGTATGATGAAATGATTTAATTATATAGAAAAATCATGCACGGAAAGGTTAGTCAAAACCAATTTGACATTCCTAAATATTTAGGTGATCATAATGTGTTTCTAGACGTCATGTGATTATAAATTGTCTAATTAGAGAATTAAAGATAAATTAAAAGAAGTTTTAATTTATTTAATTCTAAATATGAATTAAAATTACAATTTATAATCATTACGATCATATTTTGGGAACCTAATGGGTCTCACATAAAGAATGGGTTGTTAAAAGCAAAGATATATTAATCAAGTTGAACTTGATTGTAAA
This sequence comes from Erythroxylum areolatum, assembly GCA_024520975.1. NCBI lineage: Eukaryota > Viridiplantae > Streptophyta > Magnoliopsida > Malpighiales > Erythroxylaceae > Erythroxylum > Erythroxylum areolatum. Next base: position 22,973,729 of record JANIJH010000008.1, read on the forward strand.
GTTTGAGAAACTTTATTATAAATAGGCTTAGGCTTCAATGGAGCTAGCACTTCTTATTTAACCCACTCTATGAGAATTACAGACTTCTCTCAATCTACTATGTTAATACCATTAGAGGTTGGATACTTGTACAGCTACAATGTTTGAGATAGACCAATTTTGGAAATGGTTCAAAGGGTACGACAAAAAAGGATCATGTTTTGGAATAAGGTACGCATTAAGATTAATGCTTTATTATGATTTTTGTGTTATTCATTTTATATAATTAAAATGATCTTAGTTTCTAGAAAATTAAAATACAAAAAGGTTTCATAATTATTCTATTATGGTTGGGATATGATCTTGTTCCAATTTCCCAACATAACATGTTTACATATAAGAAAATTGGCAATCATATGAATATGCGTATGTTGCAATTAGACTTAATATTACTGATGCTTTATATAAAGCATTCTTGATGCACATATGATAAAATAGAAAGAAAAAGTTCATCACTTATTTAAATTAAAGAAAAGATAAAAAACTTAAAAGAAAAGAAAGTTATAATGTTTAAATTGGATATTGAATTTAGGAGTTTAGTTAGAAAATAATAAAGATGTAAGGTATCCCACTCTACCATTTATTTGATTATCTAAGTTTCATGGCTTTACATGATTTATATAAAATTTTAGATCATTTATTTAAAAGATTTTAGGAAACTAATTTAAAAGAGAAAAGAATTAAAATATATGATATTTAATAAAGTGGACTGACTTTTAATTTGTGAATAATTATACGAGTAATGACTTAAGGGTTTTGATTGATTGACACTAAATCCCAATTAATTGACATGGACTTGTACACGTCTTAAAACTAAAATAAATGTTATAAATTAATATATAAGAATTTGGGGATAAGTATATGGATTTAAGGCTTGAAAAACTTGTATAGAATTTTGTCATTTTAAAGCTTTAAGCTTACTCTATGAAAAAGTGCTCAAGAGTATGGATTTATCTGCACCTAAGACTTGAAAAGAAATAAAACTAAAAAGATGGATATAAGTATGACTAAGTATAAATCTAGCTTCTGAATAAGTCATACTAGTATAAATCTAGCATCTAAATGAGTCGTACTTGAATTTAATTGATATATACAAAATTTGGCTTGTTATAAAGTTTTATAATATTTTTTTATCCTCAAGTGTTCATAGAAAGATTATATATATATTTAAAAAATTATAAATATTAGTTCTCCTTGTTCATAAATATTTTTTTTCTTTAGGTGTAACTTTGTAATTTTTGTACAAGTATGTAGGCTTCTGTTAAGTATTGATTAAGAATTACCTTGCTTTATATGATAAATGTAAATTTACTTTTATAATTCTACTTCATTTCCACACAAGAAAATTATTTTTACAACATCTAACATCTTTTTAGAAGTTTTTGGATCCTTTGCATGTTGTAGAAAATTTTCTTCCTTGTGATAAGGAACATCAACATAACTAGCTCTGATATTTCATTCCTTTTGTTTACTAAAAAAGTAATTTCACTAATCACTACTACCAACAACACTTCAAAATATCCTCTCCAAACAAGTATTTCATAAAATCCTCCCCAATTAAGTAATACTTAAGTGCCAGTACACTGAGTAGTATAACCATTATGGTTAATTTCCACTTTGGTATTAAAAGAACTATCAAATTTTGTCATAGTGACTTGGTAATGTTCAATAATAAATCAAGAATGTAGTGACATTTAAAAATATAAAATATTAAATGATGCACTAATCTTTGACCATTTAAAAAAATCTTATACATTAAATCACCAATAATAGTAAAATAAATCCTTGTGATTCTAATACTACTTACAGGAGGTATACAGAGAAATAAAATAGTAAAATTGTGAAGAGCTTTATCTATTAAAGCTATATTATTATGTATGATTTCTTTTAATGTACAAACTCCTGCAAAACAACATTTAGAGAGCATAGTTTATTCCTATAAGAAGAATTTGACATTAGATACCATATTATGATAAAGAAATAAGGACATACTATCAATGCAAGTTAATTAGCAGATGCTATAAACTTGTGATGCAAGTCAACTTATCAAACAACTCGAGGCTTTTTTTACATTGTTCAATCCTCATTTTCAAGTCTATATTCATAACAGTTTTTATCCTTATCTCCATTTTGGTCATTCCTTTTCTTGGTCGACTTTAGGCTAAGTGAGGTTATTGGGAAATCGAGACACAATCTTATTGTGTGCATAATTTGTAATAATAAAAAAAAAACCAATTAAAAGTTATTGTTTAAATACACACTTCAATCTTTGATAAGACTATAACTTTTTTTGAATTCCTAATGACTCCAACGTTCATAATTCATTACTGTTTAGATAATCCAAGGAACCTTATCATGTGCATTAAAGAAAGTTTTCATCCAAATAACTATTTTTTATGAAATTATTAACAATTTATGTTAAAATAATATCACTTAGAGTAAAATATACCTTAATTAGGACTTACTTTTGTTCTTTTTTTGGAAAATAAAAGAAATTTTGTTAACTTTACCAAAAGCTATTTCTACATTATGATGAGTTTTAGCTTGAGAGAGAGTGATGGAACAATTGGTAAAGTTACTCCTTTGTAACCAAAAGTTAACCAGTTTGAGTTACAGAAACAATCTCTTTGTAAAATGTAAAAGGAAGGTTGCGTACAATTGATGCCCCTCTGCTGTCCCTTGCAAAATAAGGAGTGTTGTATATGGGGATTGTTGTAATGAGTTTTAACTTACATCATGATTCTTTGTACTAGACTAAGTAGAAAAACAAAGGAGTTACATACATCTTAGATTATAAGTTCCGTCTGTTTTCATTCCAGGAGTAAGTTTTCTTTGCACACTTTTTGATAGGGCCCTATCCTAAAATGACTAGGCAACCTGCCCAACACTCCACAGTGGCCCTCCAGTCAATATCTAAATTGACTGGAAAGTTCCCATGAAGCTAAGCCTATTTCCTTTGTTATGGAAAAGCTTCAACTCAATAATAAGAAATGTAAACAGTGGAGTTTTGTTTTTCATTTTATTAAAACAACACAACGACTATATTTTGACATCCCAAAATTTCAAAGCCCCTATAAAAGTTGAAAACACTTCTATTATCACATCAATTTCTCAATTACAAATTGTGGACTTCCATTCCACTTACATGCAACCTCAAATAGTTATGTCGATAAACTTTGAAAAGCTAAAATAAAATTATGCATTTCATTAAAAAAAACCTTTATACACATCCATTCTTTACAAAAATGTACATTCCAAAACATGTTCAAAGATATTTAATAGTTCTCAAAAGTATGTACAAGGAAAAATGCCTACACAATAGCACGTGACAAAGTTGACTACTTGCCAGGTGGAGCTCAATAAGTGTAAATAAAATTCTTTGCAAATTATTTGTAATCATTAATACCTCCCTAAAAGAAATTCATTTCATTTAGTATAAGACAATACCAATATAAAACATATAAGCCTCTTGAAACCAAAGTTCTCAGTTTTACTTTTAAAGCAAATAGTGGTGTCATTATTTATTGTCATGAACTTCTTATATGGTATATAGCCCACCACAAACTTCTTTACACTAAGGTATCCTTAGGAATAAGGTCACAAAGCTAGTTCCGCATCATTTACCCGTGATTGGTTATCTATTATTTACGGAGCTGGTTCTGCATCGCTTACTTATAATAGGTTAACTATTATAGACAGATAGTTACAGAGCTAGTTCTACATTGCCTACCTATAAAAACTTGGCTAGCACTTTATATACTCTGTACGTGTAAAGGAACACTCATTAGACTAGACTACTAGCAGATACAATACCACCCACTGTTAGTAACTGATGCCCCTCGGACACTGACATGCACGTTTGGAATACTCTGATTGGTATAATATCATGTAATGAGCCTCACTGTGTACCATAGGTTAAAAACGAAATCATTTTTCTTAGTACTTTAATTTGTGAAACAAAGCTTAAACCATTTTGTAAAATAATATATACACTTTCAAAATCAAAAGCAAATGGGAGGTGTCTGGAGCCTATCACGATTATGACACGTCCTTTGACCCATGTACTTTCAAAATTTTCAAATTCTTTTAATATCATAATCAAACAATTGAATGCATAATTTAAAATAACATGCCATCAATTTTTTTTGTAAAGAAGTTATTCAAATGAAACAATTAAAATACACTCACAGTTTGTAAACTTATCGCCAAGTACACTCACGTGTTCTATGCCTTTCCTTTACCTACACAAATTACATTTCACTTAGGCATTTATTTCTAATTTAGAAACAAGGCATTAACACTATATATTCGATTTAGTTGATCATGACTCTTTTGCCATGATCATGACCCCTGCCCAGAATTCATACTTCCCCTTGTTCTATAATTTTCACATAGAAAATGTCCATATTAGGTTTTAAGGTCTCCTAGATATTTGTTCCCCTATGTCTTTAATTTCCATAGCATCAAAAATCATGCCATTTAGACTTCTAAATAATGAAATATATACCAAATATCACAAAATACTTCAACACAAGGGTAGTATTATGTTACCATAATCAATCTCAAATTTCACATCTCATTCAACTAGAATTAGGTATAGATCTCTTTATAGATTTTTAGTAATATGTTTTAGGTTTTAGGTAAAATTGGAATCACTCAATTTGGAGGTTTGTGTTCTGAGTTATTGTCAAAATGATAGGATTAGTTTAAGTGAATCGAGAACCAAAGACAAAATTTCACTAAACGTGGCTATCTCTCTTATCATCAACTAAAATTGACTTTTGAATCGTATCACACTGAAAACCCTAACCATGGCAAATTCTCTTAAGCTTGATTCTTTGGTTTACTTTCTTGATTTCGACCCTTAAATACTTCCAAACTTATTATTTACTTCATTGCGTGTCAAAATCACCATTGATCTTACACCAAAATCATTTCATGCAAAATCCACAAAACTAGAAATTAAAGCTAGAGGAACTGACTACTTTTCCTTTAATATTTACTTGATCAATATCTCTTTAATTTTAACTCAAAACCCATGAAAATCAGCTACCATCTTCTTCTTTTCTCTTTCACCGTAAGTCCACCTATGGGGTCTCTCTTTTCTTTCTTTATTTTGGGCACTCACGGCTATCTCTCAAAATGATGAAGGTTTGCCTTACTTTTGGCTTTTTATACTTCCCATCAATAATACACGTGTTATCTCCTCACTAGCCATCTTTAACGAGTCATCAATCCAATATCACCATGTGAACATACTAAATTGCCCTTACATAATGTAAAAAGAGCAAATTGCCTTTAATGAATATAACCCATCAACTAATCGAATTAAACTCCAAAAATATTCTTAAACCGTCTTACCATCAAATTGACTATGAAAGACTGTAATTTGGGTCAATATTAATTGATTGGATGTTTTTAAAAATTAAAATCATTAATACCCATTATGTTTTGAAAAGGGAATTTAACTCTAAACTTTCGAAACTCCCAAAATTCATCCGAGCAAACTTATTTTCAATCCATTTCACTATCATTGGACTCTAATACTTATTACAGAAAATTTTCAATATTTCGGGGCTAGGTGCCCCAAAAATCACTATTCACTTAGATTTACTATTCATAAAATACTATTCACCGAACATTAAAATTTATATTCAACGAAAGGAAAGGTTCGGGGTTTTACATTTTTTGCTATCATAATAGCTTTAACCTAGTTGCAGATGTTTTTAACTAGCTGATGCTTTCCAACTTAAGCTCCTTTGTATAACCTATTATTTCTTTCCTTCCAAAGAGCTTAGATTGTAGTGGTGAAGGTAGTCTTAAGTAGCAATCATTATGCTTTTGGTGATTATCCAATTTGATAAACCAGTCCAAACTTCCAGTCTATTCGTAGGTATGACAAAATTCTGCTAGCATATATAATATTCTATACCACACAGATTTGTAGTACTTGCAAAGAAAATATAAATGATTTTTGTCTTCTTCAGCTTCTTGGCATAAGATACAAGTGTGGTCATAAGTGCTGAGCCATTTGATTTTAGTTCTGATTATGTTTTTAATCAAAAGCCAAGTAATTAGGGGGGCTTTGGGATTTAGGTATTACTTCTAAAGAAGTTCAAACTATGGGACATCTCTAGAGTTGTTAACAAATATGTTATAACAAGATTCATTTGTGAGTACCCCTTTGAAACTAGTAATCCAGATTACGTTATCTTCTCTTTTCCAGTGAGGGAGCTGATGTAAATATCCTGCTAGAGAGGAGAATCCTCTAAAATTTCTAGACTACGTTCCATTTTGAATGAGTGAAGATACTTTGACAACAATAGGAATTATGTTTCTCAAATGGAGAATTTCATTTCTTTATGAGAGAGGGCTAAATTTAGACCAAATGTCATACTGAAACCATATGCTAGCCCTATTTCCGAGCTTGTGTTTGATCTAAGGATAAACCATACTTCTTAAGTTCAGTAAGTGAGTGAATGTATGAAAAATTTCCCTAGAGTTTGACACCTACCAAAAGTTTTGATTTTTGAGATGGACTTCATGTATCCCTAATCCAAATGGCTCCCATGTCCATATATAATCTACAAATCCTTTTTCTCAAAAGAACCTTTTGCAGAAGTTGTATGGGAATGATTCCCAAACCTTGTTTCTTTGGAATTGTTAATTCACTCCATTATATTTTTGTTCCCTTGAAACTTTCAGCTTTCCCTAACCATAAAAGAGCTTTTATACTTCAGTCAATTTCTTTGATGACTATCTTTAGCAAGATAATATGAGATGACCAGTGAATGTGCAAGCTATTGAGCACTGAGTTGATAAGAGTTAAGCTAGTAATGAAAGAGAGGAACCTGCTTTTCCATGCATTAATCCTAAATTTGTACTTCTCAACAAATGGAATGCAATCATAATATTTTGGCTTAGTTGAGGTGATGGGAACACCAAGGTACTTGATGGGAGGGGAAAGTATGGTTGAACCTAAACTTCTTCATATAACAGTTTGACCCCTCACATTTGAGAAAATGAACTAGTTACTATTCTCAGTGTTTACTTTTATTCCTGACGATTCTATGAAAAATTTCAGAATGTATAACAAATTTTTTGTAGATAGGATGTCAGCCCTATTAAGGAGTGTAAGATCATCAGCAAAAATCAAATATGATAACCTGAGTTCCCTGCAATTATAATAGAATTGAAATCTACCATTACAAGTTGTGAGCTTGTCAAGAAGATCAGGGGAAAAGGGATCCCCTTGCTTAATTCTCCTAGTACTGACTCTACATGACTCCATCTTAAGGTAGAAGCAAGAATCAATTGGATAAAGGAAGCTGATTCTAATTCAAAATTCTTCCACTCCTCTTTATTTACAAGAAGGAATAAGAATAAAATTACATAACTACAAGACAACTGGGGAACACTTGTTCTAATTAGACAAACCTGCAAGAGTTTGCTAGAAATTTCTCTATAAACCTAATGGGATTAGCTGAAATAAATCAATCTAGATCAGATATAAAAGGATACTTTGATTGATCTCGACAAGAGCTTGCTATAAATTCTCTATAATATTAATGGGATTAGCTGAAGTAAATCAAACTAGATCAGATTTAAAAGGATACTTTGATTGCTCCATAAGTAAAGATCTCAAAGAATTATTGGTGATCTTTTTCACAACTTAAGCAATCAGAGATGTTTTATTCATCTTGCATCCTTCAAAAGCCCCTGGACCAGATGGGTTTTTGGCTTATTATTTCCAGAAAACTTGGGACATCACAGGTAATCTCTTTAAAGATGTTATAGAGGTTTTTAACTCCTCTAATATGTTCTAAGAAAAGAATCACAATTTTATATGTCTCATCCCAAAGAAACAAAACCTTTGCTCCATTGCAGATTATAGGCTAATCTATTATTATAACACAGTTTGCAAAGCTTTTAGCTAACAAATTAAAGGAATCTCTTTAAAAGAAGTTATAAATTTTGCTCAGGAAGCCTTTATTACAGGGAGAACTATAGGGGACAATATCCTCCTTATACAAGAGTTATTGAAGGAGTACAACACAGGAAGAGCTATCAAAAGTTGCTTATTAAAAATCAATTTTACAAAGCTTTTGTCACTGTTAGATGGAGTTTCATCCATTCTTACCTAGAAGCATTTGACTTCCTAGATCAATTCATTAAGTGGATCATGCTATGCCTCCAAACTTCATCTCTCAGTATTCTTGTGACTTAATTTTTTTCTTGTCAAAATAAAGTTAAAATCTATATATTAGCTCGTATATAAAATAACGAACATCTTTAATGCTTCATAAATGTTAAATATCTAAAAGGTTGAACACCTTTAGCATATCATTTATGTACTTAAATCAGAATATCTAAACATATTTTTTTCAATTTATCCTTACAGATCTCAATCTTTAGAATTTAATTTTTTACATTTTACATATCCAATTAAGAGTTGTTTTTGGACTATGATATACATAATTAAAATATTAAATGTTGCTCCATTTGTGGTATCTTCTATATTTCCCCACTAAAGAGTAAAACTATACTTCCACTAAATTTCTTTTAAATATGATATATCCATAATCATCTTTAAAATAAACTCTTTAAATTCATTAGGATAAATTTTAGCATCTCTTAACCATTTAAATATTCATAAAATGTATTAAAGAAAGTCAATAGTTCTATTTGAATGTGTTCTTAAGAGATTTGAACTATTTCAAAAGCCATGTTACTCGCACTACTCAACTTGAGAATTATTTTGCTTAAAAGTATTCATTAAAATAAATATTTTGTTCAATATGGTTTCTAAAATTGTATCTAACATTATGAATATCTAATAACTTTCTATTATATATTTTAATTATAAACTTATTGGATGTATATGCTTCAGCTAAGCATCACATTATAAATCATTAACTTTAACTCTTTAAGAATCTTAGCATTCCATATAATTTGTTGCATTAAGGCATAACAATGATAAAGTAAATATTGCATAATATAATATCTTACATTACAACATTCCTACTTTTATAAAATCCATACCCATTTTACAATTAGAACCAGAATCCATTTTTTATAAGACTTTTTTTTTTCTTTACTTTATGTTTTTTTTATCTTTCCTTAATAAGGTATAATATAACTCCACTGAATATTTATTCGATTTGCAATCCCATTCCTATTAAGGTCATCTAAAAGTGTTGGCAATAGCTATGAAAACTCTAGTAAGGACTAGAGAGTCTAATCATTTTCAAGGCTCAGGTCTTATCTTTTGGGAATGTTTTATTTTTTATTAATTTTAAAATTCATAATAAATTGAGTTTGAGTTTTATAATTACATGTCCGTATTTATTTTTTAACATTTTATCATTTAGAAAAAGGTTAAACTTTTAAGGGGGTTTGTATGACTCCTTTTAAGGTCTTTGAGGAAACATGTTTATATATACATATCTCATTTATGTCCATGATAATTGTCCTTCGCGCCAAAATCTCGTGCATAATCACCCTTTGTATTTGAGGTTAAGATGATGTTCAACAAATTTGATCTGTTTATTAGCACATTATGTCCTTCGTGCTAGGATCGAAACCTCTAAAATATAGAAGGAATAATCTAGTTCAGCGTAGTTGCTTAGGACCTATCCCTTCTTTAGGTTCCCCTAATATTTACCAAAAGAAAATTATCCCTTAAACTAAGCGCACTAATCAGCTTAAAGCTTACCCTTAACGTCAATTTTTAAGGGATATCAATCTTTAGGGTATACTTCAAAAGGATTAAATTCATATTCTTTAAACCTAATACCATATATCTTTCCCTTATTATACACTATTTTAAATTGAGTATAAATTATATTTTTAAATCATACATCGATTTTACTCTTGTAAGATTATTCTGTCATATCATTGCATTATATTTTATGAAAATTTTTATCATTACTTTCTTACATTGTCATCATTTTAACCTTTATTTTGAACTTATCCTTTTTTAGAGAACTTTTTTTTATTTTCATTGTCATTTATATATATTTTGGTCGCTTGTTTTAGAATTTTAATTGAAAGTAAATTGATAAGATCAAATTATACTTGTAGCACTGTTTGTTTAAAGAAAAAATCAATTAGAAACTTTTGTTTAATTAATGGGATAAGAGACTTCTAGAATCGCCATAGAAGATTAGTCTGTCATATCTTTGCATTATATTTTAAGAAAATTTTTAACTTTATTTTCTTACATTGTCATCATTTTAACATTGATTTTGAACTCATTCTTTTTCAATTTTTATTTATTTTCATTGTCGTTTATAGATATTATTATCACTTATGTTAGAATTTCAATTGAAAGTAACTTGATAAGATCAAATTGTACTTGTATCACTATTTATTAAAACAAAAAATAAATTACAAACTTTTTTTAATGTATAGGTTAAGAGACTTATAGAATCCCCATAGAATAAGAATCTTATAAAATTTCTTCTATTCGTCTTTTTTATTCCACAATTATCTTCTTATCAAATTACCATTTTTCCAGTAAATCATACCTTATATGTGATCTTTCTAACTATTGTGACATTTAACATTATTAACTTATTATATGTGCTTATCCATTATCTCCTACTGACATATAATGAAGTTAATTAACTAGAAAGAAAATAAGCATTGCATAATCATTATATACATACTTTGTAATCGTGCTACCTCTACTTGGAAACTAGGCCTTCGTGAATACATCTTGATGCAAACTCGAATTTGTAATGATATTCCTCATTTCTTAATCCTTTGAGTCAAATTAAACCATTTTTCTAAAACGTTCCACTTTATCAAATCATTTATGATTTTCTAGTAACATTATGAGATAAAAAATATTAACTCAATTATTAGAAATTAGAAATTCGAGTGAAAAGGGTATTTTTTTTCAATTTGCATTTCACATAATCTCAAAGGATCCTCACACAATATAAGTTAAGAATATGACTTATATTATCCTTATTGGTTAAAATGCACATATGGTATGATTTATATGTTATAATGTTAGCTCTCTTTCATTAGAGCGTATGACTTTTCTCAAATATTGTACATCTGATAGTTCAAGCATACCTAATGCTTCTAGTTCACTTGTTTATTTATTATATCTACCTTTCAAAACTTACATCTGGTATATTAAGATAGCTTGGGCTAAAATATCATTTCTTTAGGTTATGTAGTTTCTAATAATCCCTTATACCCTTGACTATACCTCACATCAACCTTAGTATTTTAAGCTTTGAGTTCTCATTTATAACTTAGAAAAAATGCTTAAAAATTGCCTCATCTCTATTCATACAAGGTAATAGTTGTATTAACTATATGGGAAGGCTTCTCATATCTATCTAACATACTTCTTGTATCTAGAGGTGATTAATCAACACTTACTCTGATGTTCATTATAGAACTAAAATCTCAACTCAAAATCAAGCAATCTCATATTTCTTAAAATGGATTTCCATTTAAAATTCATTCGTTAAAGTGTTGTTTAATCATAAATTAAGGATATATTGCATCAAATGTTCGATAAGGTATCTATTTCTCTTTATGCTACTATATCCTTGACATAGTCATACTTGATATCTATGTGTTTGGTTTAGTATTGATAAATAAGCTCTCTAGTAATATCTTTCAATGTACTTGTTCATATATGACATAATGTATATGAGACTACTAATTTCTTCAAAATAGGGAACCACCCTTATTTGTCATTCTTCTTGTGAAAAATGCTTGGAGACTATATATTGCTTAGGTGCTCATCTTTAGCAATTAGCTTCACAAAACATTTTACTATCTTGTATACATATTTATTTAAATATGCATTCGATATTTATGTAGCGTATAATAGTAACAAAGCTCTTCTTAAACAATATTTAGTGACCTTGACTATAAAAAGTTTATAGGTTAAGCTATGTTTTTCATTTTGATTATGGTTGATAGCTAATTTATTTGTTCACTTGAAAAACTACTTATTGTCGCTAGCTATCAACAATATCATCCATATGAAATGATAAAATTAAACATTTATCATTGGATCTTTTAATATTTACTTAGTAGTGTTTTTTAATCATACTAAAATCATACGACAAGATTGTAGTACTAATATAATATACCAGTTACTTTGAGATTGTGTTAGACCATAGATTAACTACAATCATATGAGCATGTAAAGCTTTTGACCCTTTTGAATGAAACCAGATGGTTATACCATATAGATTCTTGCATTTAGGTATTTAATTAAATATGGATTTGATGTATATTAAGATCCATCCAACTATTAAGGGTAGAATAAGTCAAATTGATGTAAATCTCATAAAAAACAAGAATCTCTTAAAATAATCAATTTTTTTTTCATTTTGTGAATCAATTTTCCATTAGATGGCTTTATTTCTTCCAAAACTGTCATAAGTTTTTTACTTAACATTTGAAAACTTATTTGTTCTTAACAACTTTAGGTCCTTTCGAAAGATTTTTCAAGTCTTATACTTATATTAAAGTCATTAAAGTTTATTCTTCTTCTATTGCTATAACTCCATCCTTATTAAGACTAGATAAAGCATTTTCATATTTATTGAGTTATTACTTTCTCATGAAAATACCATAATGGTTATTTCCTTTAACTTCTAAACATCATATGATGGTTAATCCTCTCATAATATAGGTAAAATGAAAATTATGAGAAATAATTCTCTCTACATTCATATTGCTCCCACTCAAATTAGATAATGGTAAAAAGAGCTTTTACTGGTTAGATTAGATTCCGGTTCATCAACTTCTAAATTGCTCCCATTTGGATGAATTTCATCCAGTTGGTTTGATCTCATAAGATCATTTTTGATTCGATCTCTTATAAAGAGATAAATTTTGAACTATATTTTCCTTCTTTAAAAAATCATTCTCTAAGAATGAGATATCTTCTAACATGAATTTAATTATCTTAGGTACCTTTTTAACACTCTAATCAAACCTACCTATAATTGTACAAAATTAACTGTAGCAAGTTATTAAAATTTGAGCAATTTAGAGTATCGATCCCACAAGAACTATGTTACTATATCTATTAATCATAGTAAAAACAACTTAACAATGAATATTTAATGAAAGAGAATTAAGTTGCTAAACTATCAAAAACAAGATAGTAAAACTAGTGAAGAGAAATCAATAAAACAAATATTATGGTTTCATAATTCACTTATATGGAATTCTAATTATTATATAAGATTGGTTATTTACGTTGAAATAGAAATCCTAAAGTATCCAGGCTCTTTTTCAAGGCACATCAGTATATTCAACTTGGTAACTACCACCTCTCGAGGTACAATTCAACTTAATCAAACTCATTAAAACCAATAAATAAGAGTCTAGGATATTTTGATTCTCTATATTTAAGGTGTTACTCTCCTAGTGTAAAAATTCTACTTCACCTCACAATCCTTCATAAAAATACCTAAGATTGAATCTGTGACGGCCATTCACAAACTCAATAACTAAGAACAAATACAATAAATTAAAAAACCAAATTATGCATTTATAATTTTAGAATCCATCAAAAGTTACATCCTTGACCCTAACTAGAGGTTTTAGGCACTAAACTTAATAAAAACAAAACCAAAGCAATTCATTCTTAACATAAGGAGAAAAACAAGGTAAGAGTTATATAATTTGTCATTGTCTCCTCCAATATTGCTCTGAGTCCTTCCTTTGATGTTAAGAAATACTAAAACTATGAAACAATCAACATATGTGTATCATAAACCTTCCAAATGTCTCTTTAGTTAAACCTAACATTAGTATTTATAAATAAGGTTACAGAACAGAGTCCTATAATGTTTTAAATTATGATTTTTATGCATCTTAGAATGTGTTTTATGAGAATCAATGTAGGACCAAGTTCTGCACCTTAGTTCTTGACACCATCATATAACTATCCCCAATTTTGTTCTATAAATTTCTATTTTAAAGCATGACGAATATGATCCTAGTCATATATACCACTTCAGTTCTAAATTTGTACTGTTTCTCATCCTTTTGAACATCACGAGGGATAAGATTTTGTCTCCTTAGTGTGTTTGATGCTTATTTATCCTTTTCCACTAACTTCTCTAATTTTTTATGCCTTCAAACTTAAATTCAGCTCCAAAGTCTTCTATACATTTTTTGCTTTCAAGTTAGCTTCCTAATGACTCTAATATCTTCGATTAGATAACTACAGAGAAATTTACACTTAAATTTAAGAAATGTCCATCAATTTATTAACTAAATGAAATTGAATTAATCATTTGAAAACATCATATAATATTATAAACCATATTATAAAGTAAAAAGTTGTAATTAATTTGACCTTTAATAATATGTAAAATACAGATTATTAAATTCTCCCACACATAACTTATTATTTGTCCTCAAATGATTAAGAAAAACATAGCCTAGCAAACTAACCTAGACTATTTGCAACAAGAAACAATTCTAATTTTGTAGGGGTATGGTGACATTTAGCATATGTCATAAGCCTTTAAACTCCTGGATGTCATTAATGGAAGAGTTATAGTGTTGTAATGGTTTATTAGAATGATTCCTATAAACATCAAACTACACACTTTAGTCAATATCATAGTTAACAACATAACGTACGCATATTCAAGTCTTAAGTGAATGATAAAGCTTAAGCACATAAAATTTCTTAAATGAATTACTATACAAATAAAACAATGCAGCCACTATTCTACCTCCTTCATCAAGCCCAAATACTTACATTTGACAATTTCCTCACAAAGTATCACTTTTACATTGCCACTCTATATACATCACCAACTCCCTACACTTATTTCTTTACATACCATACCCAACATTCACATCAAATCATAAGCAAAAGTTTTACTAATCATATATTAAGGTGCAATTACTTGTTTTTCATACAAAATGAAAAAAATAAAAACACAAAAAATTGAATTTTTTTGGAAAATTAAAGTACAATTATTTCAATATCAATTCCATGCCCACACTTAAAAAAGTATTTCACCTAATATTATTCATTAATAGAGAAGTAATAAAAGGATTCGAAAAACCTTGACATCCTAAATAGTTGAAAGGGAAATTTTTTGTCATAAAGTAATCTACCTTACACAAAATCTGCACAATAATTATAAATCTATGAAGGAATGAAAAAATAGAACATCCATTTTGCATTAAATTTCCAATACCCTTAATTCAAGGAAATAAAAAATATTTTTTTCAAAACATTTCATATTGCAAAAAATTAAAATAAAAACCAAACTATATGTAAAACAACCAATACTCATTTTTAAGGAGCCACGTCAACATCAATAATCAAACTTTCTAGCCCTGAATTCTCTACCTCCTATCTAGCCTTATTCTATTTTTAACCTTAAAACTTTCTATTTTTGGAAAGTTAACCCCTAAGTCTGGTTTGTTGCCATTCTGGTTGGAGCTCCTAGTGTGACCTTTAGTAGGGTCTTACCAACAGGGAAGACCATGTTAGGGACTCACTATCCCCTAGGAATGCTAGTGATGAAGCAAAGGAGTAATCGTCATCCTAAAGTTAACTTGAGCTGTTCAAAGTGACAAGAATGGTGTAGATGCTCCAATGAAACAAAATGTAAGGAAATTGCAAAAGGGTGAACCCTCAGTTCACTAACTTACTATACCTTGGAAAAATAAAATAGACATCAAACATCATAAAGAAAAGCTCAAACATTTCCAAAATGTCATGGTCAATAATGTACTCATACCTCCCATGGAGTTACTAAAAGCTAGAACCTCTATATGGTCCTTATCTTTAGTAGGGCTCTTCTAGCGTAAGAGACATGCTTTTTCTGTAGCGCCCCCTTACCATAGGGTATCCACCGGAACGCCCGTAGGTCATTCCGACAAATATCCCACGACAAGAGACC
>JANIJH010000008.1:23024995-23035674 GCA_024520975.1 Erythroxylum areolatum
AATGTATGAGAGTTATGAATTTGTGTATAATTGAGTTGAGGTATATGAATGAGGAAATTTTGTACGGATTTGAGATCTGTAACTGTAAATGACTTTGGAATTTGTATATGAAATTGTGTGTGATTCTGGAATATATATTTATGATTGAATTGGGAATTCGATTGGATTATGAGATTGGTATATTGAATTGAGGATTATGGAAGTGTTAGGTATAGATTTGTGTTTGCTGATGTTTTGGATTCCGAACGGGAGAGTCCGATGATTCTGAATTTTGATTGGGATTATAGAAGTGTTTTTAAACCCTTGCAGGTTTTGGGTTTTACGAAAAGCAGCCGTTATGCTGCCGAAATTTTGGTAGAAATAATATGAATATATGGGATTTGTATAATTGTATAGGACAAATATTATGGTTTGAGTTTTTGATTGAGACTATAGAACGGATGATTTTCCAAATTGGAAAGGAGTATGGCTTTTTATGAGACTGAGTAAAAGGTAAAAGAAAGAAAAAAATTTTATACCAGATTTAGAATGTCTTAAGGTTTCCAACGCGATCATGTTTCTCTGTTCTTTGTTCTCGGATGTCGGAATTTGATTCAGTTCAATTACTCCGTTTGTATATTTTGAATTCGATCTTTCTTTGTAATTTGGTTCTGCATTTTGTTGTTCGATTCGTATTCGATTCGCTTCGCTACTTTTGCTTTTCGTTATGCTTTCCATTTTGCTCCACTTGATTTTGCGATGTATGATTCTGTTTTTCTACGTTCGCTTCGTAATCCAATTTGTTCTTCGCTCTGCTTTTGTTCGTTCCGCCTTTTTGTTTCGGATTCCTTCGATTTTTTGGTTCATTTTTTGGTTGGAATCCGGTCTTCGGATCGGGTCCCAACACTTAAAATGACAGTGTTTATATTAAATCGTGTTCCAACCAAAGCTACTTCAAAAACACCATTTGAGTTATGGAAAGGTTGGAAATCGAGTTTGCGACATATATATGTTTGGGGATGCTTGTTTGAAGTAAGAGTTTATAATCCACAAGAAAAAAATGGATCCAAGGACTTTAAGTGGATATTTCATTGGATAAGTTGAAAGGTCCAAAGGGTACAAATTTTATTGTCCATCTCATAGTACTAGGTTTGTGAAATCAAGAAATGCAAAGTTTCTTGAGAATGACTAGATCAGTAGGAGTGATCAATCTTGAGACTTAGTTCTTGAGAAGGATCATAGTGAAATACAAAATCCTATTTCAAGTAGTAGATTGATTGTCATTCACAGCATCCCACAAAGTCAAACGGGTGTTGAACAACCAATCATTGAAGTTCCACAAGATGCTGATGACAATATAATAGATCCGATTGTTCAGTAAACACTAGAGGTTATTGAGCAACCTCTAGTGACCAACCTTATAAGGCGTACTTTGTTCCCCTCTCTAACCGATGTGAGATCTCACACTTTCAACCCCTTTTAAGGCCCAACCCTCTTTAAGGTCCAGCCTAGCTGACATAATGATTCGGGTACCAACTCTGATACCACTTGTAACAACCCAGATCACCCACTCATAGATATTGTTCGCTTTAGGCCTTATCCCAGCCAAGCCCTCACGGTTTTGCTCTTCCCCCTCTTAGGAAAGATGCTTCTTAGGAAGAGAGGTATTCATACCCTTATCAGGCATACTTCGTCTCCTCTCCAACCGATATAGGATCTCACACTCTTTACTCCTTTAGGGTGCAGCCCTTTTTAGGGCCCAGTCTAGCTGGCATAACGGTTTGGGTACTAGTTCTGATACCACTGTAACAACTCAGATCACCTGCTCGCAGATATTGTCTACTTTAGGCCTTAGCCCAGCTAAGCCCTTATGGTTTTGTTTTTCCTGAGAACTTCCCAGAAGGTCACCTATCCTAGAACTACTCTTGCCCTAGCACATTTAACTTCAAAGTTCTAATGGGATTTGGTGCATTAGGGCATGAAAAACGCGTTTGTAAGGGAGAGGTATTTGTATCCTTATAAGACATACTCCGTTCCCCTCTCCAATCAATGTGGGAGCTCACACTCTTCACCCCCTTTAAGGCCCAGCTTAACTGATGCAATAGTTCAGGTACCAGCTCTGATGCCATTTGTAACAACCCATATTACCCGCTCACAAATATTGCATCTTCCCTAAGAGGGGGAAAAGCAAAACCGTGAGGGCTTGGCCAAGCCCTCACAGTTTTGCTCTTGTCCTCCACAGATATTGTCTGCTTTGGGTTGCCCCTTGGGTTAAGACTCTTACGGTTTTGCTCTTCCCCCTCTTGGGAAAATGCGTCTTGTAGGGGAGAGGTATTCATACCCTTATAAGGCATACTTCATTATCCTCTCTAACCGATGTGGGATCACACACACTCTACCCCCTTAGGGCCCAGCCCTCTTTAAGGCCTAGTCTGGCTAGCACAATGGTTTGAGTACTGACTCTAATACCTCTTGTAACAACCCAGATTACCTGC
Source organism: Erythroxylum areolatum (assembly GCA_024520975.1). Lineage (NCBI taxonomy): Eukaryota > Viridiplantae > Streptophyta > Magnoliopsida > Malpighiales > Erythroxylaceae > Erythroxylum > Erythroxylum areolatum. Next base: position 23,027,470 of record JANIJH010000008.1, read on the forward strand.
TTACAGATATTATCCGCTTTGGGTTGCCCTTAGAGTCAAACCCCTTATGGTTTTGCTCTTCCCACCTTTAGGAAGACACGTCTATCCAAGGGTGGGAAGAGCAAAATCATGAGGGATTTAGCTCGAGGGGCAACCCAAAATAGGTAATATCTATGAGCGAGTGATCTAAGCTATTACAATGGTATCAAAGCCAGTACTCGGGTCAATTGGACTAGCAGGAGGCTAGACCTCCCCTGCAAGATGCGTCTTCCCAAGGGTGGGAAGAGCAAAACCATGAGGGGTTTGACTCGAGGGGTAACCCAAAATGGACAATATTTGTGGGCGGGTAGTCTGGGTTATTACAAATGGTATCAGAGCTGGTACTCGAATCGTTGTGCCAGCTAGGATGGGCCCTAAAGGGGATGGAGAGTGTGAGATCCCACATCGGTTGGAGAGGAGACAAAATATGCCTTATAAGGGTATGAATAACTCTCCCCCCAAGACGCTTCTTCCCTAAAAGGGGGAAGAGCAAAACTGTGAGGGCTTGGCTGGGTCAAGAACCAAAGCGAACAATATCTGTGAGCAGGTAATCTAGGCTATTACATAAACATTTAGGAAATTCAAAGTCACCAACAACATATGAAATAGTAAAACTCCTTAGATCTTGTAGTTTTGAAGGCATTGTGCTTAATATGATCGAACTATAATTCTCCTTCAAAGTTACCATCTGATTGTCCTCCCAAGTGTGTTTGCGTGTGAGTATGTCCTTAAAAAACTTCACATACTTAGGCATGCACTCCAAGGCTTTCACCAATGATAAGTTAATTTAAAGCTTCTTCAGTTTCTCCAAAAACTTAGAAAATTGAGTGTTTACCTAATGTTGTCCCTTTGTGGATATGAAAATTTAGGCTCGTAGGGTGGTGGTGGTACATATGGCCTCTCTTCTACTTTCTCTTCTTCTATCTCTTTGCCTTTCTCCTTTGTTTGACTCTCCTTTTGCACACTTAGCTCCTTTAGTTGGTTGCCACTCCAAAGTGTGATTGCCTTGAGTTGTTCCTTTGGTTTGACTTCAGTGTTGCTTAGTATGCTACTTGCATTTCTAAAAGACAAAGTAGTAGCAAGTTAACCTACTGAACCTCCAAGTTATGGATGGAGGAAGTATGGTTCTTCAAGATTTAGTCAAATTTGGCATCCTGACTTACAAACTTTCGTTTCTGATTCTCTTCCTACCTTCTTTGACTTTTTTTTTGGCTTGAGAATTTGGACCCTAATACGTCCATTAACTTGTCCATTTTGCTCTCCAAATATCCAAAACAATCTTACTGAAATCTGGACGACCCTTGTGGTTTTGCTTAACCACATGCATTGTTAGTACTTCAAGAAAAATTTAGGTGTTTTTTCCACCCTAAATTATAAGTGTTAGAGTATGGATTGTTACATCGATGTGGTTGGACCAAGTAATTTACCTGTTCTATGCTACTAGCTCCTAACAAGAAGCATTCTACTGTACAATGGTTTTCCTACCCACATAACTCATATTGAACCTATATGGCTTTGACTATGGATGAAGAAGCCCCTTACATATTGTTCAATTGCTTAGTGAGGGGGCTAATCTAAGCTTACAAGGTTGTGACATAATCAATTGGAATCATGCCTTTTTGTTCCTTTGTGCCTTGCCTACTCCTTTTGTTTGACCACAGACAACTATTACTTGCCAACTCCTCTAAAAGATCATGAGCCACCTTAATGATTTTCCTTGTCAACGACCCTCTAGCAACTACATCTATTGTCCCTCTTGTAATCTGATTCACACCATTATAGAATGTTTATAGTAAGAACTCCTTAGAAGGTTGTGGTTTGGGCAGCTTCTTTGCAACTCTTTGAACCTCTCCCAAACTTCATGTAATGACTCCCCATCATTTGGCTGAAAGTTTGTAATTTCCTTGATGTTCCAAGGAAACCTTGGCCTACTTGCTCCCATGTAGTAATCTAAGATGCACTAAGAGCGTTGTACTATGCCTCGCTCGATCTCCCAAAGTGAATGGAAATAATCTGAGCCTCACAACATCATCAGACATCCCTTGGAATATAAAAGTGTTGTATATCTCTAAAAATTTTGCAAGGTGGGCATTGGGATCTTCAGTTGATAACCCATAGAATTGAACACTATTATGGAGTATGCTTAGGAGTGTCGGCTTGATTTCAAAATTGATTGCTGTGACTGCAGGCCCTGCAACTCCTGGTGAACTAAATCTAGGCCTCATAAAATCCATCAATGTTCTCTCAGCTCCTCCTTGTTCTCCTTCTTCTACCATATTTGTTTGAAGATTTTCTTGGCGCTTTGCTCTCCTTAACCTCCTCTCTTGTTTTGTAATATTAGAAAATTCTTCTTTAAAAGCTTTGTTAGACCTTTTAGTGCTCCTTGTGTCCATGCACCTACAAATACGCAAGGAAAAGTATCAAAAACTCTCAAATCAAAGTTACCCAAACTAAACAATACACTAAACAAACAATCCTAAGCAACGGCACCAAAAACTTGTTGATTGCAAAATAAATCACTAATTTTATACTTAAAGCTGCAAGTATATTGGGTGTAACTTGTGGTAAAGAACAAATATCGATCCCTCAGAGATTGTGTTTAGACGCTACTTAATTCAGACTGCTTCATTTGAGAACCAATTTTAATGAATATAAACTGAAAAATTAAACTAAATCAAACAACTAAAAATGAAAAATGATAAAGCAAAAGTGTAGAAACAAGGAATTTAATATTTATCAATTAGAGATCACTTTTTTCCTATCTTATCTCCCTCCTACCTTGTTAATTGGATTGTGCCTCACCTAAGATGTCCTATTGTATTAACTACCCTCTCTCAAGGTGTAATTAATTGTCCCTAGCGAAATTAAATGGAAATGATTAAGAAGCAATCTCTCAATCTATAAAATCAGTCCACCAATTCAACTAGTTATCAAGTTATCCTATAGGTAATCAACTAATTAGCCAAGATCTCTCTCTGACTAATCAATTAACTTGATGAATGTATAGAGTGTCAATTCTCATTGTATAGCCCTACACAATTTAGCCAACTCAATTTCTCAATATATTGCAAGGTATAAGCCTAACATCCATTAAAAGCATCATTCATTCAAATCAACAAAGTAAGAGTTCAAAGGTAATCTCCACAAATAATTTAGCCACTCATAATGCCATTAACATCCCAACAACCATAAAATCCATAATAAAGATGCTAGAAGAGAAAAACAAAATAAGTGCTAGATGAAGCAAGCTGCTTCTCTTCTTTGCCCAAATATGGAAATCTAGAGTTGGTATGCGCTTTGCCCAATTTGGAGTAGAAATCTTGCTTCTCTACCTCTCTCTAGGATCTAAATCTATTTTGTAGTTCAAAGAGGCAAGTTCTTACGACACCCTTTTGCCCTAGGGATTTACCTTTATATAGTCACAAGAACCTAAAAATAAGTGAAACCCACATGTCTTTTCGGGTTAGGGATCCCACGATCATGGAAATATCGTGGGTTTTTGTCTTACTACTCCTCCACTTCTCTTGACCCCTAGCTCAATTACAAAGGTGGCCAGCCTCTATTCCTACATCACAATGGTCAATTCTTACCCTAAATCATCCTCAAACATAAAAGAACAACCATAAAGATCAAACTAAACAAAAACATACAAAATTAGTCCTAAAACACAACAATAATAACCTATTATGCAAGAAACACATGCCAAATACTTATAAAAACACACACTAATGCACAACTGTCAACTTACAGTACTATCTTTTATGACACTTATAATACTTGATGAGAGAGAATAGTATATAACAAACTAAACACATTTACTTCGATTATAATATGATGATTCTCTTGACAATATTCTCATAGAAAAGATATGAATCACAAAATAGATATGGTACTATTTTTAGTATATTCTTTTATATTTTGCAATTTAAAAAAGGCCAAATTATACTCTCAAAAGTTGTTATATAACCCCAAACAAATGGCATCATATATAAAAATTTATATAAACATAACATAAAAATTATATTTTAAATTTAAAAGGAATTGATAAATTAATTAATAAAAGGGCTTAGAGTACATAATAAAGAGAGGATAAAGCCTTAACTAGCTCATAACTTACATATGGGATTTACTCTTTAAGTTTAAAATCAATTCATAAAGAATTTAAGTGTAACTTCATATGTTGGTTCTTGGATGTATACATGTGTGTTTTATACTTTTCTAAAGTATACTAAATGAATTGCCTATATTAGTGTATGTGATAGTCGTAGACTATATAATGTTTTAATAGGTAGTTTAGTCCATGTTTAGTAGTTAAATTGAATTATTAATGCATGTTTAGGTTAGGTTTAGTTTATTTAGTTAGATATTTGTGTTTAAGGATTAGAGAACACTTTTGGGCTTCAATTTATGTTTTTTAGGTCCTTGATGAGTTTGCTAGTGTTTCAAGATAAATATAAAAGAATGGAGGAGATTCGGAGAAAATTCAAAGAAGCAACAAAACATGCAGACAACCTTACCGACTTGAGTTATCGAGGGATTTTTGGACATTTCGGACTATAAAAAAAGCCCTATGGTTGCCTAAATTAGAAAAACCTATAAAAGGTTAATGAAGAAAACCTAAGGGAGCCTCCACTTCTGCCATTTTCGGAAAGCCTTAAGGGAGAGAAGAAGAAGAGAGAGAAGAGGAAGAAGAGGAGGGAGGAAGTGGGGTCTTTTGACGCTGCTGCCTTTCCGAGTTATCCGATCCAAGTTCTTTCTCCTTTTTATCTTTATTTCCATTCTTTTAATGTATGGGATAATGATGGATTTTATGATGATGGATCTTGGATTGTTGATGATGTTTTAACTTTTCCTTCAGGGTTTTACCTTGATTCAATGTTAATATAGTCATTTTTGTGTTATTTTGTTTGGGTATTGTGATTATTGTGAAACTTGCATATTTTGGTAATAAACTGAGAGGGTGAATTGAATAAAAATAATTGGGTTGGATTAATGAGAGTTAAGCGATCCAATAGACCACATGATTAATCATATTGGTTATTGTGCAAAGAGAGATCTCGTGTTGGAGTGGTAGTTTATTAGAGGGCGTAAGATCTAATTAAAGCTGTTCTCTTTTGTTAATTGAGAGATTGCAAATTTGATAATTTAATTAGGATTTATGATTTAGGGTTCAATGATTATAACTCGAGATAGAGTAATCCACCCTACGATAATCTAGAACCATCACCACAATAAGACATAATTGACTAGATTATCATTCATGATAATGAAAATCCCTTCTCTCATAATTTGGTAACTCTTTTTAGTTAGTTTCCATTATGACTTTTTTGTTGCTCAATTTCAATTTCTTTTTGTTAAACTTGCAAATTAATTTCTTGATAATCACTTTCCTGTATTTACTTTTCTTTGCCATTTTTATTTTCATTTTATTAATTTTCCAAGCCTCGGATAACATAGGATTAGGTTAGTTCACCTTCCTCATGGGATCAACCCTTCACATACTACAAATTGCAACCCGTGCACTTACGATATTTTGAAGGCTATAAACTATAAAGCTTGCCCAACATCCATTATATTTATAAAAATATAAATAAGAAAATCATAAATCGATAATAACAATAATAAAAGAGTAACAAAAACAAAACGAAACTGATTTATAGTAGTGTTTGACTAAATAAACCTTGGCCTACTTTCATTCCCTAAGATATACTTAAAAATTTACTATTATCTACCTTTAATTGGTAAAAAGAAATACTTTATGCATTTTATTTGTCACTATTGAAGAGGAATCTTTACAATTTTCTTCCTTTTTCTTGGTGAAGAGAAATCCTTTGTAATACTAATTGCTCAATAATCACACAAATGTTCAAAATTTGACTCAAGAATTCCCTTCCTTACTCATATAAATCAGTTAGGACTCAATATATATTATGTTATGAATATACATATACAAATGCTTTCTTTAGTCTCTAAAAACTCTTAGCAATCCCTAATATATCAAATATTTTTCTCACAAATTAATTATGGTCTATTTGCATTTAGTGTCAGTTCAAATTTGTTAGACACATTAACTAGCAATTATAATGACTAGTAACACAATAATATATCTAATTGTACACCTTCGACTAGTTGAAGCACCCCAACCAAATATAATAAAACCATTTTTTCTAAAACTAATGCAATGATTAGCTAGCTAGTGAAACCCCTCGGCTATCGACAAGTTGATAGTCTAACTACTACAAAACCACTCATTATGTTTCTAAAATTTTTCACATTCTAGTAGCCTATTCAATCCCTTAAATTAGTCAAAACCTCTTAGAAATCAATTTCAAAAAACACTTTAAGTCATCCATTTTTAATAGTTCAAAATTTTCAAAAGCATAATATTCCATTTCAATAAATTGTGAATTTACTCACAAAGGTCCTTAAATTTAAATTTAAAGAACGAGAAGTTTTCTTTAGTATTAAAACATTTTTCCTCATAATTTTGACATATATGCATTATGTCTTAGATACAAATGGTCATATAGTAATTAAGCCTTTAATTTATTGAATTGATTAAGATGAGATTACAAGAAAGATTACAACGCTTTGTTAGATATGGAATTACTTCATTCTTTCTTATTCTTGGTCCATATTACTTTAATTACCTTGAAACTCTAGGGAATTATGTTTAGAGCTTCATCTTATCCGATTTGATCATTTGATCACTTTATCTTTCCATTGAACTTGATATTTCAGCTTTTTCTTAAATATTTAATAATTGAACTTACTAATATCACCAACGGTAAATGTATTAGAACTAACACGTTTTGTCATTACAAAAATTATGGATTAGGTCATCTCTTAGTCTAACTTCATAAATATTTTAACTTATTATAAATTAAAATAAAATTTATAAATGTTAACCAACATTCATAAATCATATTTTTGTATTATTTAAAATCCAAGAAGATGATTAAAAGAATAAAAATATTGAATAATATAAAGTTATTTTTGTGACACCCTAATACTACCTGGGAGGATACGGGGGCGTCACGCAGACAACATAGCATACATGCATATAGAACCAAGACAAAACCAATACATACGAAACATTCATCAACATTTCGCGGAAGCATAGCATTCAAAAATAAACATTCCAAACATACGAAACACTTTATACATGCATTTCTAGAATCTCAAACAAACATACATTATATATCATAATTTCATAAACCAGCCTGAATTAAGGTTATTACAACCCTTCAAATAAAAATTTAGGAGTCATATACATCAAATACAAGTCTAGAAACAAACTCCAAAAATACAATTTTGACAAAACAAATTTCAAACTCTTTTGGTCATTACAGTTGACTTGTCCCAGTCCCTACGTCCTTCTCTCTGAACCTATATGGGACAAATCCATTGTGCTAAGCATATAGCTTAGTGAGTAATAACTAAACTATGTTTAACCACAGCAGATACTGAATCACGTTACACAAAAGCATCTCAACATACTGAAATTCAGAATAGAGTAAGATTTATCAAGCAAAACACTTCGCAAGCTAAAGTCAGTCATTTCAATAGCAAAATAGAACATTCAGAATATAGAACTGATTTTCAAAATAGGTAGTTAACCCATCATATCAAATTTCAGATTTACTTCATATCAAATCTTATCTTATCATAGATCAAAATACAAAACGAATCAGACTGTAAATCCATAAATAAAAGTGGGTAATGGGATTTATACAGAAGAGACCGAAGTTTCGACACCGAAGAGTCATTAATAGAAGATAACGGAGTGCCATTAACCGAAGACACAGAAGTGCCATTAACAGAAGATACTGAAGAGCCACAGAAGTAGCTACAAATTCTTTTAGTCATGCCTATTTACTCACAACTAGGACTTAACAAATTCAAAAATAGAAATGTCTGAAATTCAATTTACATGTCAACCAATGTTTCATACCATGTATTCAAGCATATCATATACTTACAGCTTTGCAAATCATTCAATATTCCAAATCAATAGCAAACAAAATAGTCAAAGCAAAACCATTAAAACTTGCTCACAAAATTTACCTTCTAAATTACTTACTAGATTACTTACTAAATGTAACATCCTACCCCCGACGGGAAGGGTAAAATCGTAATTTAGCAAAGGATGAGAGTGATTGGGACTAATTAGGAATTTCCATGCAT
>JANIJH010000008.1:23042142-23055925 GCA_024520975.1 Erythroxylum areolatum
TATGTTAAATGATAGGAAATGGTGGTTTTGATGAACCAAATGAATTTAGGATTTGAGAAGTTTGTGAAATGAATTTGGGGTTTGGTTTGTTATGAAGTGTTTAGGCATTAGAAGAAGTGAATTTGTGAAGATGATAAGGGTATATGATGTTAAATTGGAGATAGGAAGCATTGGAGAAGGTTTGGAGGGGTTTTAGAAAACCCCATGTCCGTTAAACGGACACGCATGTCCGTTTAACAGACAGCTACGGGTCAAAAAGGACCCTTTGTGTTGCCCATGTCCATTAAATGGACACGGATGTCTGTTTAACGGACTTTCTCGGGTGAAATGGTACATTTTGGCCCGACAGTGTTCGTTAAACGGACATGCATGTCCGTTTAACAGACACTCACGGGTCAGCTTGAGGAAATCGCGATTTTTGAGAAATTTAGAGGCAGAATATGACTTTATGGTTTTCATGAAAGTTGTATATCTAGAAGTATACTTTCTAATGGTCCAAGAAGGAAACTAATCAGACATTTTTGATGAAATTTATGATAATCGCGCCAAGACATGTTACTGCTTGATTGAGGTTATGAACATGCTAGATTCTTTCAGTCATAACTCGCTCATCCGACCTCTGAATCAAACGATTCTTGAAGCGATAGATTTCTAAGACATGTATTTATCTCTCCATGAAATTTGGTAGCTTTTAGTTTTGATATGAAAAAGTTTGATTGTAAGAAAGTGAGAGGTCAGTTTAGAGAGCATGATTGAGGTATAAACACACTTTGGAATTTTAAGTATATATTGAGCTATATAGCTCCAATTGAGATGATTCTTGCTTCAAAACAAATTAGAGACTTAAGGCTACAATTTCTTTGAAGAAGTAAACTTATGATTTTGGTGATTATTTAGTTTGCGCTCAGCACCATTGTGGAATGACGGCAAATGACCCTTCAGGAAATTAAGCTCAAGGTTTGTGTCTCAGATTGTTTGGCTCCGGGAACAGGGTCCATAAGCATGGTGATTAATTTTATGTGGGCACACCATTGAACAAATTGTGAAAAAAAGAAAAAAAATATTGGGATTTTACAAGAATGAGAATGAACCGATGAAGCGCAAGTTTCATGATTTCGCAAGAGTTGGGCTCCGGAAGCAAGCGGGGTCCAACAACTGTATGAGTCTGCAAGAGGGTTGGGTTCCAAAATTGGGATCCAACAAGAATAGTATATACAAATTATTAGAGGATGGCAAGATGTTTTCGCCAAAAGAATCTTTATGTACGGTTTTGATAAGAGTGTAAAAAGAAGTTACAATTTTAGCGTTGGACATAATACGAATCTTAGTAATCAACTCAAAATCACTTATGAACTTGTATAAAAGAAGATAATGTAGAAAATTACTTATTTCCTTGTTCATTTCTCGATGAACAAGTTGCTAAATTTTTCATCAATCTTTATGAAATTCATTCAACTTTTGTTAATATCTTCCTACACCTTTTCTAATGTGCAAACTTCTTATTGGGTCAAAAAATTTGTACGTTCATGAAATTAAGCAGACAGTAAGAGCCTTTAGTAACTATTTATAGTAACTTTATTGGGTCTTCCCATCACAAGTCTAATAAATAACTAGTCCACATTAATGAGAACACATTTTTTTAACTAAACTTCAACCCATTTATCCGAATCCTTAAATAAGTTTCTTTATTATCTATAATTTGAATCAAATTTGATTTTCTTAGCCTTAATTTTTATAGAAAAACACATAATTGATAATTTTCTAAAAGGAAGTTTAGCATTTTAACATTATCCCCTAGGTCAAATATTAATTACAACAGTTATAATATAAGTAGAAGATAGTGAAAGTGGCTAAAAAATGTCATAGTCAACCAATTTAAAAATATTTGATCCAAAGATAATGAAAATCTATCATTTGGTCCCTAAAGCTTTCAACACTAGAATATATCAAATATATGTGTCATATTCGACATAAATCCAATACAATCACGTGTATTTAAACATTGCTGAATAAGAAAATTGTGTGTGGTAAACTACAACGATATATGTATAATCTGAAATATATCATTATTTTATTTTTTGGTCTCAATTTCTTAAACTTACGCTAAACTGCAATAGAGAAATTTATTTTCTCTCACTAAATGTTAAACTGCATTAGAGAAAACATGTATGGAATTAAACAATTATATCCCCATATTTCTTATACATCTATAGATTTATCGATGCATCCGTATGTGCCCTAGAAATATAGGATCAAGATCAGATAGTATACATATGTAATGATTAATAAAATAAATGCTTAATATCGACACAAATCTTAAGACTTCCTCCTGTATTATGACAATGTGTAATAAACTGGATGAATAAGAATAAACTAATGATCATTAATATATATATACATGAAAACATAATGTTGTAATATCATCATCACCCAGTCTGAAGTCCAGCAATAAAGCAGGGTATAGGGAGATCTGATAATACACAACCTTACCCTTATATAGTAGAGAGGTTATTTTTAGTAGACTCGCATGTAAATGTGACAATAAAAGAATGATGCAGGTTAAAGATTAAAAAACTAAAACTGGCACGCTAAAATATTATGTAAATAAATAAATATAAATATAAAATATAAAATATAAAATATAACCAAAGGATATATCTGAAAATAAAATATAACATGAAATAATAATAATAATAATAATTTAAAAAGTACAGATTAGTTGATTCCAGTTTAGAAAGAAAAAAGTTATTAAAAAAATAATTTGACAAATATACTTAGTAAGCTGTAAAATTCTGCTTCCACCTGGTATGCTGCAAACGTCTGTTTACTATTTCTAGAATTATACCTGTCAATCTTACAGCTCTTTATCATTCTAATTACAAATTAGAACTAATAATAATAAAAATGATGATGATTAATTAAATGGCTAAGTATAATAGATCACATCCTACGCAACTAATTATCATTATACCATATAATACAATTTTTAAATCAAAAAACAATTGTAGGATGAGATAGAGAAGCATACCTGGAAATGAAAAGAAAACTCGAGAATAAGAATCCAAAAAACTTCAAAGTCTTGAATGAGAGAGAAGGAAGAGGGGCAATAGAGTACAAACAAGAGGTCGTAAGTAAAGGGTAACACTAAAAACTCTCACTTGCATTTACAAGATAAAATAAAGGATCTCATTCTCTCCATTTCTCCTCCGTGTTTATCAGTACTAAGTCAAGACTCAAACCAAAAACTCAAGAATGGTGATGAAACAGAGAAGAACACGGAACAAAAAGAAAAGGAAAAATCAACACGTATGTCATAGATAGAAAAAGAAAACCCAAAATGTATGTCATATATTAAAGCATATTTAGCAAAACAAAACTATAAAATCAAGAAAATGAATTTTCTTTCTTTCGTCATGTGATACCACAACAGACAGCAATCCATACCAAAGCTTTCAACTTTTCACTCTTTCCCTACTTTACTTTACCTGAACTTGAAGGAATTCCTAAAACCTTAGAAAACAAAAGGCATAGCTCTCTCACCACAAAATTGTAAATCGGAGGTCAAAACAATACTATCACACTCATAAAATCACAATCCGAATACCCATCTTAAACTCAAATCCTCAACAACTTCCCAACCATTAGCAAATAAATCACCGAAGCTACAGATCAAGATAACTAAAACAAGGAAAAAAGGAAACCTCACTATAAAATTTCAAAAGATAAAAAAGGAAAAAAATCTTTTAAAAAATCAATTGCATGTCAAAAAAGATTGAAATCAAGAAAATAAAAGTAACAGATCAAATCAAAAGGAGAAACGGATTTTTCCAAATATGAGAGAAAAGAAGTTAAACCCATAAGAAAATCCCAAAAGAAAGGAGCAGCCTACTAGAAACGCAATAGCCTATTTCCTAGCTCTAATCCAAAACCTTGATAGTAGAAGGAGAAGACGTAGCCCAGCAGACAGAAAGCAAAACAAAAAGCAGAAAAGAGAAGAACAAAACGAACAGCAGCCAAGGCAGTACAACGACGCAATAATGCAGAGCAACAACTAAGAACAAAACCAGAACACACAGTAGAAGAAGAAGAAACCAGGAAACGCAAAATGACACAACTAGAAAAGAGTAAAACGTAGCAAAGTCTAAAGGAGAGCACACCTCTATATCAAGATCTGAAGAAGAATCAGAGGATATGTGAAATCAAAATAACTATATCAGGAGTAAAGTACAATAATTCCTTACAGCATCTAAGGACTTCAACAAACTAATACTATAAACATGTTTCTTTAAAATAACTAAGTGAAGTCCTTTAGTTAGCTAATCAGAAAACATATGCTCAATCTTTATATGTTCTGTTACAATGTCACCATTTTGTACCAATTCCTTTATGGACAAATATTTAACCTCTAAATACTTAGACCGTGTGATATTCTTATTACTATTACTAAATAATATAGCAACAAGATGATCACAATACAACCGAATGGACCTAGTAACTAAATCAATCACAAATAGCTTAGAAATATAATTCTTGAGCCAAATTACCTATGAAATAGCCTCATAGCATGTTATAAATTAAATACATAGTTAAAGAAAGTGTTTGGATGACACTTTTCCACGACATACCACCATTTGTTAACATGAAAATGTATCCTAATGTGGACTTTCTATCATCTAGACATATAGACAAATCTGGATCTATATAATCAACAAGATCTAAACTGTTGTCCTTTTTTAATATCAACATATAATGCTTAGTTCCTTTAAGGCCTCTTGAAACTCATTTAACTATATTCTAGTAGTTTATTCATAAGTTGGCTAGATACTTACCTAACAATCTAACAAATAATCCAATGTGCGGTCTAGTGCATATCTGAGTATATATCAAGCTACCTATTGTACTAGAATAAGGGACATTCTTCATGGCTTCCCTCCCAATATCGTTCTTTGTAAACTATGTTAAAGATAACCGATCACTATGAGATATAGGTGCTACAATAGGTTTATAATTAACCATACTAAACCTTTACAGTACACACTTAATGCATGTACTTTGGGAGAGAGCTAACAAGTTTTAAAAATCTTTCTCGTAAATCTAAATACTAAAGATGAAAGATGCCTCACCAAGCTAATTTATATCGAAATGCTTGGCTAAAGAAATACTTAACATTATGCAATATGGTCAAGTTATTTCATGCATGCAAGATATCATTTACATAGAATAATCTTGCCCCCTCTCACCTTATAATATAAGCTTCTTTTAACCTTACTTTTTATGAAACAAAACTTTTGGAACTAATATTTGGAAGCTTATTTTAACCCATATGGACTTCCTTAATTTATAGACTATAACAATCTTATCATGATCTTAAAATCCTTTAGGCCACTCTATTAAACCTTTTTATAAAGGTCTCTATTCAAAAAAGCAATCTTAATGTCTACCTGATGCAACTCCATATCATAATTACCCACTATTATCATGATCACTCTAAATGCATCCATGGAATACATAGAAGAAAATGTGACATTAAATTCAATACCTTTTCTATAAGTGAACCCTATGGTAGTTAACTGGGCCTTGAACTTATCAACCTTACCCTGTTTTCCTTCTTGATCTTACATCCATGTGCAACTATAGGTTTTGAAGTTATGAGGTAAATTCACAAGGTCCTGCCCTGATTATGCTTTATGGACTACTTTTCATCCCTCATAACATCCCACCTCAAATTTGCATAAGGTCCAAAAATAACTTTTGTAGAAGCAACCAGATCCACTTTATGTCCAGTATCATAATCTTATTAACTGAAATAGATTATTAATTAGATGACATTGTAGGTCTCCTAACTTGAGTGGATTTTCTTAACTAAAGTGGTTAAGCTTGATCATGTACTTCAAGAACCTCAGTCTGTACATGTATGGATTTTTAGTTTTGTACTAATATGGTACTTAGACCTGGATCCATCCACTTATCCTAGTTGTTTGAGTGATGGATAAGATATAATAGTCATATTTACCCTTCTATCATGTCAAAGATGAGAGGGATTGCCCTTATCACAGACATTGTGCTCCAAAAACTTAGCTATCTTTTATTCCATTATTTTGGATCCTCCTTCTCTATAGTAGAATATGTATCTCTTAAAGTTGTAAAGATATCCTACAAAATAATATTGAATGGAATGAGATATTTTTTTTCCTCATTATGATTATATAAGCATACCTGTGTAAGGTAACCTTATACATGAAGATGAGTGAGGCTAGATCTCCACTTCTTTTAGATTTTAAAAGGCATGATAGGTATTGATTTGCTTGGGACACTTTTAAGTATATTTAAAGTAATCTTTATGGCTTTACCCAGAGGTAGTCTAGTAGTTTATTCATGCTTTGCATTGATCTCTTCATATCCTTTAAGTTAAGATTATGCCTTCTAGCCATACCATTTTGCTTAGGATTACCTGGCATGGTAAATTGAGCTACTATTCCATATAATTCTAAGTATTTAGCAAATGGACCTTTTCTTATTTAAAAACCTTATATCTATCATAGTTTTTTCCTCCATAATCAATTGTAACAATTTTGAATGAATTTCCCAATTGGTTTTTAACCTCAATCTTAAATATCTTGAATTTATCAAGAACTACAAACTTTTTTCTAAGCGAGAACACATAACCGTAATGAGAATAGTCATCAAAAAATGTTAAAAATATCTTGAGTTACATGTAATAACTATACATGGGTCACATATATCAGTATGTACGATCTCTGAAAGGCCAAAAGTATGAGTTAACCCTTTTTCTTTATTTTAGTCAACTTTTACCTATAACAATCAACACATGTTTCTAAATCATCACAATCCAAAGGTGGAAGAATATTATCCTTTATTAATCTCTCAACCTTGTCTCAAAAAATGTGGCACAATCTCTTATGCCATATATATGCTTTTGCCTTTATTAGGGGTTTTTCACTAGCATCCTATTTGATAATATATGAAGAAACCTTTATCTCACCAAGATTTGGCAAATTCTATATAAACCATATGATAAGAAGGTTGTTTCGACATGTCTTACATTAGAAAATAACTATACAGCATAATTTTCAATACAAAACTATAAACCTCTTTATCCAAAATATATACATAAATGAAATTATGCCTAAATGGTATACAGAACATGTCATATAATATGAGTTTGAATCTTGTGTCAAGGTTCAGATAAACATCTCCCATTAAGACTACATATACTTCTTCTCTATTCCCAACCATCAGCTTCATCCCCTCTCTATTTGGCTCACTCTTTAGTACGAATCCCTACATCCTAAAAGCAACATAATTAGAGGCTTCATTATTTAGCTACCAAGACCAAAAGTGATAATAGGAATACTATATTCATGTATCATATAAGCCTAAGGGTTAGCTGACACCTCTTGTCTTTCCTTTTAGGTTCATATTTTTGGCATTTTAACTTCTTATGTCCCTTATTTTACAAAATAAATATCATATACTTATAATCTTCATGACTTCCATAAGACTCCTAATTATACTATACTGATCGATATCTTCAGATAAAGGAAATTTAGATTGCTTAACAATGAACTTTTGAGACTTAACCTTTACGTTCCTTTTGGTTACTATCAGTGTTGTTTTACTTGTATTTTTTACCTTCTCTTCCTCAACAACACAATGGGTGATGAGGGAATTTATGTTTAAGCTTTATCCTAAGAGTTATATGTTGTGACTAGAATACCAAACTATAAAGGAAGAGTATTCAAAGCTTAGTGTACAATACAAGCATCAAGAATATAAATATTTAATGTCTTCAACTTAACTTTAGAGGTGGACCATCCTAATAGTATATTCCCCCACTCTCCCTACTCTAGTTATCTCATAAAGTATAGTTCTTTCAAATAAGGTACCTACCTTAGTATTAAAAAATGTCTTGTACTTGTTAAGTAAATCTTTGTCTATATTAGTCTCTGAAAGTCCATTTAGTAGATGATCTAGGATCGATCTCTTTATGCTTAAATAACATATATCTGTTGACCTTTCTTAAGCTACATAGGTTGCTCTTTAATCTTAGTACTAACAGACGTAGGTACTAGCAGTATATTTAAGACCATGGTCATACAGATGTTTTCCATCTCTAATGTAAACTCCATATAATTTCCATTTTTTGGAGTTGAAATCAACAAAATTTTCAATAATGACAATGCTATTATTTATATAAAAGGTAACTACAAAAATAAATATTGAAAATAGCAATGATATAAAATTGTATCTATAATGAGCATCTGATCACATATGTCTTGAAACATATGTGGATTGAATGCATAACAAATATAGATATGACCTCAACATAAAAGTGATCAAGGTACGCATCATCAACTATTGTGATTATACCACATATTGTCATAACTCAGGACCACATCGGGCACATGAAAACTGCTGCATACCTGACTAAGTGTTGGAGCCTGTTTTCGGAGCCCAACTATCCCGATGTCATAAAACGTGAGCATGCATATTACCTTGTAGGTTTTTTTCCATGAACTCTTATTAGCCATCATCGGTTCATCTTTATTCTTATAACATCCCAAAAGTTTCCTATTTGATAAATAGATATAATGCTTCTCCAACCAATTCCCTCACTTTCTTTCCATCAATCTTTTTTAAATCAACACCAAAGGCTACTAATTTTTATGGAGAGATATTAAAATGTGTTAGGAATCTATTGGTTTAAGAATCACTTCAATTGGAGGTCGGATGACGAAGTTATGGTCAAAAGAATCAAACATGATTATGTCCTCAATTATACTGTAACTATTTTGGGACAATTGACATAACTTTAACTAAAGATGTCAGATTAAGGTTATTATAGGAGATTTTTGAAGAGGACTTTGAGATCTACAACTTTTGTGAAGATCTCAAATAGAGATTTTGCCATATAGAAGGTCAAAATTGCAAAGTTCCTAAAATATACAGTGTATGTCCATTAAACGGACATACACCTCCACCTAACAGACATACACGGGCTCTAGGGTGTCTGCCAGACCCGTGAAGGTCTGTTTAATGGACCTAATGTCCATTTAATGAACATGGACTAGCCTGGGGACATTTTTAGACCCAAGAAGGTCGGTTTAATGGACCTAAAGTCCGTCTAACAGATATAGGTGAGACAAAACTCCATCTAAAGCATCTCCATTGGTTCCTACATCCATTCTAACTTCACTTTTAACTCATAATCTTCCCAAATTCACTTCTTATAATGCAATATCACTCCTTAAACATTCAATTGCCAAATTTATTTCATTAAGCTCCCAAATCTCAACTCAATTGATTCATCACATACAACTAATTCTCATTTTTCACTATAGCTATCCTATTTGCATCTTGTGCAGCAATATTAACTTATAATGATCATATCTCTCAATTCTAATATCCAAAAATTTCATACTTTATATAATTAGAAAGATAGAAAGATAATCTACAACTTCCAAGAAGACAACTTTGTCTAATTCAGCCTAGATCAATACAATTTTTCCCCTGAAGTCAGAACACATATTTTATCCTTGTGAAAGACTTGAAAATGCAATGTACCAACTTTGAGAGTCATGAGTAAAAAAAACAATCATATTTCATTATCATAAAAAAAAATAAGAGTTTACAAAGATTTAATGGCATTTCAAGCCATAATACATCATTTCACAAAATCCCAAAATACAAAGGGTTCTTGAACAAATAATACTTGAAATGCGACTAAAGGCCCATATTTACAAAGTCTATCTTAAAATACAAAAATATGCCTAATTGGAGTGATGCCTTGACTTTCTTTCACTCGATCTCTTGCTCATCACCTGAATAGGGAAAGGAGAGTAGGGTTGAGCTTAAAAGCTCATGGGTAAGAAGTTTATAATGGATAACAAGCAAAATCTTGAAATTGTTCATGTGTCATAGAAAATTCATATTGAATTCATAAAACGCATAGTTCTTAAATTCTCAACCAAAATCACAATAATACAAATCATGTGTGCATCAATCTTGTCAATATGTCATGAGCACATAAGCACATTAGAATGGTTTGGGTGGGTCCAAAATAGAACGTACTACACATTTTCATATAATGGTCCTATGTAGTCGTGAACATAACGTACTATTACAATCCCACATAATGCTCTTATGTACTCGTTAACTTAGGAGAGTCCGTGAAGGAGCTCTATGCCACTAGCAAGTAGGCAGGAGAAGCCTTTTATCAAGTGCACTTGACTTAACTCAGGGGACCACCACAAACCCACATAATCATGCATTTCACATCTTGTAAACATATTGCCCAAAATGACACATTTCCGAAACTTGATTTTCATGAGCATGAAATATTTTAAAAATAGTCTCCATGTACATTTCACAATTCATCAACCAAATTCACGCACCAAACATATGGAAATTTCTCAAATCATTCAAATGCAATAAATGCAATATATACGAAGTAATTGAAAATATTTTATTCACTTGATTTAAAAGAAAACTTTAATGGCTCATTAAATCTATTATAAACATGTAACCCACCATGAATTCCATGCTTATAACTTGCTCAAATGTGCCTCTCCTCTTACTCCTGTTATCTTTCTTGATTCCCTTTTCATAGGTAAAATCTCAAATTCAATAAGGTTGCAAAATTGACAACTCACAAGGTATCTTCAATAAAATTGATCCTAAAATACTTAAACCCATGCATTTTTTTAAACTCTATGGACTAAAACCTTTCCAAAAATACAAAGGATCCAAAATGACTTACCTTAAATCTTCACCAAAGAATGAGTTTCTTGGCTCAAAAGAAAGCTCTTTTCTTCCTCTTCCTTTTTCTCTTCTTGAACAACTTCAAAATCTCTCTTGAAAGCTAAGAAAAATTGAAACTTAGTTGATTTCTCTTCTTTCCTCTCAAACCACCGAAACTCTCTTCTTTTTCTCTCTTATTTTCATTTCTTCTCTTCTTCTCTCCCTTCAATTCACGTTCTTCTCTTCTTAAAAAGCAAGACCACATTTTCATCTTCCAATCCTACCCTTAATGAGCATAAAATGTCCACTTTGGCCCTTCCCTCATGCCTTATATCTTAAAATGCTTTAGTGAATGCCAAAATTGCCCTTATACATATACACTCTTATAATTTAATTCAACCAACCTATATAATAAAATTATACTAACATTTACATAATAATTAACTCCAAAAAATAATCTATTAAGACCTCAAAATTTATTTAAGTTATGCCTAAATAAAAATAATAAGAAAAAAATTTCAGGGGCTAACACTAAGGATACTCATAGTACCCTTAACCCGACTATGCAAGACTAATTGAATATCCTTTGAAAATATTTAGACAACACAACTACTGTATTTTGAAAATCCCAAAACTCAATTAAAACACCTATAAATTAGTTGTAAACACACTTCTATATCTACATTTGAAACTCTACCGCAAGTTTTGACTTTTAAGTCCACTCAAGAGCAATCTCAACAATAGTAAAAAAGGTTCATACATAAAGCCATTTACAAACCACAAGATAGTCAATAGTTAATTTACAAAATCATAAAGCATATCAACGTAACCAATTTAAAAAAAATAGTTCATGATCCACTATACAACAAAAGTACAAAATAGAGACTACCCATGTGCGATAATGCCCCAAAAATGTTAAAAGACCGCACGATCCACTTAGAGCTTAAAGTTCACCAAATTAACCTGCATGGTTGGAAAGCGAAGAGGTGAGTATACTATGTACTCAGTGAGCAGGAAAAACATATATAACAAACAAAACCCAGTACACACTAAGATGATCTAGATAACCTAAGGGTAGGTATTTCACGCATCTACCATGTACATAACCACCTATGAAATGAATATACATAACATAGAAATACATAGGCCTAGCCTATGACTAAACATATACTGGTTAGGAACTACATAGGCCTAGCCTATTAATCGCTTATCTAGTGAATATAGGTTCCAGTTCTAGTACATAAGAGTAGAAAAGCATCACATGTATACATCAAATCTCGTCAGGAAGCCAAATCTCATAATAGGCCAAAACAGTCATGTGTGCTGCCACTAGTTAGCCAAACTAGTGTGCACACCCATCGATTCCTAGTATTGGCTCGACTTTCATCTATAGTAAGTCCAAACTATAGTCGATAAGAGCGTCATGATCCTAAATGATGACATTGTCAGTGACCAGACCTCTAGGTGTGCAATCACGTGCAAGTCCTGCAAAAAAGTGTCAATATAAGGACTCGACTTCTATGTACCAGCGTCAAACATACCAAGGTTACTTAATCTGTTGTGTCTAGCACACGAATGGCCAATTGTTACCTCACCAATCACAAAAATCATGTACAAATATTAAGTAATAAAATCAAGTAAGGCATCATGCCTTTATTTATCAGTCCAACCGATAAAATGAAACTTTGCCATGGCTCTAAGCCAAAAGAAAACACATACATGCAATATGCATGACTCGGTTATACATATGTAAGTTCCAAAACATTATTTCATGCAATAAAAGTCATCTTTACACTCCGATTGCAAAGTGGTTAAAAAATGTTGTTTTAGAAAATAAACGTTGTCCTTTGCACTTTAAGTGCAAGTTTCTTGAAAACAATATCATTTCTCAAAATATGCAATAAAAACATCAGTTGCACTCTAAATGTAAAGAGTTATCCAAAATAATGTCGTTTATTAAATAAACAAGTATACTAGCATCTATTTGAGATTCAATTATATTATGCAATACATAGGTTCAAAATTCATAGACATCTATATGTCTTACGATGTCCTAGTCCCATTTGAGAGATATGGTTTCCCCATCTCACCTCAAAAGAAGGCGTACACTCCCTTGACTTCAACAATCCTCGGCATGAGCTCTTTGATTCACAGCTCCCAAGCCTTTATACATACAAATATATAATGTATTTACTGCTCAAACATGTATCTCATATTAATACACCACCACATAAGTGTATAAAACATAATATCATTAACTTTAAGTTATAAGATTCAGCCATTAAGCTGCTCACATGGCGACTTCCTTTATTAATCACATAAGCTTTCTTTTTCATTTTCCAAGGTATTTAATGCCTTTAATCCAATACTTACACATTTCAAAGAATAATTAAGCACATTTTTATCCAAGCACATTAGGTCATTACTCATCAATCTAAGAAAATATTGAAGTTTACTCTAAGTAAACATGAAAGCCTCTTTCCAATGCACGCCATTACAATCCTTGAATCCAAAGCCAAGTTCTCTTACGCATTTTATCAAACACCTAATGTGCATGACTTTCAAGTCATATTTCAAGACTTTATCATAGTAATTCATGCTCCTGTCTTGTTATATAACAAAAACATCTAAACAACAACACATTTCACCACTCCATTCAATCCAAATCCCTTCATTTAAGCCATATTCATCATAATTATACAACTCATTACATTAGTCCATTTCTTCCCCCATCATTTTAGCCAACTGTTGGCCCCTGAAAATTTTTAGCATGATGAGACAAATTTTGAGGTCTTGCTAGATTAATTAGGTTGGAAAAGATTAACTTGTTAACGTGGGTAAGATAATAAGGTATAGGTTAAGGGCATTGAACTATTAAAGTAGTAGGAGAGTGTACGGCCAATCTGGGCAAGTCACTTAAGTTTAAAAACCATAAGGCATTAAAAGAAGGGCAAGGTGGACTTTTATCATTCATTAAGGGTAAAATGGGAAGAAAGAAGTGTTGTTTCCTTCCTTAAGAAGG
>JANIJH010000008.1:23063520-23074457 GCA_024520975.1 Erythroxylum areolatum
TAGAAGTGAGAGTGAAGGTCGGCCATAAGGTTAGAAAAGGGAGAAAAATTAAAATGAGACGAGAAGGAGAGAAAAAGGGGAAGAGAAGAGGAGAAGGAAAGAAGTTATCAAGGTAAGTTAACATTTTGGTTTCAATTTCATCTTTCTCTTCAATCTGTCTTTCATATTCTTAGAGCACAAATTTAAAGAAACTCAAATAATGAAAGTTGTAGATATAGGTCGTAACTTAATCTCTGTGAAAGTGGCTTGACATAATAGTGACTAGAGTTCGAGTTATACTTGTGTCCCTAATACTGCCTATGATAGACGCCTGTGTAGGAACCTCGTATTATTTCCTAATTTTTGATGACCTTAGAGTCTGAAATAGTGAAAGTATAAAACATGAAAAATGATTATTGTAATGCTTCTATGAAACAGTTTTGTTAGGAGATGTGTTGATAATGATTTATTGAGGGGTTGAATATTGGTTGCCAATTTGTTTCTTACTAGCTTGTTCATAAAGGGAGATATGGTTTGTATAATGTTTAGATATATTAAGACTAATGAAAGTTTAGTTTCGGGGGGCATAAGAATCATGGCATTTGAATTTTTATAGAGAGAGTTATGATTAAAAGAAGATAGCTTGTTCATAAAGGAACATTAGGAAGAAAAAGATGTAAACATTGCATGTAAGGATAGGTTAGCTTGATGGTTGAGGAGACATTGAGCTGATTAGTAAGTGAAATATTGAACTATTGGAATTTGTTAGAATAACATTTATGATGATTGATTAGGGATGAATTTGGTTATGGTGGTATATGAATATGAGATACATGTTTGAGTAATAAATACATTATATATTTGTGTGTATAAAGGCTCGGGACTTGTGGATCAAGGAGCTCAGACCAAGGATTGTTGAACTTAATGGAGTGTGTACACTTTCTTTTCAGCTAAGTTGGGGAAACCATACCTCTCAAATGGGATTAGAACATCCTAAGACATGCATAATGACCTGTATGTGAATTTTGAACCTAGGTAATGCACAGTAGAACTGAATCTCAAGTAGATGCTAGTATATTTGTGTATTTAATAAACGACATTATTTTGAAACTGATGTTTTATTACATATTTTGATAAATGATATTGTTTTCAACAAACCTGCATTTGAAGTGCAAAGGAAAACATTTTATTTTTTGAAACTATATTTTTGAACAACTTTGCACTTGAAGTGCAAAAGATGACTTTTATTGCATGAAATAATATTTTGGAACTTACATATGCATAACTGAGTCATACATGCTGGAGGTATGTGTTCTATTTTGGCTTTAAGCCATAGCAATTTTCCATTTTATTGATTGGACCGACAAATAAAAGTATGGTGCCTTACTTGATTTTTTGTACTTAATATTTGTATATGATTTTTGTGATTGGTGAGGTAACGATTGGCCATCGTGTGCTAGGCACAAAAGATTAAGCAACCCTATACCCTTAACGCTGGTACATATAAGTCGATCCCTGTATCGACACCTTCTAAGAGACTTGTGGGTGATTCCACACCTAAGGTCTGGACACTGATGAGGTCATCACCTAGGGTCATGATGCTCTTGTCGACCGTAATCTAAACTCAACACAGATGAAAGTTGAGCCAATACTGAAAATCGGTGGGTGTGTACACTAGTTTGGTTGACTAATGGTGAAATATATTATTGTTTTGGCTTATTCTAAGATTTGATTTATACATGTGATGTTTTTCTATTTTTGTGTATTAGAACTGGAACCTATATTCATCGAATGAGTGATTAATAGGCTAGGTCTATGTAGTTCCTAACCAGTATACATTGAGTCATAAGCTAGGCCTATGTGTTTCTATGTCATGTATGTTCACTTCATACGTTACCCACACTATCTTGGTGTGTGTCGAGTTTTATTTGCGATATATATTTTTCTTGCTCACTAAGTACATAGTGTACTCACCTCGCTCCACTTTCCAACTATACAGGTTAATTTGGTAAACTTGAAGCTCTGAGTGTATCGTGTGGTCTTTTGACATTTTCGAGGCATTACCGTACGTAGGTAGCCTCTGTTTTATACTTTGTTGTATAGTAGCTCATGCACTGTTTTTATTAGGTTAGTTATGTTGATATGCTTTATGATTTTATAAATTAACTCTTAGTTGTCATGTAGTTTGTAAAAGACCTTACGTATGAACCTTTCGTATTGTGGTTGAGATTGCTTTGAGTGGACTTAAAAGTCCAAAAGTTGTCATAGAATTTTAATGTGAATATAAAAGTGCATTTATAACTAATTTACAGGTATTCTAATTGAGTTTTGGGATTTTCAAAATACAATTGTTGTGTTGTCCAAATGTTTTTAAAGGATAATTAGTTAGCCTTACATAGTCAAGTTAAGGGTACCGTGAGTATCCTTAGCCTGGGTATACGGCGGTCATGTACCCGATGTGATTCTGAGTTGCGACAGCCTTGACCACTGATATCAAACAACTTAGGAACATTCGTCTCAAACATGTGCACTGACCTATTCCCCTATGTGAGTGTAAAGAAGGCAGTCTTCTTCTCCTCGCTATCAAATCTGGTATAATATTGTTCGTTGAATTCGTTGATAAAATCCACCTAGGTAATCTGATTACGATAGCGTCCCTGGACATTTTCCCACCAGATTCTAGCATCACCCTCTAGTAATCGGACAACTACCTTCAGCTTCATCTCGTCAAACCGTCCTATATCATGGAATGTCTCTACAATTTGTCTTATCAAAGTTTTGGCCTCTGTAACATCTCCATGCCCATCAAAGGTACCACACTTGAGGTTCCTTACCTCCTTAATATACCCTAAAATTTTGAGCATCAAATGTTGCTCTGACACAAGACTAGGTACCACCACTTGCTGCTGTAGTGGCGGTACCTATGGTGGCATCTGTGGCACTCTAGCCCCAGGCTGCCGCTGTGCAGTGTACTATGTCTACCATGTCATCACCTGCTATAGAGCCTCCCTCGCCATCGGTGGCAAGCTTGGCTGTGCTACCGTCGGCGATGCTACATTGTGAGGCTACCTATGAGCCGATAAGCTAGCTAATGCTAGTTCTGTGACTATTTTAGGGTTGTGTTCCTTTGGCTCGGGTCGCAAAGGTCCAACCTTACTATGACTTCCCCTTCTTCGTCCAACTATACTATCACTATAAAATCAAAGAAAAAGACATTTAATAAAATAGATCGGACTAAGCCTAGCTTATCTGATGTCCCAAACACCCCAAGGAATGTCGACAAGTACTCTCACTGAGGTTGAAATCATCTGACCATTAAGGACCTCAACTTAACAACTTGAGATTTAACTTCTCGTCTAAAGACTTTCGACACCCAGACTCAACTCCTAAGGCTCATAAACCTTTTGAAAACGGTAATAATACTTTTGAAAACGTAAAAATCATACTCTCATACCAATTTAATTGTCACAACCCAGGATCACATCGAGCACATGAAAACTGTCGTATTCCCGGGCTAAGGATACTTATGATACCCTTAACCCAACTTTACAAGGCTAACTAAATATCCATTGAAAACTTTTGGACAACACAACAGTTGTATTTTAAAAATTCCCAAACTTAATTAAAACACCTGTAAATCAGTTTTAAATGCATTTTTATATTCACATTTAAAACTCTACCACAATTTTTGGACTTTTAAGTCCACTCAAGAACAATCTCAACAATAGTACAAAAAGTTTATACATAAGGTCGTTTACAAACCACAAGATAGGAAGAGTTAATTTACAAAATCATAAAGCATATCTACGTAACCAACTTTTAAAAATACATTTCATGAGCTACTACACAATAGAAGTACAAAATAGAGACTACCTATGTGTGGTAATGCCACGAAAATGTCACAAGACCGTATGATCCACTTAGAACTTCAAGCTCACAAAATCAACCTGCATGGTTGGAAAGCGAAGGGGTTGAGTATACTTTGTACTCAGTGAGCAGGAAAAACATATATCGCAAACAAAACCCAATATACACTAAAATGGTTTAAATAACCCAAGGATGGGTTGTTCACGGATCTAACATGCACATAACCACCTATGAAGTGAACATACATGATATAGAAACACATAAGCTAGCTTATGACTCAACATATACTGGTTAGGAACCACATAGGCCTAGCCTATTAATCACTTATCCAGTGAAGATAGGTTCTAACTCCATTACACAAGAATAGAAAAGCATCACATGTATAAATTAAATCTCTTCAGGAATCCAAATCTCATAATAGGCCAAAACAGTCATGTATGTCGCCATTAGTCAGCCAAACTAGAGTGCACATCCACCGATTTTCGTTATTAGCTTGACTTTCATCTATGGTGAGTCCAGACTACGGTTGACAAGAGCATCATGATCCTAGGTGAAGACCTCGTTAGTAACCAGACCTCCAGGTGTGTAATCACTTGCAAGTCCCGTAGAAAGGTGTTGATATGAGAACTCAACTTTTATGTACCATCATCAAGGGTACGAGGGTCACTTAATCTATTGTGCCTAACATAAGAATGGTCAATCATTACCTCACCAATCACAAAATCATATACAAATACTAAGTACTAAAATCAAGTAAGACACCATGTCTTTATTTATCGGTCCAACCGATAAAATTAAACCTTTCCATGACTCTAAGCCAAAAGAGAACACAAACACACAGCATACATGACTCGGTTATGCATATGTAAGTTCCAAAACATTATTTCATGTAATAAAAGACATCTTTTACACTCCAACTGCAAAGTTGTTCAAAATGTGGTTTCAGAAAATAAAACGTTGTCATTTACACTTCAAGTGCAGGTTTGTTGAAAATAATATTATTTCTCAAAATATGTAATAAAAACATCAATTGCACTCTAAGTGCAAAGAGTTATTCAAAACAATATCGTGTATTAAATACACAAGTATACTAGCATCTATTTAAGATTCAATTTTACTATGCATTACGTAGGTTCAAAATTCACATACAAGTCATCATGTATGTCATGGGATGTCCTAGTCCCATTTGAGAGAGATGGTTTTCCCAACTCACCTCAAAAAAAGGTGTACACTCCCATGACTTTAACAATCCTCGATACTAGCTCCTTGATCCACAGCTTCCAAGCCTTTACACATACAAATATATAATGTATTTACCACTCAAACATGTATATCATATTATTACACCACATATAAGTGTATAAAACATAATATCACCATCTTTAAGCTATAAGATTCGACCATTAAGCTTCTCACATATTTACTTCCCTTATTATTCATATAAGCTTTCTTTTGCATTTTCTAAGGCATTTAATGCCTTTAATCCAATACTTACACATTTCAAAGCATAATTAAGCACATTTTTATTCAAGCACATTGGGCCACTACTCATCAATCTAAGTAAAAATTCATGTTTACTTTAAGTAAACATGAAAGTCTATTTCCAATGCACACCATTACAATCCTTGAATCCTAAGTCCAGTTTACTTAAACATTTTGTCAAAACACCTAATATGCATGACTTTCAAGTCATATTTTCAAGACTTTATCATAGTAATTCATTCTCCTATCTTTTTATATAATAAGAACATCCAAACAATAACACATTTCACCACTCTATTCAATGCAATTCCCTTCATTTAAGCCATATTCATCATAATTATACAATTCATTACATTAGTCCATTTCTTCCCCCATCATTTTGGCCAAGCCTCATCAAATATACATCTTCTTCATTTTTCATCATCAATTCACATTATCCATACATAATTAACACCATAGAATTCATTTAAACTATCAGTTTCAAAAGATATTTAAAATTTCACAAACTTTCACCAAAGAGAGGGTATCTCAGTTTCGGATTAAGGAGACTTCTCTATGACTCATTTCATTCATCTAAACCCTGTTTTTAATGCATATTAAAGCATGGAGAACAGCATATCTTAACACCAAATTCAAAATCATAATGTAGAGAGAGATGAGACAAATTTTACCTAAACTTTTCTTTGGTGATATCTTAAAATCCTTTGAGAATTTCTCAAATCTAACAATAGATTTAAGTTTCTTGATCCCAAGTTAACTTAGAACACCTTGGTTTGGGTTGGAGAATCAAAAACAAAAGGTGGACATGTGGTGATGGTCGAATGGTGTTCTTCTCCTCCTCTCTTTTCCTTTCTTCCAATTAAAACAAAGTGTTTTTAATATTTAATGGTGGGGTACACGGCCACAAAAGAAAGAAGGGTATAGAATGTTAACTCATCTTGACCAAACATGGTGAAATTACCTTTTTGCCATTAGCTTATGTGAAATTACCATTATACCCTCCAAATTTTCCTAAATTTGCAATTAAGCCCAAATTTTGAGAATGACCAAAATTTTTATTTTTATTTTGATCCCTGATGAAAATTATAATTAATTCCTTTAAATTTATAAGATTACATATTAGTCTTCCAAAAATTGAAAAATTACATTTAGGTCCCTTAACTTTTGACAATTTGCAAATAAGCCCTTATATACATCAAGTTTTCTAATTGAGCTTTCTAAGCGTCCAATAAGTCTATAAATCTTATATAATCACCTCTAAGGCATTAGAACACATTTAACTCAGCCACTATGGTCATATCCATCTAATGGACTCGATTTTACACACTTATAAGCTTATATGTCGAAAATCTCTAAGATTTCGCATATTAATGAACTCTGAGTTCATGTAAAGACATATAACATTAAATTTTGACGAAATTTTATATAAAGATCACCCAGAACTTCATTTTTGTGCCCATATTTCCATGTAATAATTGTGTAAAACCAATCCAAATAACAAATATGCAATTTAAACCAGAAAAAGCAGATTAATTTCTTCAATTATCTTATGGAGAAATTTGAAATTTTTTCACTTAAATTCATATAATCATAAAACCACTCTAATACCATGTGTCAGACATAGCACGAATCTCAATGATCATATTAAAATCACTTATAAACTTGTAAAAACAAAGATAGTGCAAAAAATTGCGTATTTTGTTGTCCAATTCCAAATAAATAAGCTGCTAAATTACATAAAAACATGTTGAATTGTTTGAACAAGCTCAAACATATGAATAAGCTGCTAAGACTTTTAATCAATCTTTATGAAAATAGCATAACATTATGATGTCAACATTTTTTTGTGCCTTAATGGATGAACTGCTTAACAAGTTAGCTAATCTATACCTATACAAACTTACTTAAGGAGGCAAAAGAAAATAACTATTTATAGTAACCTTATTCTAATATAATAATTTGTGCCATTCTTATGACGCAACAAATTTATTGCTCAGATATTCCATTTTGCCGTGAGCAATGTTCCAATTGCCTCAAATCATGTGCGACAATCGCATCATTACTTTTGATATATATATATATATATAAAGGACAGCGTAAATCCTGCTGTAATAAGGGTAAGAGCTAGAAAGTGGAAACTACAATGTTAGTGCTAAGGAAGATGTAAATTAGAGAAATCGAAAAAATGCCAAAGTATGCTGCACAATGAAGCACATCTCCAATAGCAACTTTATAATCTGACTTCCAAGACTTTGTAGAAACTTTAACAACCAATGTTATACAGCTAAGTTAGTTTCTTCTTTGCTATTCTTCCACAAAAGACTTGACCTTTTCACACCAATGGAGCTGTTCAATTCTATTCTTGTTCATCATATACTCGTGCAAGAATACAGAAAGCTCATTGTTTATTCCCCTTGCCTCCAAGAACTCACGAAGTCTCTTTTGGAGCTCGATACTCAATTTCCTAAAATCGTAATCATAAGAAAACAAACCTCAGAATCCGAGAAACAGCATCAAGTGGCAAATTCACTAGAGAAATGTCAAATCTTACCTAAAATCAGGCCCCATGTAAGGCCGATCAAGCATCTTCTGATTCTTAAGTAAGTAAACTCTCTGAATCTCCAAAGAATCAGGCCAAGCCGAGCAAGCGAACTCCAAAGCATCATCGTCAGTCCCCTTAGAGATATCAACAAGCAGGGTGATGTGAAGCCTCACATCTTCCACTGACCTATCAACCCCTCCTGCAATTGGACCAATTCCATACCCATCAAACATTGTCACCTCCATGTCAATATCTTCTACATCGTCAAATCTTCCCTTGAGTCTGATCCACTGCTGACCCGGTTGATCTTGCACAGTGAATGAACTGAATTTGGTGGCAGGCTTGAATTGGAGAAGATCAAATTTTTACTATTAGCTTTACGTTCAAAATACCTAAAAGCACGAAAATTGACATCACGTCTAATATAAAACGAGTAGGCTACAAAAGAAGAACAGCAAAAGAGGGTATAGGTGAAACCTGATTGGGAGGGGCGACGTAGGAGAAGTGTTCAATCTTGTTGTGGATGATTCTTAGAATGTTAGCGTCAAATGGGGATCTCGCAGTTGAACAAGGCCTTGATGAGTACGTGAAATGTCCAAGTTGAGTTGAGAAGTTGTGAGCTGTGTTTACATAAGAATAAGAAATTTGAGAGTAAGAGAAAGGGAAGCTATATCTCTTAGCAATTCCAAAGAGACGACTCATGTTTCCACTTTCTCCAAATGGGGTTTAGGGTTTTCCAAAAATCGCAGAAGTTTAACACCTCGATTAACGATGTCGTTTCTTAGTTGTCGGATCTGGTCCGTGCCGAAAACCATCCTAAAATTTTCCTTATGACCTTTTGTTTTTTTTTTTTGGTTTGAATGACAATTTTCCTTGTGACTTAAATACTAATCTTAGTGGAATATAAAATGTTTTATGTAGACACATACGAAAACCGTCCTAAAATTTTCTTTATGACGTAAATACTAATCTTAGTAAAATACAAAATGATTGGAGTGTTACATAAATCATTCGACTTAAACTCTTTATCCGACGAAACCTTAAAATTTTGTTTGAAAAATACATGTAACATTTATTTATTTTAAAGGTGAGGTCACATTACCAGTGGGGTATCATCGAAGTTACAATTTCTGGCAAACATCTCTAAAAATATATCCGCTTACTTAATCTCCCATGGGCTATTATTACCTATTTAAAACCACTTCACTTTATAATATCTTCCTTTTGAATTAACAATCTCTTTGGTTATCTAGCTCCCTTCCTTTGTAACCTTCCAAAATCTAAAACTTGTTGGAAAATCGGGTCGAGACTAGATCCCGACTGCAGCGGAATAATTAAGAAATTCTTTCGTAACTTTTGATTTTCAAACAATCAAAATCTCTTTAATTCTATAAAATGATTAACACAAATCATAATAAAGCATAATCTTAATTCGTACCTTATTATGAAACTTGATCTTTATTTTGTTGAATCTCGAGCTACTTTCAAAATCGATTTGTCTCAACCTCTGTAGGCACACAAGTTCCCGGCCTCTAATAGTATCTATAGAATGTATTGAAAGAACTCTATAAAACTTACAGAGATGGTTAAGCAAGAAGTACCAGCTCTATTGAACTTAAGTCTATTTATAATAAATTTTGGACATTTTAGTAACTTAATTAAAATTAAATTCTAATTTTAATTAAACTTTAATTAGAATTATAAATAATTCTAATTAAATACCAATTATGTTTAAATAAAATATAATATCTATATTAATCCTTATTTATTAAATATCTTATATTTAATAATAATGTTTCTCAAACTTTACAATCAAGTCTAACTTGATTAAATTAACTTTACTCTATTCAACTCATTTTATATGTGAGACCTATTAGGTTCTCAAATATATTGGCAATGATTATAAATTATAATTCTAATTTATAATTAGAATTAGATAAATTAAAACTCCTTTCAATTTATCTTTAATTCTTCAATTAAACAATTTATAATAATAGATCAAAATTGGTATCTAGCAATCTATCATGTCCACTCAAATATTTAGGAATGTCAAAGTAGTTTTGAATAACCTTTTCGTGCATGATTTTTCCATGTAATTCAATCATCTCATCATACAATGTTTCGATTATACATAGAGCATAAAATTAATATCTATTCTATTTTGAGTACAATCATATTAGTTCTCAGTCATTAACTATTGATTCAATTATTGACATGTAACATCCTATCCCCATACTAAGGGTTAGACCATTAAGATAAGACACATGTGAGATATCAATGAGGGACTAAGAAAAATGCATTTTCATGCTTATGCATATTGTCAGCATACACACATGTCAATTTGAATTTTTTTTGCACACATTAAAACGACTGTACATGCATTCATTGACATTCCAGGTATAATTGATTATAGATGTGATTATGTGAGAATCGTGAATTGATTGTATTGAAAATTGATGTGGAGAATATATGTATTGATTTGGAATTTTTGGGGAAGTTTTGGAGAAATTTTTCGAAAATGTTGGGTATTACTGGGCTAGAAAAAATGTCAAGTGGCAAGTAAATTGATAAATGGTAGTAGAATTTACTATCCAATGAAAATGGAAATTTTGATAATTAACTTTAGGATTTATTTACAAAGGTCATTAAAAATTGAGAGAAAATTAGATTAAAAATTGGAGACTTTTCGACTAGTTTTTAATAAAGGCCCAAATGGGACCATAGGAAGGTGACAAGTGGTAGTGACAAGTGTCACTGCCACTCACCACTCCTCTCTCCCACGATTCTTTCATTTGAAAGACCAAGTTAATTGTTATGTCTTTCACTTTTAACTGTTGTCTTCATCTTTTTCATGGTCTTCTCTTCTCCTTCTTCATGAATTGTGTTGCCAACCATCACCAACGTTGAACCGTGCTTCCATCTATCAATTGCTACTTCCATTTTGTTGTTTCTTCCGTTTGTCACTAAAAACCTAACCCTATCACCTTTAAAAGATGAAGATCGTATGATGCTTGGGAGCTAGGGCTAAGTGTTATTTTTTGAAGATTTGAAGCTAAATCAAGTAAGT
>JANIJH010000008.1:23108866-23119418 GCA_024520975.1 Erythroxylum areolatum
TAATGCTAAAATGAAATGACAAGTAATTGAGTTATAAAATGAGAATGAGAATAAGATATGAAGTTTGATAAAGTACCGAGGATTGTTATTAAGCATGCATTGTACATAGTCTATATACACAGTTGTGCATGAATAAAGGCTTACAATTGCACCATTGTTAATGTGAGTGCAACGTGTGTCTTGCATAAATGGATTGTACAGGTTAAAAGTCCGCATTCAGGCATTTTTAGAATTTGCAAGCAAATGTTAATCTGGAGCGTACTGTGAGTAGACCTAGATGGTCTCATTTCATTATTTGCTTTGTTTGAATTTTGTATTAATTAACTATTGGATGATATTATGAATGTGATTGATTGTGTTGGTTTCCGGACAGAAGGTCCGATGAATGTGAAGTATAAATGAAATATTAAAGTGCTCCTTGTATGTAAATTGGATGAAATATGTGATACATGACTTGGTTGTTAAATGCCAGACTTAGTTCGGAAGGAAAGTTTGATCATGCATACAAATGAAAAAATGATACTCAACTCTAATGTTGAATGCCGGACTACGATCCGATGATATGTGAATGTGAGTGAATGGGATCATGCAAATGTGATGAGGCATTTCATTTCATGAATGCATGAAACATAATGGCATTTGTGACCAGAGTAGCCACCGATTAGAGCTTAAAGCTTAACGAGTAAAAATGAGCCTCGAGCTCAAAAGTGATTCAGTGATTCAGAGCTTAAAGCTCAAAGTGTGAAAAGAGCCTCGAGCTCATAAAATGATTTAAAGCCTCAGGCTCAATGTTTAATGAGCCCGGTATCTAATGGAGACAGGACCGTTTAGACTCTCGGTCACAATAATGTAATAAATGAAAAGTAGGTCTCATGCACACTACATATGCATAATATGAATGATTAAATTGTATTGATTGTGAAATGTGAAATGTTGTGAATGTGATTTATGTGTTATTTGACTGGGTGAGCCATCGATGATGGTCACTCATTAAGTTGGCAAATCTCACCCAAAATTTGTAAATATTTTTTAGGATCTGAAGAATACCCCGTTAGGAAAACGGGAGTATCCCTATAGCATTCGAATAAGGGATTGAGTTCGGGATCAGTTCGCGTCTGCATTAGTATTTTCCTATTTTTGTATAAATTTATATTCTACGATTTCTGTAAAATAATGTGTTCCGAAGTTTTTGTATAATGTTTATACAAAGGTTTTTTGTGGTGAAATGTGAAGACATTATGACTAAAGTGTATTGTATTTGTAATGGGCCCCAATTGGCTATTGAAATTCTATTGATTGTATTGTATTGATTGAAAATATTTAAGAATGAAAGTGGGCCCGAATTGGTTATTATTTCTGCTTATGTTTGTTGTTGTTTCAAAAAAAATTATACCTAATTTTGAATGATTGAGTGCTCTAGCATGCCATCCTCGCGGGGCACGGATTCGGATATTACCCAAGATATCAGGCACTTGTCTTGCAGGAGTGGGGCGTTACATAACATTTGTAAACTATTTACAAAGTGTCATTCTACCTTGGCCAAGGAATTTTGGAATCAATACTAATTGAGAACAACATAACATTCTCCCTAATTATTTTAGGGTGATGAATTATATCTTGATCACTCAGCTACCTCCATATAGTTCATGCTACATCCAATGAAAACCAATTAAATGACATATGATTAAATCAATCATAAGTAGTATCAAAATATACCAATTCCTATACAAGATAACTTTAGTGACCTCAAGTCAAATGATCACTTATACAATCATCACAATGAGAATTTTCATAGACATACAAGTAATGTTCCAAATGAATTTCTTATATCAGGTATGTTCAATGAACTTGTTATCTAACAAGCACCCACACGTTTGTTTAAGTATCTCTATAATTTAGCCTATCAAATCGAATACTTCCTTCATAAGGAAAAACATAATATGTGCTAGTCTTTTTGCATTCTATTAATGTCCAATTTTAATAGAACAATCACTAAGAACAATTCAGGGATAATACATAAATGCAATATGAATAATTTCATTTGCAATGTACAATTATCCCATAGACTTTATCATATACATCTAAACATATACAAGATAAAGAATTCCTTCAAATAATTTGTCACTAAACTACAACCAAAGCGATTGGCTGTTGGGTATAAACCAACAATCTCCTACTTGCACGAGCTAATCCTTTTAGTATTTCATACCATATCACCATATGATAATTATTCTACTACTGGGATAATGGCTTAATAAGATAATTCTACAAGATTCTCTATAGTGAGCACTTGCTTAAATCTTACAACGCTCATCTTAATTATCATCATAATTAAGAAAAATTACCTAAACAAATTCTTAGATTTTTAATGAAACATTAGCTCCTTATGCATGCCCAATGGCCCTATTATTCCATAATATATTACTGTCTTAAACAATGCAATGAACTATATCCAGTTCACTAATGAACTTGATTTCGATTAAATGACAAATGTATTATGGCTTAATTAGCAACCATTGCTACACTGGAACTTTTCCAATCTTAAAATGATATTGTTCTAAATAAAATAAACCTTAATTAAGATTTACTTCTAAAGTTATATCCTTATCACCTTGAACTCAAATATCAACTCATACACAGAATAATGGATATCTTTAATACTTCACAAGTATCATATATATTTTAAATAGTAAATATATTTAGTATATTATCTTTATAATTGGATTGAAAATAGGTTAACAACTTCCAATCTATCTCTATAGACCTAATTCCTAGAATTAAGTTGTTACCTTTTTCATATCCAACAAGAGTTGTTCCTGAACAATTATATTTTCAACAATTAAAAGTTAGAATTGTTGTTCTCTATGAGAAATATGTCTCCACATAATCCCACTATAGCAGATAACTATACTACCACTAACCTTCTTGCAAACATGTCAAATTCACAATCATCTCTAAAACAAACTCTTTGAATTCATCGTGAAAGTGAATGTTTCAACGTCTCATAACCTTTCAACTATACATCAAAAATATCAATAAAGGCAATAGCTCCAATTGGATGTATTGTCATGAGATTTGAACTTCTTAAATTCCATATTACTTCTACTACTTATCTTAAAAACCATTCTCTTATAAGTATACATTAAAATAGACAATTTATTTAATAGGTCTATAAGATTATATTCAGTCCTTTGAATATCTCATAACCTTTTATTGTCCATTTCAGTTCTAAAATTTAATGGATGATATCTTTCAACTAAGCATTACATTATTAAATCATTAACTTTGACTCTTTCAAAGATTTGGTATTTCATATCTAATATGAAATCTTGCTAATTAATTTAACTAGAACTATTAAAGGTAAGTCATTGTACTAAGCATAGCTATAGAAGAAATAATATTGCATTGTACAATATCTAATATTGTATTTTACTCCTTACATAAATCCATACACTTATGAATTTAGTTATGAGGTATTTACTAGATAATATCATTCCCTATAGATAACCAAAAATTTAAAACTCACCAAATCGATCTCATCAAAATGCTTCAGTGTCCTTAATGCTTAATTTATACTTTAGATTTAAACATTTGAACCTTTCAAAATTTTAATTCATTATTTCATTTAATACATATGACCATATCACATAAATTAATTAGGAATATAATGAAATATAATATTATCCTTTTATAAATTGTTATTCATCCAATACATCACATGTATAAGATTTAACAATTCAATATCATCATCATCATTTCACCAAAGGTTGATTTGGTTATTCTTCAACTATACAAGTTTCACAAGTTCCATATGATTCATGATCAAAAAGATACATATATCTTAGTATGCAACTTTATGATTCTCGTTATGTTGATTTAACCAATATGGTATAAAAGGATAATATCGGTTATCCAACTTGTAATTCTAGCCACTTATGTTAAGCATAATTCTCCTTTACTTCAGCACATACAAACTCTTTATATAAAATTGGATCAAGTACTTTTACTTAACAATCTATTTCTAACCTACATTAAACATTACAATAATGTTGAATCTAAATTCAATATCACATACTCATAAGCATGAAATAGAAATACATATGATCTCTTATCATATTACCCATAGGTAAGAAAAGTCATGCAATCATTTTCTTCTTATGAAAAATAATATCATACTATAGCAAAGCCTTTAATTGTAATCCATAATTATGATTTTAGAGGCTAAATTAAGTGGAACAATTTCAATAAGCTACTGTACCTTTCTGCTCTACTCCATGCAACCTCTTGCATCTTACAACCATGGTGTTAACATACATTTTACTTCTTGTCATCAAAGTTTATAAGACATTAGTCATCTAAAAATGACATTAAATTTTGTTGTTTATATGACTTTAACATATTTCTCAAACTTTCTCATTGAATCCTCAACAAGGATTATAGCAACGTTATGTAATGGGCGTACAATTTTCTATTCTAACTTTGAGAACTTTTTTTAAACATATCCTATGTCCAAGAACTTGGGTTCACTAACTTAGTATCAACTATACTAAATAAGGTAAATTCTACTAAGAACAAAATATAATTGTAAGAGAAGCAAGTAATCATTTCTATGTCGTGAATACCAAATAAGATTGGGACTTTAATTATGCATTTGGTTACTCCCACTATTTTATTTGAAATAATAACCCTCACTACTATTCAGAAAGATTACTCTAATCTTTCTAATAGGCTAGGATTCCATTCAAATATAGTTGTTCTTGAGTTTGCCCAACAAACCAACTAGACCTAAATTTGGTAGAAAACAACTTTATCAATCACATCTCGATCTGTTAGGTGACAACTCTTGCCAAAACATATCTAATATGTTATTCCTAACCCTACCTCTGAATTCATGTGATGATGAGTTTGCTTATCCAAATTACTCAAATTTAATTAACTAAAACCCACTATTATAAGACTAAACATGTTCAGCTTAAAATGGCCTTGAATTTGCTCAATAAGTCTACAATAAACAAAACTCTGGTTTATTCTTATATCGATGAAAGGTAGCAATTACGTTCTCAATGTGTACTTAATATTTTAACGAGGGATTTTAACTTCATATTGCTCATCAAACAAAAAATTGCATGTAAAATATCACATATATAAAACATACATTTTAACTTGCATATAATATATATATCAGCTACATAAATAACGTATGCATCTTATGCACTCATAATCAAATTATATGCCTAAAACATCAAACATCGTCGATTATAGTTATTAATACAACAAGCGTCGTCGATTATAGTTATTGATCTTTATAATCTAAAATAATATTTCCAACTCTTTGAAAAATTAAATTAGATTAAACTCATTGATTCCTAAATAAACTAAATTCCTATTCCAAATATGAATTTATTTTGATTTGAAAACAATTTTCAAATTCAATTGGAAACTATTTCCAAGCATCTTAACTCCTTAAATAAAATGTAACTGAAAAGAATTTTCAATAAATTATTCTAATATAGACAAACTCTTTTTTCAAAATTATATAAGTAACACATTCTAATCTAAATAGAAAACTATTTATAATCTAATTAGAAATTATTTTACCTTAATTAGAAAATTATTTTCTAAGTTAAAACGAAAAAACTTTCAACATTAAATAAAATACGTTTAAATTTAATTAGGAAAGCCCTTTATAATATTTATTTAGAAATTAATTTCTTAATAAATTAGAAAACCTTTTTTAATAAATTAGAAAAATATTTTCAAAAAAATAAAGAAAGCTCCTTTTCTTGATAAATAAATGAAAACACATTTCAAAATTTAATCAAGATAATATCCTTTCTAATAAACCAAGAAATTTATTATTTATAAATAAAGAAAAATTTCTAAATAAATAAAATAAAAATTCTCTAAACAAATAAAATTGTAAATTTAATTTATCTCAATCAAATTGAAATAAATAAATTTAATCAATAAACATCTTTCCTAATTACTTAAGAAAACACTTTTCATAATTTTAAGGAGTTTAATTAATTAATTTCAATCTAATTGAAAATAATCAATTTTAAATTTAGAAATTATTTCTAATTAATTAATTTCAATCTAATTGAAAATAATTAATTCTAATTTTAGAAACTAATTTTCCAATTAATTAATTTCGATCTAATTGAAACTAATTAATTTTAATTTTAGAAACTACTTTCCTAAAATTAATTAGGAATCAATATATTATTAATCTTAATCAAATTTAGAAAATAATTATCTTAATTTTGGAGTTAAATTGATAACTAATTTAATTTAATAATTCAACTCTTTAAAAAATTAAACTAAATTCTAAAACATTCCTAATGAAACCAACCATTTGAAAACAATTTCAAATAATTAGAAAAGAACTTTCAAATTTTATTAGGAATTTCATCCTACTCAATTTCAATTAACCAGATTTAATTAAAAAGAAAGCTTAAAATTATAAAAATTAAATAAAAAGTGGGTGGAATGTTTAACCCTGTACTACAAGCGTCTAGTCAACTAGATAATTTTATTGGCGCATGCATTGTAGCTACTGATCGACATTGTTATTGCTTAAGGGGCGCGTGTAAGCATTCTCCAAATCTAGGGTTGTTGGAGTTATTCATGCCGCCACCTCTACGCCCCGACACCTCTCTAGCGGGAGATATCGCTTTGTTGGTAAAGTTAATCCGCCACACAACCACAATCACCAACGAGGTCGTACGAACAACAGAAATTTGTTATAGAGAAAGAGAGATAAAGAGAGTTACAGAGAAAGATACAAAGAGAGAAGTTTATTGTAACAAAACATGTTGTATACTATGTTGGGACATGCTTTATTACATTCGCGAGTTATCCAATATACTCGGGTACAAACGCCACCTTATGGTCTTATTTTAAACGTTGCGTATAATACTAGTTAATATTCTAGATCTTCTGCATTCTTGCTCACACTTCTTCATCTTCGACAACCTCCGCAATAATTCCCTTCCCATTAATGTCTTTGTCCATCAAATTGACTTTTGGAAACTGCTTTTAGAGGTCAGAAACATTCTCCTATGTAGCACTATTGTTCTCCCCATCTGACCATTGAATCAACCGTTGTGTAATTGCCCGATTGTTCCTTTTGGTAATCCACCTGTCCAATATTGCTATTGGAACCTGTTCTACAAACTTAAGAAACTTTGGTAGTGATGAAGAAGTGCAGTTTTGCCCCTCATGTGCCTTCTTAAGCTGTGATACATGAATCACTGGGTGTATTGCTGCCTCGATTGGAAGGTCCAACTTATAAGCCACCTCTCCCTTACATTAAATCACCCTACATGGCCCGTAGTACGATGGAGATAGCTTCTGATTGCTCCTAATCTATAAAGAAAATTTCTTGTACAGTTGTAATTTTAACAACAACATATCTCCCACCCTGAATTCTCTCTCTAAACGCTTAGAATATACATAATGCTTCATATGATTTTAGGCCTTCTGTAAATGAAATTTTGTGACATTAAGCATAGCCTCTCTGTTCTATAAAACTCGATCAACTTCTGAGACCTTCGAATCCTCTGAAATGTAAGGAGTATACATTGGTGGTGGATAACTGTACAGAACTTCAAATGGAGTGGTGTTGATGGTAGCTCGATAAGTGGTATTGTACCACCATTCTGACAACGCTATCCATTCTCCCCATTTTTGAGGTGTTTCTCCATAGAAACAATGCAAATATATCTTAAGAATTTTGTTTACTACCTTTGTCTGTCCATCCATTTATGGATGGTAGGCGATCGAATATTTCAACTTAACCCTTTGCAACCGAAGAAGCTCCTACCAAAAATTTCTTAAGAAAATCGAGTCTTTGTCACTAACAATGGACTCCAGCATTCTATATAATTTAAACACATTACTAAGGAATAATTTAGCTATATCACAAGTAGAATAAGGGTGTTTGACATGAATAAAGTGAGAATATTTGGTGAATCGATCTACCACCACTAATATAACAGATTTCCCCTTCAAAACAGGTAAGCCCTCCATAAAATCAATACTCACCTCCTTCCAACTTCCTTTTGATATCTTGAGAGGTTGCAGTAATCCAGGGTAAGTAGAATTATTATGTTTATTTCTTTAGCAACTGATACAATTTTGAACATAAACCCTCACGTCTCGAGTCATGCCCTTCCAGAAGAACAATTTATATAGCTTTTTCTTAATGGCTACCGCACTTGCATGCCCTCCCATGGCATCGTTATGACTAATGTCAATGATCTGTTGACGGATTCTCGAGTTGGTGCCCACTACTAAATGTCCCTTTTATCTTAATAACCCATCCTTCCATTCGTAAGCACATGGTTTAGTATTGTCAGATTCCAATGTCTCGATTAAGTCCTAAATTACTCCATCTTCTTACCAACTCTTTTTTATTTCTTCTAACAGCTCACCCTGCATCTATGTTAATGATTTCATTAACATTTCTGCACTCGTGATTCTTGAGAACGAGTCCGCGGTGATATTCTCTTTACCACTTTGATATTGCACTTCAAAATTATAGCCCAAAAGCTTTGGTAGCCATGATTGTTGAAATGGAGTCGACAGACCTTGTTCTAGTAAGTATTTTAAGCTCTGATGATTGGTTTTGACTATAAAAGATTTGGGACTCAAGTAGTGATGCCAATGCTTGATCGCCTTAATTACCACCAGAAATTCTTTTTCATAAGTGGATAACCTGTGATGTCTCCTCACCAATGACTTACTTAAGAAGGCGATGAGATGGCCTCCCTACTACAATACTGCACCTATTCCTTGCCACTTAGATTAGCTTCGATTACAAATGGTTTGGA
The DNA here is from genome assembly GCA_024520975.1 of Erythroxylum areolatum. Classification (NCBI taxonomy): domain Eukaryota; kingdom Viridiplantae; phylum Streptophyta; class Magnoliopsida; order Malpighiales; family Erythroxylaceae; genus Erythroxylum; species Erythroxylum areolatum. Next base: position 23,117,701 of record JANIJH010000008.1, read on the forward strand.
GAAGTCTAGTAATGCTAACACCGAGGCTGACATAATTGCTTTCTTCAATCTCTCAAAAGCCATATGTTTCTCCTGTTGCTAATTCCAACTGGATAATTTTCCTTTGTAATAAATTCTGTTAGCAGTTTTGTCATCACCCTCTATCCTTTAATGAGCCTCCAGTAATACCCAGTAATTTCCAAAAAACCTCACAACTCCTTACACACTTTGGTACAGGCCATTCTTCGACTGTTCTCACCTTCTGCAAATTAGTTGCCACTCCTTCTTCAGAGATAGTATAACCTAAGTAATCCACCTGTCGAGCTCCAAAAACACATTTTCTTCCTCATAGAAATAATTGGTTGTCCAATAACGTCTGAAGAGCTACTGATATGTGTCCCACATGTAATGTTAATGATGAACTATAAATAAGTATATCATAAAAAAGCTAAGATGAAATGACGCAGAAATGACTTAAACATTTCGTTCATTAATCTTGCAATGTGGACGACACATTTGTCAGCCCGAAAGGCATCACCAAGAACTCGTAATGTGCCTCATACATTTTGAAAGTGGTCTTTGGGATATCTTCTGATTGCATTCGGATTTGGTGGTAACCCAAAAGTAGATCCAGCTTAGAAAACCAACAGGCTCTATGCAGTTCATCAACAATTCTTTGATAAAGGGTATTGGAAATTTGTCTTTCACCATATATTTGTTTAGCTCCTAATAGTCCACGCACATTCTCTATAAGTTGTCCTTCTTCTTGACAAGAATTACTAGTGATGCATATGGATCGTAGCTGTGGCGGATGAACCCATGCTTCATGAGTTGCTTAACCTCTTGTTCTATTATATCCTTCTAGGTCCCTGAATAATGGTATAGCCTTACGTTGATTGTGTCGACTCCATCCACTTGCACAATTTGGTGGTTATACTTGTGATTCGGAGGGAGATGAGATGGTTCCTGGAACAACACTACTTAATCAAATATCACTGTATTAATCTCGTCAAACACACTTTCTTAGTCCTCCATCGTTCGCATCTACTAGAATTGATATTCGACTCGAGTGGAAAGTTGTATCATGAGCAACTGGCCACTCGACGAACACTATAGAGCCTTCTAGAACCATTTGCTTGAAGCCCTCTAGAACCATTTGCTTGAAACGACTCTTGATTTACCTTCTGGCTTTCCCCACAAAGTCATTACTCTCCCCTACCAACTAAACGTCATTGTTCAATTCCTAAAGTTGCATAAGACGTTGTTTAATCCCACCAGCCATTAAACTCCCAAAATGACATCATAACCTCCTAACTATAATATCAGAGCGTCTATATTGAATTGTATGCCTTGTATAGTGTTGGCCCCTGAATTTTTTTATTTGATTAAGCATGATTAGATGATTTTTTGGGGTCTTGCAAGATTTATGTGTGTTGGGATTAATTAGCATGTTAGCATTAATGAGAATATGTGACTTGAGTTAATTGAATTGTAGATGAAGTGTTAAGTTGCCTAAGGGTTAGGATGGGCATATCACTTAAGGAGGAAAGAACTTAGGCTAATAAGTAAGGGCAATATGGACTTTTTAGCATCAATAGTGGTATAAAAGGCAAGAGAATGAGTTGTCTTTCCTTTTAAAAGAAGCAAAAACGAAAATAGAGGGAAGGAGGGAGAGAGAGTGTCGTAGGGAGGAAGGAAAAGAAAGAAAAGAGAGCTTGTCTAGGTTTTGATTTTTCTAA
>JANIJH010000008.1:23119518-23131532 GCA_024520975.1 Erythroxylum areolatum
TGGTTGTTTATGGCTTTTCAAATCTTTGCATTGCTACTTTTCAAACTTTCATAGGGGTAAGATTGTGTTCTGGATTCAAGTGGAATTCTGGAAATTTCTAAGTAAAATTTGTAAAAATGGTCTTCTTGGAAGTTGGAGAAGATCTTTTGATCTTTCCAACGATATGAAGTTTGTGATTTTTAGATGTCGGAATGGAGAGATATGAGTGTTGCCAGTTAGAGTGCTGTATATGGTTTGTGTTTGTGATAGCTTTGACGAATGTTTGAAATTTGTGGCTTTGATGAACCAATTAAGTTGAGATTTGGGAATTTGGTGAGTTGAACTTGGTGTTTGAGTTGTTATGAGGTGTTTAGGCCTTAGAGTAAGTGAATTTGGTAAGTGTGCAAGTGTTTATGATGTTAGGTTGAAGATTGGAGGTTTTGGAGAGGCATTGGAGGCTTTGGGGAGCCCCAATGTCCGTTAAACGGACACCCATGTCCGTTTAACGGACTGTCTCGGGTCATTTTGGCCTCCTTCACCTGATACATGTCCGTTAAATGGACATGGATGTCCGTTTAGCGGACAGCCACGGGAAAGATGATGATTTTTGATGCTGCTAGAGGCCGAATCTCATTTTGTGGTCTTCATGAAAGTTGTAGGTCTAGATGTCTTCTTTCTAATGGTCTAAAAACGAACTCAATCCGATTTCTATATTGAACGTTATGGTGATTGCGCCAAGAGAGATTTAAATTGATTTTGGGTGTAAACATGGTTTACTCTTTTGGGCATAACTCCCTCATCCGACATCCAATTGAAATGATTCTTAGACCAATGGATTCCTAAGACATATATCTTTCTCTCCATAAAAATTGGCACCATTTAAGGTTGATTTGAGAGAGTTTTCATGAAATTAAGTGAGAGGTAGGTTAGGAGGGCATGTTTGGGGCATGAGCACACTTAGGCTTTTTAAGTTAAAGTTACAATTTCTTTGAAGAAATCAACTTATGATTTTGATAATTGTTTAGTGTGCACTCACCACTATTGTGGAATGACAGCAAATGACCCTTCAGGAAATTAAGCTCAAGGTTTGTGTCTCCGAATGTGGGGCTCCGAGAACGGGGTCCAACAGTTATGATATCAATGCAAGCTCAAGTTTCATGATTTTTGCAAGAGAGTTGGGCTCCGGAAGCAAGTGGGGTCCAACACATAGACCATGCAAAGTTCCTACAGCACTATCGACATTCTAGTTGTTAACCTGTCCCCACCTTAATTAAAAAGGGATCAATTTCTCCAAGGTCACACTTCCCTTTCCTTACCACCGCAATGTCCATAAATTTATGCATACTACCATTATCAATGAGTATGTGAATTTGTCATCGTTGATGCATCCCCATTAACTGCATTTGCTTAAATTCTTTCTCCCATGAGAATCCTAACATCGCTTTCATGGAAACTATAGGGCAGTCTTCGTCTACACACCCTTCCTCCAGATCCTCCTCCTCCTGGTTGGGTGACACTTTCCCATTGCCATTTTCTTCAGAAACTACATAAAATTGTATCTACCTCTTCTTATATTTATGGCCCAACGTATACTTCTCGTCGCATTAAAAACAAAGCCCCTTTGCCCTTTTTTCATCAAAATCTCTACTACTAATGGGTTTTGAAGATTTGTAAGATCACATCGATGGTGATCGTAGTGTTGAAGGTGATGTGCGTAATATACCTTATGTGCTTAGACTACGATTATTGAGTGAGTTGCTTTTAAGGACAAGTTGAAATTATTACCATTAGTCACATTTCTTATGGAATGGGTTCTATTCAACATAGAGTTCCCTGTCGACATCAGTATTGCTTCTTATTTTTTAGGTAATGTATAGGCCTGATGCAACGAGTGAGGTTCGTGTAACTTCACGTAAACACCAATCTTCGGTTTAATGCCTTTAACAAAAAAAATCAAATAAGTATTCCTCTGAAAGAGAAAGCCTATTAGAGTGATGATTAAACTGAGCACAACATTCTAGTACTGTCCCGTTTTGTTTCAACTCCTTAAAATCCCCCATAGGATCATCAAAAATTTCTACATCAAACCTCTATTTAAGAGCCCTTGTGAATTTTGCCCACTCCACCACCTCTGTTTTATTATGATTTTTTTATCAATAAATGATACCATTCATGTGCACGTTCATCCATTTACAGAATGGCTACGTTCACCTTCATTTTTTTCGGAGTCTGGTCTAACTGAAAGAACTTTTCACAACTCTATCAAACAAAGGAAACTCAATTCTACTTAACCTTGTTGATGTAACGTTCCCTCCCCTTTCATATTGTGTCTGACTATTTTGAGGTGTAGGATCTGCTATACTGCTTACTTTCCCCTATTTCGATAGTCCTAGTGAAAGCATCGTTTGTAACTCCCACATTTCCTTTTCTAATTTTTCTATTCTATTTTGCACCTCCAATTGCAATCGCTCACTCCTATCCTGCATTTCCATAAGCAATCATTCATTTCGACTCTGTGCTTCTGTGAACAACTTCTCACTCCCACCCTGTGCTTCCATGAGTCCCCTCAAGTTATCTTCTAACCTTTAGAACTCTGCTCCTGTAATCCCTTCTGCCATTATCTATCCCAAATTGTCCACTCTAATACCAAATTGTTAGTAAAGTTAGTCCGCCACATAACTACAATCAGACACGAGATCGTTCGAATAATAGAAATCTATTATAGAGAGAGAGAGAGAGAGAGAGAAAGTTACAGAGAGAAAAGGATTTCATTCATTGCAACAAAACATGTCGTATACTATGTTAGGATATGCTTTAATACATTCGCGAGTTATCCAATATACTTGGGTACAGACGTCACCCTATAGTCTTATTCTAAATGTTGCGTATAATACTAGTTAATATTCCAAATCTTCTGCATTCTTGCTCACGCTTCTTCATCTTCACAATATAGCTACATGTCTAAAAAAGTTTCTAGAGTCTGGTGCAATAGTAGCCAGCGAGGGTCACTAGTCTCTGGTGATTGCTGTAGTCTACAATCGTAGAAACAGCCACCCATAGTCTTCCCCAACGTGTGTCAACTCACCAACGCCTAAAACTCAACCATCTGATAGTCAAACATCTTTCACAGAACCAGACCAAAAATAATTTCAACATCTGCATTCAACACACAATTCTCAAGACTAGAAATCGCAATCGCATAGTATTTTGGGTCTTTTAGGGGGTTAATCCATTCTGTAGCCATAAAAACTAAATGTTCAATTATGATGGGTTTCGAAAACACACATTATGAGAATGGTTATGGGTTGAAGTTCTACAAGTTACTACAAGAGAGTGTTCATAGAAGCTATGGGTTTCAAAAACCCATTCATAGGACAAGTTCTGTTTCCTTAAAACTCTAGCAGTCATAAGCAAACCAGTTCATAAACATAATAAAATCCATTCCAGAAATCACAAACTCAAAGCGCGATCTCCATCACTAAATTTCCAGAACCCTCATTACAAACACTTAGGAAAAATAAGGAGAATGTAGGATGTGTTTTTCAAAACAAATATAACCAAAATCACAACAATCATAAAAACCAACATTTTCTATAATAAACGCAAATTCAATTTTCAGAACCTGCAACAACTGAATTCCATGTTCAAATCACACAACTGAAGGGAATGGGAACATCTCATTTTGATTTCATACAATTAGAACAAAATAACCAACCGCCATAAATAGAATACAACAACACAAATTCGCAGAGAAACAGAACATGCAATGTGTTTTCCAAAATGCACAAAATTAGAAAACAAACTCAATCGTTGGGCCCCTAAATACCTCACTTATTCCAGATACTCATACAACTTCTTTGGCAATATCCAGAAAACAAGCAACAAATGCATACCAGAATTCCAGATTCTTAATCAATTGGTTTTAGGTTTTATACAATATTAATCTGAAACACTTTTTCATATGTAAGTCGCAAACCTTTTGCAATTCAATTCCAAAATTATAATCAATAACAATTAATCAAATTTAATCGAATCATAGAATTAAAGATTGCTCTGATACCACTGTTGGGAAACTAGGACGAAATCAAATCTCAATCATAATGTAATAATTACGAAACTTTTTTATAACTTTTGATTTCCCAAAAATTAAGATATCTTTAATTCTATGAAATAATTAACACAAATCATAGCAAACTGGAATCTTAATTCCTAACTCATTTTGAAGCTTGTTCTTTACCTTGTTCAATCTCGAACCGCTTCCAAAACTAATATGTCTTAACCACTATAGCTGTATAAGTTTTCGGCCTCTAATAGTATCCACAAAATGACTTGAGAAAACTTTATTACACTTACAGAGAGGGTTAAACAAAAAGTATTAACTCCATAGAGCTTAAGCCTATTTATAATAAGCTTTGGACATTTTTGTAATTTAATTGAATCTAATATCTCATATTAATCCTTATTTATTAAATATCTTATATTTAATCATAAAGTTTCTCAAACTTTACAATTAAGTCCAACTTGATTAAATTAACTTTGCTTTCTTAAACTCATTCTATATGTGAGATCCATTAAGTTCCTAAATATGTTGGCAATGATTATAAATTCTAATTCTAATTCTTAATTAGAATTAGATAAACGAAAATTCCTTTTAATTTATCTTTAATTTTCCAATTAAATAATTTATAATCATATATCAAGATTGGCATCTAGCAACGCATCATATTCACCCAAATATTTAGAAATATTAAAGTGATTTTGACTAATCCTTCAGTGCATGATTTTTTCGTATAATTTAATCCTTTCATTATACAATATTTCGATTAGACATAGAGCACAGAATTACTCTATTTTGAGTCCAATCATATTAGTTCCCTGCCATTAGCTATTGATTCAATTATTAACATTTGTAAACTATTTACAAAGTGTCATTCCATCTTGGCCAAGGATTTCCAGAATCAATATTAATTGAGAAAAACATAACATTCTCCCTAATTACTTTAGGATGATGAATCCTATCTTGATTACTTAACTACCTCGATATAGTTCATGCTACATCTAATGACTACCGATTAAATGACCGATGATTAAATCGGTCATAAGTAGTATCAAAACATAGCAATTCCTATATATGATAACTTTGGTGACCTCAAGTTAAAGGATCACTTATACAATCATCACAATGAGAATTTTCATAGACATACAAGTGATGTTCTAAATGGATTTCTCATATTGGGTATGTTCAGTAAACTTGTTCTCTAACAAGCACCCACATGTTTGTTTAAGTATCTCTATATTTTAGCCTATGAGATTGACTACTTCCTTCATAAGAAAAAACATAACATTTGCTAGTCTTTTTGCGTTCTATTAATGTCCAATTTTAATAAAATAGTGACTAGGAACAATTCAGAGATAATACATAAATGCAATATAAATATCATAATTATAATCTCATTGTAATTTGATTTACAATGTACAATTATCCCTTGGACTTTATCATAGACATCTAAACATGTACAAGATAAAGAATGCCTATAAATAATTTTTCACTAAACTACAACCAAAGTGATTGGTTGTACGACATAAACCAACAAAACCTTAATCTTTTCAACAATTTTTTTAGTTTTTTAATCGATGGTTTGGTTATAGACTTATAGTTATAGTGGAAGAACAAGGATTATTCATAGGTATGATGGAGAATGACTCATTATCAGATGAAAAAGATGATGGTAAAACTTAATATATTAAATGACAGAAAACATAATAACTATAACAACCAACATGGATCCTTATTCTGCATTAACGATCACCTCGATTCAAATTTTCAAAGACATTTTACGATTTTTAGTTTTGCCTGCAATAAATGATATTATTATTTGTTTGACTTTTTTTGCCTACCTTTTATTGATTCTTCTCTATTTCTCCATAGAATCAAAAATATGTTCCTTTCCAAATTTTTTTAAATTCATAAGATAAGATACTTGCAAAATCTCAAAACTTAGATAACTCGCTCTACAAATTTTTCACTTATTTCAATATTTTATTATTCTAAGTCTTCATCTTTCTAGCAAATCATATCTTATGTATGATTTTCTAATAGTTGTGATGTTTACAGCTATAACATTTCATATTATTAACTTACTATATGTGCTTATCAATTATCTCCCACTCATACATAATAAAGTTAACTGACCAAAAGAAAATGATTTTACATTACTCATACTTGTCTAGTATCTTATATGACCAGCATACTATGAGAGCATATTGTCATATAAATTTGTTAGGAATATATGACTTCTTGATTAATGAATCAATCCTTAAATAGATTAAGTATGATATACCCTAGATCATAAATTAATCATCATCTCATTCTTATTATATAAATATTTTGTATTTTTATTGCCTTCTACATAAAAGTTAGACCCTTTTGAATACATATTGATGCAAACTTAGAATTAAAATGATCTTCCTCATTTCTTAATCATTTGAATCAAATTAACTCACTTTTCTAGAATGTCTCATTATATCGGACCATTCATGATTTTCTAGTAACATTCTATGATAACAAACATTAATTCAATTCTCTGGAATTGGAACCTGAATAATACTTTAAATTTGAGATTCAAAGAGCGTCAAAAGATCCTCACATAATATAAGTTTGAGAATATGACTTATATTATTCTTATTTGTCAAAAATGCAAACATGGTATGATTTATGTGTTACAATATTAACCTTCTTTTATTATAGCATATGTTTTTCCTCAAATCTTATATAGATGATAGTATAGCTATACCTAATGCTTAACTTGAGTTTTATTTAATCCACCATTTAGAACTCACATTTGGCATTTTAAGATAGATTGGGCAAACACATCATTCTTTTGGTTATGTCATATTTGATAACCTTTTACACCCTTTAATGTACTTCATTTTGATATTTGTGTTTTAAGCATTAAGCTCTCGTTTATAACCTACAAAAGTGGATTAAAACTTATCTCATCTTCATTCATACAAAATAATGGAGGTTATCACCCATATAGGAAGGCATCTCATATCTATCCAGTATACTTCTTATATCTAGAACTGAATGTTCAACTCTTATTTAACATTCATTCTAAAATACAAAGCTTAATTTAAAATCAAACATTCTCATGTTTCTAAAACTGAATTTTTGTTTAAAATCCATTCTAGAAAATGGTGTTTTATTCGTAATTAAACATATATTGCATCAATATTTGAATATGAACAAGTTTTATGAATAGTCATTGGACATTTCTCTTTGTACTACTATATCTTTGATATAGTTACTTAGTATCTGTGTGTTTGATTTAAGGTTAATCTTTGAGTTCTCTAGTACTTGTCTTTCAATACACCTGTTTATACACAACATAATATGCATAAGACTATTGATTTCTACAAAATAAAGAGCCACTTTATCTCTTTTTCTTCTTATGGTATCTGTCAATACTACATATTACTTAGGTGCTCACCTTTAACAGCTAGAATCACAAAAACGCTTTAATTTCTTGGATACAAAATTGTTCAAGTGTTATGTTGATATATATGCAGCTAATGGTAGTAAAAAAAAAAAAACTCATCTTGAATGACACTTAGCGATAACTGCAAAGGTGTATGTAGCCTTAACCAAATTATTTATTTTGATCATGATTAATAGCCAATTTTTTATTCACTTGACAAACTACTTTTGTCACTAACTATTAAAAAATATCATCCACATGAAACGATAAAATTACACATTTATCATTAGATCTTTTGACATGTACTAAGTGGTATTTTCTAATCATACTAAAATCATATGTTATGATTATAATACTAATTTAATATACCGCTTACTTCGAGATTATGTTAAACCATATAGTAACTTTAACAATCTAATCTTGTTATACTCTCGACCCTTCTAAATGAAACCTAGTTATTTTACTATAAAGAATCCTTCATCTAGTTCATTTAAGAACATAATCTTTACATCCATTTGACATATGTCAAGATCCACCCTATTATTAAGGCTAAAATCAGTCAAACTAATGTAAACCTTACAAAAAATGAGAATTTCTTCCCATAATCAATCTTTTTGATTATATATATCCTTTTGCTACTAGACACGCTTTGTATCAATCAAAGTTACCATCTATATTTTACTTAACATCTGAAGAACACATTTATGCTTGATGGTTATACATCTTCTTAGAAGATTATCCAATTCTTATATTTAAATCAAACCCATTAAAGTTCATTCTTCTTTTATTACGACAACTCATTCATTCTTAGTAAGACATATAAAGCCATTTCATATTTGTTGGCTTAGTACTTTCTTTTGGAATTACCACAAAGGTATTCCTTTCAACTTTAAAATTGTCTAAGGAATAATTCACTTAAAATATGGTATGATGGAAATTTGAGAAATGAATCTCCCTACATTCATATTGCTCTTACTCAAATTAGATAATGGTAAGGAGCTCCCACTGGGTTGCAATTGCCATTAATCAAAAACTAATTCATCATTTCCTAAAATATTCCTACTTGGATGAATACCACTCAATTAGTCTTGTCTTACAAGATCATTCTATTTCAGCCTCTCATAAAGAGATAAGTTTTGAATTATCTTTTCTTACTTTAGAAAATCATTAGAAAATCATTCTCTAGTAATGAGATATCTCGTAACACAAATTTTATTTCTTGTTTACCATTAAGCATATACCTTTTTGGAATATTCATTAATATCTTTTAAAGATACTCTTCTTCCTTTTGGAACCTACATTCCCATACGTATAAAAAGGACCGTGAATATAGGTAATAAACACATTCTTAAGAAATCATATATGGTTAATCAAGTTTCTTACCTATCCATATCTCATATAGGATTTTAGGATATGATTTAATAGGCATCGTTTCAATTATATATCTGATCATCAATGACACATCACCCAAATAGGTGATAGGCAAATTTTCCTGTGCCATTGTAAACCTAACCATGAGAAAAGTGATATTTCTCATCTATGCACCACCATTTTGTTAGTGGATTCATGTGATAGTCATTATCTGTCCATTCAGTTTTTATCACGCGACCTCTTGAATTGATCAAGTATCCCTTCTTATACTTGATTAATTCTTGAAGTCTTCATCGACTTTATCTTAAAAGTTCTCAACTAAAGTCATATACTTTTTTGAAACAACAAAATGTTTCAAATTTTGAGAAATCAAATAAATATAACTATATTTAATATAATTATTCATAAATGTGATTAAATAAGTCCTTTTATGTTATGCTCTTATATCCATTTAGTTACAGATGTCTTAATAAGTTACTTGCAATAGCTTAGCAACTTTTTATCCCATATTTAATGGTTTTCACATTATTTTATTAGCTAGACAATGTTCACAACTAGATTATTCTACTTTATATAGGTCTTTTAAACAAAGTACGAATGACCAATCGATTTTATCGAATACGACCAAGACTAACATGCTATAAATTGGGATAGATATTATAAAAACTATATGATGTTATTAAACAAAACAAAAACAAAAAACTAAATTTATTTTTTTATAAACAATATCTAAAATCACTAAACCACCCACCATAAAACCATGAATATTATAATTTTAAAAAAATTATCCTTTCCACCATTGCAGAAATTAATATTGCAGCCAAGGCTAACTAAAACATGACATAGACAAGATTTGTTCTCTATGGGAGGTTCTTTTCCTTTCCCAGTTTACTTGGCGTTAATCTTTCTTAGACTCCTAAGAATTGTGCAAGGATTTCTTTCCACTTTTCACTTAGACTTATTATAATGCTTCCTTTTCTTAGTTTTTAACTTCTTATATATATCTACTCAAGCTAGAAATTGTATATATCTGTAATTACGAGTGCAATGAAATGTTGTAAGGGACATGGCAACAAAAACAAAATCAATTTAGATCGCATTTACAAATTTTTTTAGTGGTGTTACTTATTCCAAAATATATTTTTATTATGTTGGATTATTAAGAAAACTATTTACTAATAAAAATAAAATATACATTAAGCAAACTTTTATGTAAATTATTACGTAATTAACTATTTGTATTCAATAGTATTTATATGTTACATAATTAACTATTTTGCATTTGAAAGTGTTTATATAACAATTAATTATATGGTAATTTTTATTAAAATAATAAAAAGTGCTTAACTTAAAGTATATTAATCTAAACTTTGTAATATTAAAGTTAGTTTTTTAAAAACAAATCAAATCATATAAACAAATCTTATTCTTTTAGTTCTTTAAATTTCTTTACTACCCCAAACCAAACAATGTCTCTAAGATTAATGATTCTCTTCTTATGATTAAGATCCCACTTGTTAATAGCTGTTAATACAATTTAGAAGATGAAAAAATGTGAACACTCATGTCAGTCTCAAACTAAATGGGTTTGTTTTACTGGGAAACCCTTTGTGAGTGTGTTTGTGTGTGCGGGTGTGTGTGTGTATGTATATATATAAAGAGAAGTTGGTCATTTTTAAGAGCAAGAGAGAAAGAGAGGGTTGACCTTTTTTGCCCTCTACATAGCTTAAACTATGCAATGTCAACTATCAAAAGACAGAAGAACCATTTACACATTTGAGCTCATAAAGATTGTGAAGTATGAAAAAAATTTAGTGAAAGAGGAGTAAGAATGGCATCAATTTTTTGGGGAGTGTTTCATGAGATGAAGGAAGGAAGATAAGTGAGAAGAAGATGAGGAGGAGGAGGAGGAGGAATGATTAACAAATATATGAAAAAAAATTGTTAAGTTTTGAGGTATATAAAAACTAAGCTTCTTTCAATGTTTCTTTATAGCCAATCTAACCAAATTGAGATTAAAAATGCATAAAAATAGAACGAAAAAAGGCTTTGCGTGAAAAAAAGAATAACTATGTCTAATAAAAAAAGAAAGTTTTTTTCATTATAATCAAAGCGTGGAATAATAGTGATGCTCTGTATTCATTATAAAACTTAATTAATAAGAGGTTTATCATGTCTATATAAACATTATATGTACGAGCAAATGTTGTCAGAGGAGACAATTTAATTATAATGTATTCAAGTTTTAGTAAGCTAAAAAAATACATAGAAAAATTACAAACTTTACTTTTAAATTATCACTAAGGTCAAAACCATGAAAATTGCTGCTAATTATTGAGTTAGAGTATCTTAAATTCATACACAGATGGAAATAGAAAAGTTAGAGGATAAGAAATAAATTCAAATTATTGAAAGAAATTTATAAATACATCAACATAAAAAGTTAATGTTAACTTAAGTTAAATTTGGAAGCTGAAAAAGTTAACTTCCTCTCTTAATAACACTATCGCCACCTAAGAAAAAGAAACAATTCCACTTCTCTCTAACACAACCATTAATTAGAGTTGAATGAGCAAAAAATTATAAGAAAGATGGCCTTTAACGATGAGATGCTACTTTTTGAGAGTAGGCTCGAGGCAGGTGTCTTTATTACCCAGGGCCAGGATTGCTCTAGTAACATAAGATTGACTTTAGCATTGGAATCTTGATGTTGGAAAAGCCTCTGGCTTCCCGTTATTGCCTCCTTTCGTCTAGCCCTAGGGTAACTTAGATCAAAAGTCTATTATTATTCACATCATAAAGCTTCCAGCAGCCCTACCAGTTCAATCTACCAACATTTATTATTATTATTATTATTATTATTATTATTATTATTATTATTATTATTATTATTATTATTCACTCATATTGAATATGAAGTGCATATAAGCTAATTAAAAATCACTTAAATCAAAAATCAGTTTAGACGATTATCTCACCTTAATTGTAACTAATGAGCAAAATCTCCAATCATATACAATTATAGCATATGATATCTTTTATCATTTTCATCAAAAAAATTTAAAAATTTTGTTATGAATTAAAGCAATTGTTAAGAAAGAATTTCCATTCTTTTTTTGATAATAAATTCATATGTGGCAATCAAATTGTTATCATTTGCTCTTATTAGAAGCAATTACTTATATA
>JANIJH010000008.1:23132270-23148593 GCA_024520975.1 Erythroxylum areolatum
TGTGCAATTAACTCATTCCTCTATAATTAGAGGTCAATGAATGCTCAATTAATAAAATGCAGTATGAAATCCTACCCATCCTAATTTACCAATATGCCCATCACATCGGTAACGGGATATTACATATAACCTTTCAGTCACTGAGGAATAACCTTACTAATTGTTTTAAAGCTCATCCTCTCAATTAATATTAATTAATAAAATCTTTAATTAAATTGAAATGATGTTTTAATAATAAGTTTCAAATATCATGCAAATAATCAACTACTAATGTTGTAAATTGTTTATTTGGAAATAAAAAATTAAAATATAACTAATCTAATCTTAAAACTAATTTAGGAATATAATTATGTTTATTACTAATAAATTGGAAAAACATAATGAGTCACGCCCAATTAACAATTAAAAAGAGAAAAGAAAATTTAATTAAGTTGAACTTTATTGTAAATTTTAGAAATTTAATATTAAATATAAGAAACATTTGACTAAAAAAGTTTAATATTAGATGTTAGATTTTATTGGAACTTAATCAGTATTGAATTAAAATTATATTGATAATTTTAATTAAAAATAAAATTGCATTTCAAGCAAATTATTTAACAGGTTGATACTTTTTTTTTTTTTACAAATAGTTGCATCCTCCAAAGGACCTACCAAAGATTAACCGCTGCACGGAGTTGCTTAGTATGCAAGAAGAGCTTAAACAAGCAAGGAAGGCTTTTAAGGTAGATGAAGAGAAGCTAGCAACACTCGAATGATATTGTAGAAATATAAATAACTATGCATCTGATATTGCAGAAATATAACTATGCATCTTCTTGCTACTTCCTTGAATTAATACTATCTTTGTATACTTTAGGGTTCAGATCCTTCTGGATTTTGGAGGTTTGATTGATTTAATGCCTTTTTTATGTTCTCTTTTTTGTTTCTCTGTTTTCCATTTGTGGAGAGAAGAAATAAGAGGAAGATGTGTGGTAATGTGTTAAGATTTTTAAGGTAAAGCTTTGAACTTTTCAGTGTTCACCTTCTATTTGTTTGTGAAGTTTACAATATTTCTCTTTATTCCTCTACTTTCTGGGGTATGTTTCTGATAATCTCATCATCTCGTCGTGTCTTGCTCTTCCTCTTCTAGGTTTCAAGGTTGTTCGCTTAGGATACTTAAGAGCAATAATCAGTGTGCTTTTGAGATCTAATATTTAGAATTTAAGAAAAAAGATAAACAACTTTATTGTCTCTTTATCCTTTGCTTTCTGATAATATCATGATCTTGTCATTTGTTACTTTCGTTTGTTACCAGGGTATTCCTCATTTGTTACTTTCGTTTCTAAGGTTGGTTTTGAGTTCTAAAGTTTGGATTTCGGTAGCAAAGTTTGTGTTTTTTCCCCCTTCATGAAGCCAAAAAAAAATCTCCATATTTTTTGAATCTGTTGATTGCATATATTTGTTCAGTTGTAGTAATGCTTGCTTTTGGTTTCTTTGGCATGCATCTCACTCGTTAAGTCTTTTTGTTTCGAAAATGTTGGTTTCTGGTTGCTCTTAAGGAGCTTAAAGTTGCTTCTACGGAAACCTACTAATCGGTTAAACCGAGCTTTTGTTTACTGCTATCTCTATTTTAGCTTGGTTGGGTGCAGCTCGTTTCTGATAAGTATCTCGTAGATCTGAGCTTTTGACAGATATAAGTTTTCCAAGTTTGGAACTTTACAAATGAATGCTATACGTGTGTTGTTATTGTTGTTCAACATTTTGTTATAAGTTAATAAACATGTGTTTAATTATCTTTTTCAACTTTCTCTTCCATTTCTTCTCGTATTACCCTTATTTCTAATACCAGCAGCTTATAATCTTCTCAAAGTTAAGATTTCTTCAAAGATTCTAAGGTTCTGGAAATGGTTGAAAATGATGATATACTTGTTTTCGTTTTGGTCTTTGTTTCTTTTACATGACTGGGTTTTTGATTAAAGTTTTCTGTTTTTGCCGATTAAGTCATTTGCTGAGACCAAAAGGATTCTAAAATGGATATAAATCATCTGTGTGGATTCACAAGGCATCCAAGTTGTTGCCTTTTTCTTTTATGTTTTTCACAATGATAGTAGAGCAGCGAGCATAAAAAAATTAAACACGGATGATGATGATGAAGGAGCACCGGATCTCTGCCAATCCTATTGCCCATTTTCTTCATGAAAGTTATGCACTCTTCTTCGACGGTATGTAAATAGGCAGTTACTTTTTTTTTAAGGATTGAACAAGAGGTATATAAAAGTTGCTCTCCGCTCTCACTCTCTCTTCCTTCTCCTTCTTCGCAACCCCCTCTTTTCGGGCATGGTTCTTGATTAATCAGCCTATTCTGCTTGGGCGTTTTATGGGTTTTCTGAAATTTCCGCTCTTGTGGTTTTTTGCTTATAATATTAGCTTCTTTATTTGATATATACTGCCAGTTTTTACATAGTTACTCTTTTAACTTGCATCACTATTATCCTGTCACATCTAAATGTGGGTCTATTAAAAATAGCCTCTCTACTATGTAAGAGTAAGGCTGTATACTACCAAATTCCACTTCACTGTGGGACTTCGAGATATGTTGATGATGAGTTACATCCTCCTTAAGATATGTTGATGATGAGTTACATCCTCCAAAGAAGTTAGGACTCCTTGCTTTCTTTCTTTATATCACTAGTAAAGTTACTGTTTGTTTGTATAAATATTATTAGATGTTCAACACTTAAATAATTATGATATTTTTTATTAACTATTTCTAAATTATTTTAGAAGGAATTTGTTCAAAAAATAATTAAATTTTATAACACGATACTTTTTCGTATAAATTTATGATAATTAAAGTGATTTTAATTTAAAAGTTACGTTTATTTTATTGCACTCATGACAAGATAATATATGATTTTTAAATAATTAATAACCTTTTAGGATAAAATATTGCAATTCTTACAATTCTTATATTTTTACGAGTAAACCTTTCTTGTAACTATCGGTGGCTGAAATATTTAAGTCATTCAGAAAGATTTAATTTGGTAATTTAGAGAATGTAATAGTAAATTTTTATTTATTGTATTCAAGTTTATTAAGTGTTCAAATTGAGTAATATTTGTATAAATTTACTTTTCATATTCCTTCTTCTTACCAAAAATTTCGTTTTAAAACAGTCTTTTTACTACTTAGGAGTAATGTTACGTACTATTGAATTTCTTCAACTCACATATCAACGTGTTGTTGTTCTTTGTTTGTTTCTTGCCAAAAATTATATAAATTAACTTCATCTTATAAATTTTTTAATTTAAAAAATGTTTACAAATAATATTATAAATAAATATAAAACTATTAAAGTGAATTTTCATATTAAAATTTGAATGAATTCATATGTAATTCCTGAATAAATTTACCAATGAGCTTGTAATATCAACTAAATCAAATTTACAAAACTCATTAGTAAACTTAAGTGATAAGACATTTACAAATATCAAATATTTTGAGAGTTTTTAAATTTAATGTCTAAATTTTAAAAAATTAAATTAAATTTAAAACCTTACCTTAAAAAAATTAGGCTATTCAGTTTAGAATATTAATTTCGTTAATTATTTTGCCGATGCAACTAAGATGAATGTGGATTCTTTAACAAATTACATAGCTCTTATTTTAGGATTACCCCTCCGTTGCCATCTCTTCGTAACACTCCTTTAATTTAAAATTCTAAATATCAATGGGCGGGAATCACACCTCTTCTAGATTTTTCACTCACTAAAGATTGTTGCTTATTTCAAATGCTCTTAATCTGAAATTCAATTGGTTTGATGTTGGTGTTGAGAACTAATACTATGAGGCTCCAGATCCTTGGTGGTGGGTCTGCGGATAGACGTTTGCTTTTATGCTTCATCTTATCCTTATTCGTCCAAGTTCTGTGTCTAAATATTGCTTTCTAAAAGGCCCCTGCTCTCCAAGTTGTTTATCTTATGACAACTTTTTGCAAAAACACGCTATGGACTATCAAATCCTCCAAATTTATAATCACCAAAAACTTATCAATGTCAATCTTCGTAAAGACTCCAAAGTTAACTATATTCACCGTGCATGACCACAGATCCAGAAGTTCCAGCAAGAACCAAAAACAATAGCTGAAGTGAGTGCTTCATTTAAGCTTCTTCATAGCCATAAACGCATAAACAATCTCCAAAATAAAGACCACGTTAAGCGAGTGTAATCATGGCGAGTAACATTGAGATCGAGAAATGTGTGATCTTCGACTTGTGAATAGAGAATGGGCCAATATTACAAAAGACAAGAGTTATGCTATTGAAAGTTTTAGAGATTGTTTTGATATTGAGACATTTTCTCTGGGAATATGAGAAATGGCTAAAAGTTGGAGATGTTTTGAATTTAGATAGAGGAAGAGAAAAACATGGGGATAAATTAGGACTGTTAACAAAGATGTAATTGTTGCGTCCAAAACAAGAGATACATAACTTATCTTTCAAATTCATATCGGCAAAATCTTAATGAACAATATTTGAATAGAGTAGTTTTTTTTTTTTAAATCTTTAGAACTAGATTTGAAATTCTAAAAAGTGCAAATTTTAAATTTGCTATCCCTAATCCTATTGTCCCATATGTGAACTTATTCATTTATCCACCAACCTATATAACCTCAATAGCAATCATATAACCTAAAAGTCTTAACATAGTATGAAGCTTAATATCTCCTAATATTTAATTAAAAAACTTATAATTAAACTCTTATTTTAGTGGAAAGCGGATACTATATAATTAACATTTCTATTTAGTAATTTGTTTTCATTGTTCGATAGTACTGGAAAAAATAATTAAATGTTTCAAAATATTAAATTAATATTACATTTTAGTGTAAACGTTAAGAGCTCACTTGTTTTAAAATAAAATTTTCTTGAAAGTCTTCAGAGATTTGGACCACAAAAACTCTACGTGGTCCTAAAGTTATAGAGCGTAGCGCATATGCCGTCCTTTGTTCTTTTCGTTAAGAAAAGGAAGCAGAATCAGGCCAACCTCAAAGCTTGATGGCAACTTTCCATGTGTAGCTTTAGCATTTGTCTATTCCGTCTTAATCAATCCAGTGATTTATGTATTTGATAATATATAATATAAGGGGAGTAGTAAATTTAGGAGGAAACACGTACACAAAAACACGGACCTTGTCTGTAAAGTGGAGCATAAGACCAAGACAAGGCTGCGCCTGCGTGGCTTAGCCTGATAGTGCTACCCCTCTCGTCCTATTGACTTGCATGTCCCACAATTCAACTCAACTTCCACTCATCTTAGTTTATGTGCTTGCTTGCTTTATTCCTCAACTGTAAAATATTAGCCTTAAATTTTGAATTTATGCCTGGAATTTTAATATTATTACTTTGTTTTTTATTAACATAATCAGATATCTACCACCTAAATTCATCGTTATGTTCAAAGATAGGCATATTCCAACTTTGTTTTTTTCATATTTATGAATCATCACTTCCCACCAGTTAGTGGTGACATGTCACCAATTTAGATCAATATATTGTGGACTAAATCTTTAAGAGATTATTTTAATTATGGTAAAATAACTTATCATATAATCATTCTCTTATCTAGTTTTAAAATTGATTTACTTGCCTATTATAAAAATATCCACGTTGCACAGTACCACCAAAGTAATAAATTACACTTGTTTTAGATAATAAGTTGTGATTAAAACTACATGAAATACTCAAATATTTTTAAATAGTTTCAACTTAAATAACTTAAATAATTAGAATAACTGTGGAGTGTGGTTCCTAATTTTAATCGGGACACTCCACCAAAAATAGATGAGGCTTATTTAGGGATGGCAACATCATACTTAGGGCGGACGCTTAGGCAAAATATACTTCGAGCTAGGCCCAAAGCTAGGGTCGGCCAGAATGACTCAACTCGAGAGGGCCATTATATATAATAAAGTGTAAAATGAAATTACTTATAAATTATACAAAAATATTTATATAAAATAAATGATATAAAATATGAACCAATATATATTTATTAAAAATATGTAGCTATGATAATGTAGTTATAATTATTTCTTACAAACAAGTGAATTTAATTTTAATTTGTAATTTTATTATAACAATTAATTATAAAATAAATGTAAAAAGTTATTATCCAAGTATAATTTATTTCAAATATTATTTTTACATGTTTAAAAAATTATTATAATTCTTTTTAATATGATTTTAAGAAAAGACGTATGTTAAGTTTATAATATAATTTTTCAAACTTTTAATGTTTTTATAAATTATGTACGAAACTCTTAATTGATGTTGCTATTGTAAATTATATACTTTAAAAATAATCATACATGTAACTTTAAGTTATTATTGATTTTTTACTTCTATAAATATTATTATCTTTTCATATTATATCTATTGTTAAATAATCATTGTAAAATTTTATATTTTTATTACACATATTAAAGAAATTAATATCATGATTACTCTTAACACAATTAAACTTTTTATTTTATTTTTCATATGTATACAATATATACATTATGCACATATGTATTTATAAAAATCTTAAAATGAATTAATCACGTTATTAATCCTAATGCATAAGTTTTCAAAAATATATATATAAGTAATCGAGTTATAAAAATATACACGTATATTAAAACTAGAATACATTTTATAAATACTTGATATGTTTTTATAAATTTTTTTTATTAAAATTTACTATATTTATTTTTGTATTATTAAAAAGTGAATTTGTAAGATATTATCGAGTTAAACAAGTTGATTTTTCAACTCGTAAAAGTTTCAAGCCAAGGTACCCAACGGTAAGCAATGTTTTGTTAGTACTGTGCAAACGTTATAAGGTCATTGTTATCGACTTGTCTCTTATTAGAGCATATATGTCTCTACAACACATACACACTCTCATTTAAGCATTTTAACAAATCAAATAAACTTTAATAAAGAAATTTTATTTAAAAATGTTATATGTCGCATTCTATACTTTAGAAAATTTACTAGGGAATAAAGACTCCAACAAAAATTGAATTAATGTATAATCAAAAATAAAATCATAAGCAAAAAATAAAATTAAGTTATTAATTGAATTGATTGAAGTTACATTGACACTAATATGTTAAAAAAATACAAAGTTGAATCAATTAATTTGAATTTAGTAATAACCTTCTATTGAAATATGTGATTGTATAAATAATTAATTAATTAGGAATTTTAATTCAATTGGTTAGGAATTTGTAGGAAAATTCATTAAGTTAATCATAGTTAAGAATTTCAATTCAATTAATTAGAAATTTTAATTTCACTTAAATAATTTATTAATTATTATAAGACAGAATTAATAAAACCAAAATTCATTAACTATAGATTTTTTTGTTGTACTTGAATGATTATCCGAATCATTTTACAAGAAATGATACAATTTACAAAATTAAGATAATATCATGCCAGATAGACGATGTTTAGATATTGGATACAGAAGAGTGCTAGTGGAGACTGAGAGAGCATCTAATTGTACTTGTTGCTAGGATCGTCAACAGTTTGAATCAAATCATCTGTATGTATAAACATTGTATTTAGTCATGTAATATTAAAATAAAAAGAATATTTAGTAATGTAATATTAAATTAAAAGAAAATTAAATATACCTTCATCTTCATATATTTGATCAAAATAACGTGCAATTGGTCTATTAATTTCACTAGTCACCTCTGTATGAATACTTGTAGCTGTGGGAAAATTTAAAACACAATATTAGGTAAGTCAATATAAAAATTAATATACTAAAAAAAGAATTTACCATTAATATCTTCATTATTTAACCAATTTTAAGCACACATAAGGGTTTTCACAGTGCAATAATGAAGTCAATCGCGATGAGAAATAATGGCCCGACCACTAGTACTAAATACAAAATTTGAAGCCATGGTGGATGATGGAATAGCTAACAAGTCTCGTGCGATGACTTGTAAGATCGGATAATTATTTCCAAACATCTTCTACCATGACAATATATCAAAGTGCTCACCTTGAGTTTCAGGAACACAATCTTCGAAAAAATATTTATCTAACTCCATCATATTATAAGAAATCCTAGCCCTTTTCTCTTTCAAAAAATGTGAAAGAGAATCTGTCAATAATGAATTAGAAGATAAAGTCGAACCTGAAACTTAAGTCGGAGTTGAACTGCCTGCACTACTAAGATCCCGATCACGAGTTTGTTGTATTGTGACTTGATAATCATTAAACAATTGATACCATAATTGTTTCATGGTATGTACACGCTCTTGAGCTTCACTAATGTATAATGTATTATGAATATATTCAACCTCATCCATCTTGTATCTCAAGTCCAACACATAAAATACTACAATAATATCTCTAACTTTAAACCAATAAAAATTGAACTTCTTCGCCATCCGCTCCACTATAGTTCGAATAGCTTCATCAAAGTTAAACATCCATTATGATAAAAAATGCTTTACATTAGACATAGTGCTAAAGATATAGTGTGAAGTTAGATATTTTGCTTCAGAGAACAATTCAGTCCAATTATAAAATAATTTCAACTTTATGCAAAGTTCTCTAGCCAAGTCCTGTTGATCTCCTGTTGGTACACAGGAGATCAATATTTTACTAGATAAGGCATATGCTTTGGAAGAAGTGCATAAGTGAGTACAATATTTTATTGCCTTAGAGGATTTAGACCAGTTCTTGGAGAAGGTCGAGTGATCATTACAATGGGTAGGAGGAAAAGGAGAAATATAAAATATGCTGGGGCAATCTAATATAAGAGAGTCGGTAGAAAGGAACACATTAAAGAAGAAAGAGAGTTGACATGTTAAAGTATATTTTCAATTATTCTATAAATAAGTACTTTATCAACCCTCTAAAATTGTTGACAAGTAGCCTTGAGACCTTTCGATTAGATAAGTTCTATTGTATCTACTAAGATTATGAGTATATGAAAGGGTGCTAAGATCTAAGAAACATCATGAGTGAAAGTAAGGGCTTCGAACCTTGATCATGCTAATATTTACCAATACTATCCTTTTCTTAAAGTTTTTGTTTTTAAAACCTTGATTCATATACACAAAAATAATGATCTTGTCATAGAATAAGACTCCATTCTTTACATCTCATTTGGGGACATACAACTCTAATTTAGACTTATCTCCTTCCTTTTATTCTTAATAATAACCACTTAAGAGGCAAATAATTGAGTGACTTTAGGCAGATTATGGAATTTTAATTTTGTGCATTTTTATCCAACTCTTCATCAAATTAATCCAAAACATAGGGATTAAAGGTATAACCTACTAGGCTTGAATGGTTCCTTATGGCATTGCCATCTTCCTTTTCATATATGTATCCTCCTTTTGATAAGTCATGAACATGAAATTATGAAGATTCATCCCCACATAATACATAAAAGAGTAATGAATGTCTTTTTAAGAACAACAAATGTATGGTTAAACAACTTACAAGTTTGCTAATTAATAACATTTTGCCTCTAACAAACATTCCTTTTACAAGAGTAACTCTCTTAAAGGAAAAGGGTTCCTACAATCTAATTACATTCGAGAGACCATAAAAGAATTTGACATTTTCCTCTTATTAAAACTTAGGTTTACCTCTCTTTCATTAGACTAAATTTTCACTCAATTATATCTTCTAAAAACTAAAAAAGGAAATAACTTTTGACCTACAATCTCATTTGATGCTCCTCTTCCTCCTCCTACTACTACCACTATTCCTACCAACTATTACTATTACTACGACTACTACTATTACTATTATCACTACTACTACTACTACTACCACTACCACTACCACTACCGCCACAACTAGAACTAAAACCACTACCAACTACTACTGCCACAACTACCATTACCACTACCACTACCACTACCACCACTACTACTACTGTTGCTGCTACTGCTACTCCTACCACTATCACTTCTACTATGACGACTACTACTACCACTACTACTAATACCACCACTATTATCACTACCACTATTACTACTACTATCACTATCACCACCGCTATCAATACTACTGCCATTACTATTACTACTACTACTACTACTATTACTATTATGACTATCAACTACTACTGCCACTATGACTACTACTACTACTACGATTACTACTCCTCCTCCTCCTCCTCTTACGACTCCTACAATAACAACAACTACTACTACTACTATTAGTACTACGAATAATAATAATAATACAACTACTACGACTACAACAACTACTTCTACTACTACCGCAACTACTATTACTATTACGACTACTAGTACTAATAATAATAATAATAATAATAACAATAACAACAATATCCAATACAAATCCCATTGAATCCCTAAATCAAGTTAAAGCAAGCTTAGGCTAAATCCCTAAGACTACTACTACTACGACGACTATTAGTACTATTACTAATAATAATAATAATAATAATAATAATAATAATAATAATAATAACAACAACAACAACAACAACAACAACAATAACAACAATACCTAGTACAAATCTCATTGAATCCCTAAATCAAGTTAAAGCAAGCTTAGGCTAAATCCCTAAGACTACTACTACTACGACGACTATTAGTACTATTACTACTACTACTACTAATAATAATAATAACAACAACAACAATAACAACAATGCCTAGTACAAATCTCGTTGAATCCCTAAATCAAGTTAAAGCAAGCTTAGGCTAAATCCCTAAGAAGGAAGCACTGCCTACTTACAAGTTTAGGTTAACTACAAGAGGAAAGAATTAAAAGATTTATGGGAATTACAAGGAACTCTTTATAAGGGCTCTTTTATCTGAATCCTAATTCACCAAAGTTTTCTGTTGCGGGTTATATCTTCGGTAAGTTCTAACATTATCATATTATTATTGATCAACTCCCCTCAATTCTTCTTAGGACTCTATTTTTTCCTATTATAATCTCTAAGCATGATCTTCTCACATGTCTTCACTGGAGCATATGGGTTTCTCCTTTTAACCTGTCCAAACTATCTAAGCTTTATCTCTCTTAATTTGTCAATAATAATAGCTACCTTTAATTTGTCATTTACTATTATATTCCTAACCTTATCTCTTTTAGTAAGGTGCACATCTAACAGAACATCCTAATTTGCGTCACCATTGGCTTATGATTATGCACTTGTTTGATGGCCAACACTCTGCCCAATAGAGCATAGTTGGCCTAATCGCTAAATGTTAGAATTTACCTTTAAACTTGAGTGGTATCTTCTTGTCAACAAAACTCTTAATGTAGTTCTCCATTTAAGTCACCATAATCTGATATGGTGAACTATGTATTCATCAAACTGTTGCTCTGGATGATAAATCCTAGATATTTAAAACACTTCTTTTGAGGTATAACTTTTTAACCAATCTTTACCTTCACATCAGAAACTACCCTATTTCCTAAAAAGTTACACTCCACGTACTCAATCTTAGTTCTACTCAATTTAAATATCACACTCAAACGTATCCCTCCAAAGTTCAAGCTTGACATTAACCCCCTCTTTTGTCTCATCCACTAAAACAATGTTATCAGCAAATAACATACACCAAGACACATCTTCTTGATTATTCTTGGTGAGTTCATCAATCACTACTGCAAACAGAAAGGGGCTTAAAGAGCAATCTTAGTATAGCCAAATATATATAGGAAAATTATCTATATTTACTCTTATAGTCCTTACTCTAGTTTTTACACTTTTATACATATCCCTAATAATTTTATATAAGTTATAGGAATTCTTTTAACTTCTAAGCACTTTCACTTGATTTTCCTTAGTACCTTATCATATGCCTTCTGTAAATTAATAACGACCATATATAAGTTATGTTATCCTTCCCTGTAGTATTCTATCAAACTTCATCATTATCTAAATGGTGGGAATGATGATTTAACAATGTTAGCCCTCGACTCACCAAATTGACTCATCACTATTGGACACTCTCGACCCTTCAAATAAGTTATTAAGTTACTAAAACCACTACTTGAATTACCAAATTGAAACAAGTTAACTTAAATGGGGGGCAAAAATTTAAAAAAAATGTATTGATGAAAATAAACAAACTTTTAAGGGAAATTTTAAAACAAAATTGGTCAGATGGGAACAAATTTTTTGTTGGATCTCACAAAAAAAGGAATGATTTCTTAGCTAGCAATAAGGAGGTACTTTATAAATATTTTCAACGAAATCTTATGTGTTCATTGTGGTGTTCTATCCTTGTGTCATTTAATTTTATCCACATATTCATGTGAGCATTAAGGAGATATTTTATAAACATTTTCAATGAAATATTATGTGCTCATTGTGGTGTTCTAACCTTGTATTATTTAATTTTATCCACACATTTATGTGAACTTGTGAATGAGATTTAATAAATGTAGGATTTGATTTAGAGAGGATATGTTCCTATATTCAACTTGGTACTAATATTATTTCTGACAGATGTGATTTATTACGGGAGGCATCAAACTAGAACATATTTTACAAGGGAAAGGCAATGTCCAATCAAACTGAAACATTTTAAATTTAATGAGCAGTTTTCTGCCAAGAGAATTATTTGTTAACGTTGGACACTTCTGTTTACACGGCAAGTAAAGTAGGAACATTTTGCAATATAAAAATGCCTATCATCTTAGATTCTTCTATATTATATTAACAATCAAATTATAGTTAAAGGTTTAAATATAACCTCAAAGGGTACGCGGAGAGAATTAGAATAAAAGAAAATCAGGATCGTATTAATTTAGTCGCTAAACGTCTAACACCCAAGCTTTCAACGATTAGTCAAACAAGGTAGGAATTCTGTACACACAGAGCATATATATAGAGTATAAACAAAGAATACGTAGTATATTTTTGATAGCTAGGATTTACTTAAAATAGAAACGCCAGTAACATATTCTTCTCTTATGTTAATATTAATAGGATTAGGATTACCAACAACTTCTTTCTATTTTTGAAGGAATTTTAGGTTAATAAACGAAATTAGGAGTTTTAACCAAACCACCTTGCTTGCCGATGCCATACACCGCCCTCGTCGGTGGCTCCCAATTTTTCAGTTAAAATTCGTTACTGAAAGAAAAAGATGCTGCTTTGCCTTTGCCTTTGCCTTTGCTTTTGCTTTTACCTTTGCCTACAGTCTGACTCTGGAGGGGCATTATTCACAATTTAAAATATAACGTTTTCTTGTCTCAATTATTACGTTACGTCACAGTCACAGTCACAGTCCCAGTCTCGCTTTTTAAGATTCCAAGAAACGAGAGAAACAGACAAAGAGCCGAGGCGACGCAGTTTACGGCTGCCGGCCGGAAACTTTAGTGGAACTAGAACTAGAAGCCTATTATCCTTCTCATTCTTCGAAATCCTAAACCCTAAAAGAAAAGAGCGACAGCCTTACCCTTACCACCACTAGAAGAAAAGAAAATTAATAAAGATATGTGTATTTGTATGTCCTCGATGTTCCCCTTACGCTCCTCCCTTAAATCCCTCGAATTTTCTTGATTCTCTCGATTGGTGACAGTGAGATCGCTTACGTTTGGAGCTAAAGCGAGTCCTTCTCCATCCAAATTCCTCCTGCATCCTGTTGAAAGGGCTCTTCCTATTTGATTCCTTTGGGTTCTTGTTTGTGATATATCATTATTTTATAGTAAGAATAATTAATAGTGTTTGTCGATAATACTGAAGGATATAAAAGAGCTGGGGGTGAAGAAGAAAGAATGTTGTGTAAGATGGGATTGGTGAATCGGAAGAAGATTGGGAAAGTTCCGGTTTACTTGAATGTTTATGACTTGACACCGATTAATGGCTACGCTTACTGGCTCGGTCTCGGGATCTATCATTCTGGTGTCCAAGGTTAGTTCCTTCTCGTTTTCTTTGTTAAGTTTGGTTAAAAAAGCTGAGGTTTTTGCTAGTCTCATTATTAGTGATGAACATCACTTTTTTCCTTAAAAAAAAGGAATTATCTGGTAGTTTCCAAAAGCTGGTTTTTGGTATATGGAGTTGGGCGTGTTCTTATATATGGCCGTTTTTTCAGTCTTTGTCAAATTAGAAGTAAGAAGGAAAATTTGTTGTTTGATATCATTCTCTGGTTATAGTATTTGGAAGTTTTGATGGCTGTGCAAGAGGGGCGCTTTTTTTTTTTTTTTTTTTTTCCTTTTGTGCTTTTTGTTCTCCTATCTCCAGCTTAATTAGCCCGAGATGAAACTAAACTGGGATTTTTTTACTTTTCTCCTTTCTTTTTATATTTGTGTTTTTAGTTCATGGAGTAGAATACGGTTTTGGAGCACACGATAATTCAAGCACAGGTATCTTTGAGGTGGGACCGAAGCAATGTCCTGGTTTCACTTTCAGAAAATCGATTTTAATAGGAAGGACCGATCTTGGTCCTAAAGAAGTTGGCGAATTCATGGAGAAACTGGCTCGGGACTACTCTGGGAATAGTTACCATCTGATCACCAAGAACTGTAATCACTTCTGCGATGACGTCTGCATAAAATTGACAGGCAAACCAATTCCTAGCTGGGTTAATCGCCTTGCTCGATTAGGTAAGAGTCTGCTTATGTCTTTTTTTAATTGGATTTTTTTCTTTTACAAGTTCGGTATATAAATTATTGGCTTGAAATTAGAAGAATAAAAAATGAGACATTTAATTTTGTGGTGGTAGTGAAAAGGCTAACAGAGCATGAAAGAGATGTAGCTGCAACTTGATTGCTTCACCCTTGGAGTTAGATATATATGAGGCTCTCCCCTGAGAACTTATGCTTGCACTCTACTAGATGGCTAACCATCGTCCATTGCAACACTTTTTCAAGTGTAGAAAATTTATTCCTTTTTTTCTTTTCCTGTCAATAGCTTTTGATTTTATTTTTTTATTATTTTTTTCAGATCTTTTCTTTTGAAATTTCTGCTCTGGTTCTTGCAAGCTAACATTCTCTAGTTTTTACTTCAGAACAAGTCCTGATTCTTCTCTTTGTTGTTTTTTCTTTTTGGTCCTTCTGAATTTTTTTTCACATGCAATGTGCCCTACTCTGATTGCTAGGGAACTGGTTTATGTTATTATTTTTTTATTCTGACATTCTGATAATCGGTATGGTTTGAATAATTGTATAAATTATTTGTTGGAAGTGAATGCCCTATAAAAGGTGTGTCAAAAACACAGGTCCTCCTACTAGGTTGATGGGGGTAAAAGGATTGCAATTCAAAATTTGTGGCCATCTTCTCCAAACCCGCTTCAAGCTTGATTGATGATCTTGTGTTGTTTGTTCATGCTATAGGTCTTTTCTGCAACTGTGTCCTTCCAGCAGAATTGGCAGAAACAAAAATTCGACAAGTTAGATCTGAAGATAAGGTGGCAGATGGAGAGAAGAAGAAGCTGAGAACTCCTTCAAGTCGATTCATTACTCCATCCACTTCTGTAACTGCTCCTTCTCTGACATCTTGCTCATCAGATTCTGGAAACAAAAGTGGCATACAAAGACACTGTCTTCCTCCATCTTCGTCTTTACTTCCTGATAGAACATCAACATTGAGGTTGAAGACCTAGTGAAAACACGTTTTGTTTTTTTAATGTTTATGGTTATAGGGTTTTGAAATCAGCTACAGGCTAGGATAAAGTAGCAGAATTCGATTCTGCCTGCCCTTGTTATGTGGCTCTGATGATCGTGAAAACAGTTGCCTGCAAAGTTATTGCATTGTTTCTACCTTCTTGTATAATTGTTAACTGCAGTTTTTTCTTTCCGTAATTCTTGAAAAATGATCCTTAGATTCTTATTCTGAGAAATTTCTATCAGCTTTCGCAACCTTTTTAGTTGTGTACATTGAAATCCTGAAACCTTCCAAATGCATTGGACTTGTTTTTTAATTTTTGCGTAAATTAAAGATCATTGACAGTTCTCCAATTCCAAACAACCATCCTCATATCATTTGTTACACTGAACCTAGGATGTTACTGCCGATGGTACCCAGTAAATTAAAGAATGAATAGTATCTATATATAGCCCATAGGACCTCTCCATCTAAGGTTGTTACTCATGCCGGTGAAATGAGTAGCCAATGCCAATAAGTCCTAATCAGTTTTTTTTTTTTTGAAACAAAGGCAATATCAATAGCATTAATCAAAGAGTTAGGGGGGAATCTCAACTACCCCGGCTAGCATATAAATGTGAGACCCGTGCTAAAGTATGAGCCTCAACATTGGCTTGCCTACGAACCCAACAGACCTTGATATGAGGTCTAGCACGTAATAATTGTTTACAT
>JANIJH010000008.1:23150078-23173954 GCA_024520975.1 Erythroxylum areolatum
CAAAATGTACTAACACATATTCATATTATGCAAATCTCCAATCGAATACAATTAAATAATTGTTCAATGAAAATAACTATTACATTTGCATGGTTAATAGTATATATCTATCAAATTAGATGTCAACTCTAAATATATCATTAGTCAAGATTAATCAAGATAATGAGGGTTGTTATTTTGACTTGAAGTTTGTATAAAAAAGAGCTAATGATCTTCATTTTTTATGTATGTAAAAGAATTGAGTTTCAATTATTTCCTATCTAGATTTATGACTTTAACATAATTTGTTTGTAGTACCAAAGCTATAAATACTTGGTTAATATCATTTTTTATTTTTCTTTGAACATAAAGATTTCTAGTTTTGGTTAATGTTCTTCGAGCAAAATGAAGGATATGGTGACTAATATGAATACTTAAATCTATTTTATATAAGATCATAAGATGAAGGAAATCAAGTATATGGTGATGGAAATCCTCTTCAACTACATGGATCAAATCATCTAAGTACGATTCTTGTTACTTCTTTAATTGGAAGTAACTATTTGAGTTGGAATCGATCAATGATGATTGCTTTGAGAGCAAAGATATCGATGGAAGTTGCATAAAAATTGATCAATATTTGATTGATTTTTTTCAATGGATGCTTGTGGATTATATGGTGAGGTCATAGATCTTGAACATTGTTTCTAAAGAGATAGTTGAGGCTTTCAGTGACACTAATTATGTAACAGAAATCTGGATGGAGTTAAAAAAAAGGTTTTGGAGAATTAAATAATATTTTGATATATCAACTATAAAAGGAGATCAACTTTATATCCTAAGAGAACATGTCATTAGTGAAATACTTCACCAGACTCGAAAAACTTTGGGGTAAGCCTCACTGTCTTATGCCAATACCACAGTGAACCTGTGTTGCAACTGTTCAATGCACATGTAGTGCATCTTAAGGTTTTATAAATTTATCCTCACTTAATTAATTAAAACAATTTTATGGGATTAAATGATAGTTATGATAATGTGATAAACCATAAATTAGTAATTGACTCTTTACCTACTATAAATAAAGCTTATTCTATAGTGTGAATGGTAGAAAAGCAAAGAAAGGTTCATATGGGAATGACATAAGGAATAGAAAATAATCCAATGTTGGTCAAAACTCAAAACAACGAGAAGCTAATGTAGGTGGAAAGCAAAAACAGAAAGGAGGATTTATAAACAAGAGTGAAAGCTATTGGCAAGACATTTGTAGCCAATGTAACTCATAAAGAAGCTATTAAGCAAGGATACTGACATGATAAAGCAATAATTAATGAAGCTGATGAAAGGAAAAGCTCTAAGTGATCCCATCATGGTAAATTTTGCTCATCTAAATGATTTTACAAGTATAATTCTATTGAGAGCTATGACTTGTCTTTATTTAATAAAACTAGGATCTTGGATATTAGGAACTGGAGCTTTAAATCACATGTTTATAAATTAAACCTTTTTAATTGATCCTGTTATGATACACAAATTCATACCTATATACCTACCAGATGGATCCTTAAAGCTTACACATCATATTGGTGATGTTATACTCAATGATAAAATAATTTTAACTGAAGCTTTGCATATATCTATTGTCTGTCACTAAACTTGCCAATATAGCCTTGATTATTTTCAAATTCTTTGCTTCTTATTACATATTATAAGACCTAAAACCTAAAAGGATACTAATAGTGAGTAAAGTCATAGAGAGATTCTATATTTTAGACAAAATTTCATATAATGAAGAGAACATTACATAATATTCTCTATTTACTCTTAAGAAGGACAAGAATCTTGTTAATTCTATTTCTATGAACTCAATATGGAATTTAAGACTAAGCCATCCTTTTGTTGATGTAATAAAACACACTGAATGTATTTATGATAGAGGGAATGGTTGAGAATACTTATATGAAATATGTCCTCAAGCCAAACAACATCAACTGTCTTTTACTTCTAGTAAAATACATACTACAAATATTTTCCAACTTATCCATATAGATGTCTAGGGTCTATATAGATAACAATATTTATCTACTGAATATTAGTGTCTTACTTTAGTGGGTGATTTCAATAGAGCAACATAGGTTTACTTAATAAATCATTAAAGTCAAGTTGTTCAAATTTTGGAAAGGTTTTATATGATAATTTTTAATCAATTTGGGAAAAGTATTAAGGCTATCATATCTGATAATGGGACTGAGTTCTTAGTAATGTTTTGTAGGAAGTTCTTTCTCATTTAGGTATTATACATCAAAAGTCTTGTGCTTATACCCCTCATCAGAATAGAATAATAAAGAATAAACATAAACATCTGTTGCAGATTACCAGATTCTTAATGTTTCAGGCTTCCTTGCCAAGCAAATTTTGGGAGAGTTAATCTTAGTAGCCATGTATATCATCAATAGATTGCCTGCCTTAATCTTAAATTGGAAAATACCTTATGAAATTCTACATGGTCATCAACCTAAATATGAACTTCTTATAACCTTTGGATGTTTATGCTTTGCAACCAACACATATCCTTATAAAGATAAGTTTTATCAAAGGGCCTATAGATGTATATTAATGTGATATAGTTAAGGTTAAAAATCTTTCAATTTATTTGATCTTGATTCCTAAAATATTTTGATATCTAGGGATGTTATCTTTCATGAAACCCAATTTTCATATAAATTTGTTTCTATTTCTATACCAAGCACATTTACTATTAGTTTCAGTCGAAAAAGATAACAATTCAATCTATACCTCACCAACCCAATTAGATAAATTTGTAACAATTGAAAATGAACTTTCTCTTTTAACTGAGCACAACGATCCTGAATTAGTTGCTTCTCATGAATGAAATGAATATACATGGTTAAATGATTTTATGACTTAACCTATTCATAGGAGCTCGATGCTTTTGAGGCTAATGAAACACGGGAGTTAACAAGGTTAGCAAAAGGAAAAAGGGCAATAAGATCAAAGTGGGTGTACAAAATTGAAACTAAAACTTGATGAAAGTAATTATAGGTTTAAATTCAGACTTGTAGCAAAAGGATATAACTAGATTGAAGGGATAAACTTTACAAAAAGTTTTTCACCTGTGGCCAAGATTGTTACTGTTACAATATTGTTGGCTGTAGCATCCTCTTATTCATAGTCACTTCAATAACTCAACATAAAAAAGGTTCTTTTGCATCATTTCTTGAAATATGAACTACATATGACTCCACCTAAAGGATATCTGAAAGCCAAAGAAGGAGAAGTATACTAATTAAAAAGGTCCTTATGTAGACTTAAGCAAGAATCAAGATAATGGAACCTTGAATTAACTACTCAGTTGAATAATTTTAGTTTTAACATGATCATTGTAAGTTTATAAAACCTATATGTACATCTTTCTTGACCCTTCTTGCATATGTTGATGTGTTTTAGTTACAACACTTCATAACCTAATATAATTACAATCAAGAAACATCTTTATGAGAAATTTACTATTAAAGATTTGAGACATGTCAAGTATTTTCTTAGCTTGGAAATTGCCAGATTTGAGACTGATACTTCAGTCAATAAGAGGAAGTACATACTAGATATAATCAAAGATGCAGGGCTTCATAGCCAAACCAACTACTACACTTGTTGCAAAAGGGGTCAATCTTTCAGGTAATGCAAGTTCACTTCATCCCGATCTTAAAAATACAAAAGACTCATTGGAAAACTTCTTTAACTAGACCGAATATCACATATCAAGTACAACAACTTAGTAAATATGTACAAGCTCTTAGTTAGTAGCAATGGGAGGCAACAATTCATTTGAATTCTTAAAAGGTTATCTATCAAAATGGATATTTTCCCCAACAGATAATTCATTTAAACTTGAAGCCTTTTGTGATGAAAAATGGGCATCTTCTTCATACTCCAGGAGATCATTATCCGTTTATTGTGTGTTCTTAGGATTTTCCTTAATTTCCTGAACAATAAAGAAACAATCAACAGTCTTTAAGTCATCAGTCGAAACATAATATAAAAGCATAATATAGAAGTATAGCCGCTACTATTTGTGAGTTGCTTTATATTTCCTATATTCTTTATAATTTTCATATCTCTTTTCCCCTTCCCACTACAATATGGTGTGATAATCAAGCCTTAATACATATCACAGCTAATACAGTGTTTTATGAATGCACAAAACATTTGGAAATAGACTGTCATTTGTTATGTGATCAATATAAACATTGTTTCATTACACCTACGCACATCCCACTAAGCTACAGATTGCAGACTTGCTTACTAAAGCATTCACTACTCCATTCTTCTTATTCTTATCGTCCAAGTTAGGCTTGTTTGATGTTCACCAAGCCCTAATTGGAGGGACAATGTAAAGTATGGCTAATTTATTATAGTTAGCTAATATTTGTAATTATTTAGTGTTACTCAGAATAGTTAGTTAAATGTCAGTGTAAATAGCTGATTCATTAAGATTAGTCATGATATAAAATAGACAATTATTTTATCTTGAAGTTTGTATAAAACAAAGCTAATGATTTTCAATTTTGATGTATATCAAAGTACTAAGTTTTCATTTATTTTTTAAATCTAAATTTCTAGTTTTAACATAATTTGTTCTTTTTAACTAGCATCATTTCATTATCGTTTATTTCCTCTGCTCCTTGGCTTGGGGATAATCATAAGCAAAATTCAGTTAATTGATTAAATGATACCGATCAGCTTAACTGTGACTGTTGGGATCAGCTTAACTGTGACTATTATCCCAACATAACATGCCCTATATTATGTACTTGTTAAAAGCTTAAGTTAACCAACCGCAAATTTCTCATTCCAAATTGTAACCTAGCAAAATATATAAAGTGAATAACTTTCATATATAAGAAGTTACTCATAGCTCAAAACCATAACAATCATAGACACTGTATTATTAAGATGTAGTTTGTTCTTGTAAAAAAATAATTGTGATAATTTAATAACAAATGACTAACATTGACAAGTAAATAACATTTAACAACCCATGATTCAAAGTTCCCGAATGACAAATGGAAAGCTAAGTCAAACATGTTAAAACTACACTCATTGGAACTTACCAAATTGACGACCTAAAAAGGTGCGTCTTCTTTGTTCCCTATTGACCTGAATCCTGGCACAAGGAACCTTTAGTGATCTTTGTAACTTAGAAGGAGAAAATGTTATGCTTGAATCAGGAGACAAGTGCATTTCCATTTTCAGTCAATTTGTTTCACTGTTAAATTGGAGCCACCTGGGTGCTTGGCCTCTTTAATACTTTTTCTAAAGTTGTTAAACATAGTTATTGTAAAATAAGATCATATACCATAACCGTATGTATTCAATGGAGCAATTAATGATAATTGTTTACCAAAGTGAACATCTCCCTAAACAAGTATAAAACAGAGATTGGATCTTTTTTTCTCCATAAAGATAGCAATGGGTTGACCTCTATCAATTTTTTAAAATAACAAATATAATAACATATATTTTTTAATTGGGTTCGGCCCTAGGACATCCCTACACTTTTTCGAGGATTAATTTTTCTAAGTAAAATGATGTTATTTTGCTTAGAATAATTGAGTCTTGAGTTAATCTGAGCTTAGGCCTAATTCATAAGCCTATCTATTGAAAACAACTAAATTTAAACCTATAAGCTAATTATTTGCCATCCAAACTTTTCCATACCGTTGGAGCAAAAAGCCTACAAAATGGTCGGTATTGGTCGTTCAATCGAAATGCTTAGGAGTTAGAGGACTAAATTGGCAGCAAAGCAATAAATTGGCACTTATCAATTCTTTCTCAACTCTATCATAGTGACTGGGGAATTGTTTCTGCACCCATCATGCTTCCTATCCTTGTACATAATCACACTTAGTAGGTTACCAACTTTATCAAAATAAGAACAAAAAAAGAGGTAGGTTCGCATTCCTTGTTGTATAAGGTATAGTAGATTACTAACTAAAGCATATGTGATATGCTTCTGAATGCACGTAAGGGAAGGAAAGATATGGGGTCCAGTTACTTCAATCCAATCCAGACCATTTACATGGGGATCTATACACCAAATTTGGTCCCTTGTTTATACATGGATCCAGTGTTCAGAAATACTTTGTGGTTGCTAGTTTGCTCCTCGCTGCTTAGAACTCGCTTGCTTCTTATCCATAACAATAATGCACAACCAACTTGCTTCTTTCAAAGTTTCAACGTTCCTAAAGGTCAAGGATTTTAAATTATATGAAATTCTCTTTAAGCTTTTTGGGGTTTGTTGGTACTAGAAGTGGATGATATTAGAGGCAAAAATTGAAGCTACTAGTAGGAAAATTGACAACATGACTTTGGTAACATAACCATTGTAGGCAATCAGTTACAATATTTGTAGTTAGGGATACCCCCAATCACTAGTGTAAAGTGACGTATAACTAGGTACAATATATTGGAAAAGCTAATTTCGTGGGGAGCCAACCTCAGAATAACCCTATAGCAAAACCTACAATGCTAAATGAAGGAACCATCCAAAATTTTCATTAAGTAACCAAGTACAATAAAAATAAATGCTTTTGCCCATATTTCAATAATAATAGTATTAAGGAAATCGAATCATGAAGATCTCATGATTAAGTTTACTACTGTATCCAAGATGCACTTCCAAATGCTTCCAATTACAAATTAGATGTGTAGATTGGGAAACTTTTTAAATTTTTCTTTGAAAGGTAGCAAGGTACTCTACTTAGCAATGTCGAACCCAACTTATAAGAGTGGGTGAAACCAATAATATTAAGGAGTGGAATAGAGTTGATAATTAAAGAAGTAGAGAAAGAAATGAATGAAAAGGTTGTATTGAAAGAAAGGAGGATGAGGTTATGGAGAACAAGAAGGAAAAAGAGTTAAAGAAGAAGGTTGTCAAGGAGTACAAAATGTCATTTTCATACTTGAGCAAACTTAAGAAAAATTGAAAGAAATATTAGCTTCATAAGTTTCTAGAGTTATTTAAACAATTATATATTATCATTCATTTTGTTTAAGCTCCATTACAAATACCAAAGGTCTCTCTTTCAATAAGAAGAAAATTAAGGAGTTAATGAGAATCACTCTAAATGAAGAGTGCTTCACCATTCTTTAAAACAAGTTACTTTAAAAGGCTATAGATCCAAAGAGTTTCATTATCCTTTGTAACAATGCCAACTTGTTACCTAAATAGACATTAGTGAATTTAGGATTTAGCATTAATTTAATGTCCTATGATATGTTTAAATAATTAGGATTAGGTGAACCAATGTTTACAAAAATGAGCAATCAACTAGTAGATAGGTCAACTAAATATATTATGGACATCATAGAGGATTTATTGGTCAAAATTGATAAATGTATATTTCTTATTGACTTTGTGGTTTTAGATATAGAGGATCAAATAAAGGTTCCTTTAATTTTAGGGCGGCCTTTCTTTGTCGCTACGGAAATTATAGTTGTGTGTAATAAAAACTTAATCTTAAGGGTAAAAGATAAGGAAGTCATTTTGAAGAAAGTTGACCGTAAAATACACTCTTGATAAAGATAATGATATTTTTATTTTGATGCGTTTGATATAGAAATTTCATATATTATGTAGAAAATCATCTAATAAGATCCACTAAGAACTTTATCATGCCAGGAGGGATCATAATAGTGTAGCCCTTTTCTACAAAGCTTATGACATCTTTAAAGACTAATAAGCCAAAGATAGGGAAGAACTTTGAGAGATCAAAAGATCGAATGAGTTGAGAGTAAAGTCCTTAATTAAGGATCTACCAGAGTTAGAGTTTAGAGAATTTAGTGTACATTTTTGAAACTAAAACTAAGAAATTACTAGTGATAATTAAATTAGATTTAAACTATGATCAAAATGAGAAGTTTCTTAAGGTTTTAAAGGAGTATAAGAAGGCAATTGTAAGGAAAATTTTATAATATGAAGGGGACCAATCCCTCCTTTTTCACCTATAAGATCTTATTTAAAAATTAGTTTAAGCCTGTAGCAAAACACCAAAAGCAACTTAACCTGAATATAGAAGATATCATAAAGGATGAGGTAATTGAATTATTTGATATAGGAGTTATTTACCATATTTTTGTTAGTTCTTAGGTGAGTCATGTATAAGCATTGTCAAAGAAAAGAGGGATGATGATGTTAACAAATAAAAAGAACAAATTGATTCTTATAAGGATTGTCACTGGGTGTAAAGTGTGTATCAACTATAGGAAGTTGAATGACGCTACTCTCAGGGACCAATTTCCACTACCCTTC
The DNA here is from genome assembly GCA_024520975.1 of Erythroxylum areolatum. Taxonomy (NCBI): domain Eukaryota; kingdom Viridiplantae; phylum Streptophyta; class Magnoliopsida; order Malpighiales; family Erythroxylaceae; genus Erythroxylum; species Erythroxylum areolatum. The sequence continues at coordinate 23,158,390 of JANIJH010000008.1, forward strand.
ATTAACCAAATGCTTGAATAAATATCAGTGTATATGTACTATTATTTCATGGATGGACTATTGGGTTATTTTTAGATCCTTACATCCTTAGAGGATCAAAAGAAGATGATATTCACATATCTAGTCGTTGTGTTTGCTTATTACTAGATGCCTTTTAGTTTGTGCAATACACATACCACCTTTAAGAGGAGCTTGCTTGAAGTAATTAATAAGTTATTCAGAGACATTATAGAGATATTTTTGGATATTTTTTTATTTTTAGAGATTCCTCTTACTAATGTTTACAAAAATTAGAGAAAAATTTTAAATGATATAAGGAAACTAACTTGGTGTTTATTTGATAAAAATGTCATTTGATGGTGCAATAGGGGATAATGTTAGGGCATAAAATCTCTAATAAAAGTATAAAGGTTGATAGACTAAGGATAGAAATATAAAGATGTCAACTTCATCAATATTGTTACAGGCAATTAAAAGCTTTTTTTGGATATGTTAGATTTTATAGGAGATCCATCAAATCTTTTGCTAAACCAACTAGACCTCTTACCAATTTGTTTAAAAAAGATTTTTTTAATGGTGGTTGATTGCATGTTTCTATTTTTTTTTAAAAAAAGGATAAATAACTCCTCAATCACTATAGTATTAAACTAGACATTGCCTTTAAACTAATATGTGATGCTTGTGATTTTATAATTGGTGTAGTTCTTGAAAATACAAAGGATAAGCATTTTCTACCTATATATTATGTAAAAAAAACTTAACAAATGCATAATAAAATTATACAACTATTGAAAAGGAGTTGCTTACTGTAATCTTTATATTTTAAAATTTTAGATATTACCTTACTATGTCTAAATTTATAGTCTATAACAATCATTTAGCACTTCGATATCTTTTGATTGAAAACAATGTTAAAACAAGGCTAATTAGATGGGTTTTGCTATTGTAGAATTTTGATCTTAAGATTAAGGATAAGAAAAGGTGGAGAAATTGGCGACATACCATCTATCTTGCCTTGAAAATCTTATAATGGAGAAGCAAATGGAAGAAGATATAAATGATGCCTTTCTATATAAACAACTCTATCTATTGGATGTAATTAACATAGATACATCTTGGTTTGTTAACCTTACTATCTACTTAGTCAATTGGGTTTTGTCAAAGGGGATAAATCAAAAGTAAAAGAAGAGATTCTTCTTTCAGTCAAGAAATTACCTATAGGAGGACTCATACCTATTTTTAGTTTTTATAAACTAGATAATTAGGGGGTAGCATACCCTAAGAAGATCAACATTTTAGAGCATTGCCATATAGGATTAGCTAAAGGCCACTTCTACACAAATAGACAAACAAGATAGATTTTAAGAGTAGTCTTTATTAGCCTACATTATTTATCTATACCAAAAGGTATATAGAATATTTTAACTAGTCTCAATTTACAAGCATTATCTCTTATAGGGATGAGATGCCTCAAACTAACATTAAAGTTTATGAAATGTTTGAATTATGAGCATTAATTTCATAGATGTGTTTCTTACACCCTTTGGTAAAAAATATATCTTAGCTATTATTGATTATCTCTCAAAGCACGTTGATGATCAAACTTTGCCCACTAATGATGCTTGGATCATGGTTAAATTCCTTAAAAGTTATTTACATTATTTGGTATACTTAGATTTATAATTAGTGATAAAGGTACATATTTTGTAACCATAAATTTGAAGTTCTTAAACCATATTGTGTGACACACAAAGTTGCTTCTCTTTATCATCCTCATATTAGTGGCCAATTAGAAGTAACTAATAAGGAATTAAAACGGATATTAGAAAATAATATGGAGCATTCTAGGGCAAATTAATTTATGAAGTTAGATGATGTTATATGAGCTTATGAAACTGTTTATAAAACACTAATTGGCACCAGATCATATAGGCTAGAGTATCGAAAATCTTGTCATTTTCCAATGGTATTTGATCATAAGGCATTTTGGGCTATAAAGTTCATTAATTTTGATTTAGATAATGCAAGCAAAAAATATATACACTCCAAATTAATAAGCTTGATGAGTGACATAACATGAAATATGAAAATTCGAGGATATATAAGGAGAAGGCAAAGTAGTGACATGACCAAAACTTAAAACATCATAAGGAGTTTAAATCCAGGGATCAAATTTTGTTGTTCAATTTTTGAACTTAATTTTTCCTAGGTCCCTTCATTGTCAAACACGTTTTACCTTATGGATTTGTAAAAATCATACATCAAGATATGGGTACATTCAATGTAAATAAACATCGGTTTAAGTTATACTTAGATAGTGATCCATATTTGAGTAAGATGTTTAAAACCTTCATGACCCCGATGTTAGTTGAAATACTTAAGTAAGAAGTCCAACTAAATAACTTATAAAAAATCACATATTGGGAGGCAAGCTAATAAATAATTATTTTCATTTTAATTGGGCAAAAAGTGTAAATTAGACTCTAACATTTTCATTAAAATACAAATAGAACCGAAACATTTTAAAGGTTTCAAAATAAACCCTAACATTAACAAAATATTCAAAATAAACCTTAAGTGGACAAAAATTTGGATGAAGTTAAGTCTCTATCTATTTTGTACCACGTTAGTACTAATGTCACGCATATTTTATCTTTTCATTATGATCTATAGATCCCAGTGTGCCATGTGGATGCCCACGTGTCAGATTTAAGTTAATTTTTTTAATTTCTTAATAAAATTAATTAAACTAATCTAGGTGATGAATCTTCATAAAAATTATTAAATAATTAACCTTTTATTGTGCAACTATTTCATTGATTATTGGATCATCAAAATTCCTATCTTATATTAATAACTCTCTTGAGACTATTGACAACTAATCTATCAATTAATTAAAAGAAATCTTTCTAGTGAAAACCCCTAAGATTGCATTATCAATTTATGAATTCCACTATTAGGTTTGACCCTTATCTAGAGGATTTATGTTGCCTATCTCTAGGTTTCATACAAAGGATTCTCAATCTCAAATATATGAAATCAAATTGTGCACTAATTTTTGAATATATTAGTACAAGAGTAAAAAACATAATTAAATCATAATAAATCAATCAAAATAATTGCATTGAATAAAAGATTAAGACATATCATATTACAAACTAGGGTTCAGCACACCTAGACACTAAAAAGCAATTAGTTACTCATAATAAAAAAATCAAATATAAACATGCAGAATAATAATAAAAAATAATGAGTTCATAATTCTAAATCTCCCTTTATATTCTATTGAATCTTCTTGTAAGTTTAGATTGATGTAGCCTTCTCTCCGATGTTAATATTAGCTTTTCCTTTTCTTTTGATCAAAATTGTCCTCTCTGATGTTTCACCTCTCGAGTTTGCTATAAAATCTCTTTTATCTACCTCCACTCACATCCTCTTATAGTAAATTTTAAGGTTTCTGGGATATGCATGGTATACTATAGAGGCATGTGAGAGGTTGTATATATTTAAAAACTCCGGAATTTGTAATTTTACATGGGCATACACACGGTCTTGTATCTCTAAATTGCTTCAAAACTTCATTTTATGCCATGTTTTCATCTGAATTCTTTTCCTTTTAGTTTACGAAAACAATTATGACTTATAAATGCATTTGGAGAGAATTAAGTACCAAAAATAAACAAAACTATAAAATATCAAGCAAAACACATCAAATATGGGCGTATAATTATACTTAAATGTGCGTATATCAATGACAATGGTACCAAATAAAAAGAACGAGCTAATTCTTATAAGAACTATTTATAAATGTTAAATAGACTATATTTCTATTATCATATTTAGTGCATTTTGTTTATATATTTGAGATTTTCTTATTGTTTTTGGTACTTAATTTATTCCTATTATGTTTTTAGGTCCTAATTACATTCATGGGTCAAAAAAAGTAGAAATCAGACAAAAATGAGAAAGAAAAGTGAAAGAATAAAACTGTTCTTGAGGGACACAACTATATGGAGGTAGACACAACCATGACTATGACTATGTAACTCTATGAGATCATGTTTCTTTGCGATTGTTAAAGAATTTAAGCAAGATTGAGAGAAACATTTATGTACACGATTGTGTGTGTGACACTCACACCATGTCACTCCAAAAAACCCTAACTTTAGGCTATAAAAGGGAAAACTGAAGAGAAAACAAATATAGTTCTAAATGGATTCATAGAAGACTTAAAAGAGGCTCAAGAAAACACATATTGGAGGCCTAGAATGAAATAAAGAACCAAAAATAAGCAAAGGAACATATTTGAGTGACTTTCCATTAATCTAAAATGTATTTCATAAAGAATAAAAGGATCTCACTATAGTTCTTTTAGTTTTCTGCTTTCCTTTAGACTTGATGTTATGATTATGAACTAAAACTTTATTGGTACTTGGATTAAACGAACTCTGGAATAGACCTTGTAGTGATTTTATTTTAACTTAATTTTTTCTTTAGTTTTATTGAGATTCAATTACGTGTTCTTAATTATTCTTAAATTAATATTGCTAGCATATTATTTCATATACGATTTTATGCAATTGAAATTGAGAAATCATTTTGTATAAATAGATATATAATAATTGAATGTAGTTAGATTAACATTCTCTGATTAAGGTCAATCTTAATAATGAAATTCATAAATTGATTAATGTTATATTAGGGTTTTTACTAGAAAGAGATTTCAGTTAATCAACTAAGGATTAGCTGTTTACACCCTTGAGAAGATATTAGCGAGATCATGATTGCATGAGAAGTCTTAGGGGGATTCAAAGTTGACGTACAATTGTTTCTGAATGTAATCTTTCTTCTAATTAGTCAATTATGTAACTTTATTTTAGTTTGTTATTTGAGTCATATATTTTCATCACCATAATTTGTTATACTAGATAATAAAAAGACGACAAGTATTAGTAATTATAGTCCTTGTGGGATCGACCTTTACTCTCTAATGCTAGTTATAACTACACATCTGGTTAAAACTATAAAATCATAATCTATTAGCCGTCATTGGTTGAAAGGTGTGTATCAACTATAGAAAGTTGAATGATGCTACTCTCAAAGAACACTTTCCACTACCTTTTAATGACTAAATGATTAAACAATTACCAAGGCATATGTACTATTCTTTCTTGGATGGACTATTAGGCTATTTTTAGATCCCTACATCCCTAGAGGATCAGGAGCATATGAAATTCACATATCTATTCAATATGTTTTCTTATTATCAGATACCTTTTGGTTTGTGCAATACACCTACCACATTCAGAGGTACATGTTAGAAATATCTAATAAGTTGATTAGGGATATTATAGAGGTATTTATGGATGATTTTGTTACATATTTGGTGATTCCTTTGACTTATGTTTACAAAATTTAGGAAAAGTTCTTAAACAATGTGAGGAAGCTAACTTGGAGTTTAATTAGGAGAAATGTCATTTTATGGTACAAGAGGAGTTAATGTTTATAATGTTAGGGCATAAAATCTCTAGTAAAGGTATAAAGCTAGGGCAGAATCAGAGAGAAGCCAACTTCTTCGAGATTTATAGAGCAAATAGAAGTTTTCTTATACATGTTGGGTTTTATAGGAGATCTATTAAAGTTGTTGCTAAAATAGCAAGACCTATTGCATTAATTACTTGACAAAGATATCCTTTTTTAATGATGAGTGCTTACATATTTATAATATTTATAAAAAAAGGCAATTAAGTCCTTTATTCCTATAGTAATAAACTAGACTTTTCATTTAAACTAATGTGTGATACTAGTGATTTTAAAGTTGGCATAGTGTTGGGAAATATAAGGTTAAGCATTTACTACCTATATACTTTGTAATAAAAACCTTAACAAACGCACAAGAGAATTATTTAACTACTAAAAAGAGTTGCTTATCATAGTCTTTGCATTTTATAAATTTAGATCTTACCTTGTTATGTCCAAATTTATAATCTACAGTAACCATTTAGCTCTTCGATATCTTTTGATTAAAAATGATGATAAACCAAGGTTATAGATGGGTTTTTGGTATTATAGGAGTTTGATCTTGAGATTCAAGATAATAAAGGAGCAAAGAACCTAGCAACAGACCATATATCTTGCCTTTAAAATCTTACAATAGAGAAGTAAGTTGAAGAAGATTTATATGATGCTTTTCCCAGTAACCAACTTTTAAGTGTTGGATGTGATTAATGTTCATATATTTTGGTTTTCTAACCTTGCTAACTACTTAGTTGATAGGGTTTTGTTAAAGAGGATGACTCACTAATAGAAAAAGAGATTATTCTTTAAGATGAGGAATTACATATGGGAGGACTCGTGCTTATTTTATGTTTGTAAAGACTAGATAATTAGGAGGTACATATTGTAACTTGAGAATATCAACATTTTAGAACATTATCATATAGGATCAATTAGTGGCCATTGTCACATAAACAAAACAATCAGAAAGGTTTTAAAAGTAGGCTTTTATTGGCCTACATTGTTTAAGGATACCTAAAGTTATATGAAATATTCTAACTAGTGTCAATGTATAGATAATATCTCTAAAAAGGACAAAGTGCCTCAAACTAACATTAATATTTGCGAAGTATTTGATTTATAGGGCATTAATTTCATAGGTTTGTTTCTTGCATCCTTGGGTAACAAATACATCCTTGTTTTTGTTGGTTATCTCAAAGTAGGTTGAGGCTTAAGCTTTGCCTACTAATGACGTTATTATAATGGTTAAGTTCCTTAAACATTTATTTACACAATTTGATGTACCTATAATTATAACTAGTGATAAAGGTATACATTTTTGTAACCATCAATTTAAAAAAGTTCTTAAACCATTTGGTGTTATTTATAAAGTTGTCACTCCTTATGATTCTCAGACTTGTTACTTAGTGGAAGTAACTACTAGGGAATTAAAAAAAGATATTAGAAATGACTATGGAACACTCTAGGGAAGATTGGTATGTGAAGTTAGATGATGCTCTATGAGCTTATAAACTACTTATAAAACACTAATTGTTATTATACCATATAGGCTAGTTTATTAGAAATCTTATCATTTGTCAGTGGTATTTGAGCATAAGGCATTTTAGGCTAAAGTTTGTTAATTTTTGTGGCACCCTAATACCCCCTGGGAAGATACGAGGGCGCCACGCAAACATCAAAACATATATACAGAACCGAGACAAATCCAAATAAGACCGAGCATTTCATACATGCATTTTCATAATCTCAAATCAACCATACAGTACTTAACATATCATTCATATTGTGCCTATCATGTTACACACCATAAATTTAAAGACCAACATGTATTAAGGTTATTACAAACCTTCAAACAAATTGAAAAGTCATACACATCAAATACAAGCCCAAAAGACAAACCAAATATTTTACATTATTTTTAAAACAACACTTAGACTTCCTTGGCCATTGCTGTTGTCTCATCCCAATCTTTATAAACGTTGACCAGAACCTACACGGGCCAAATCCACCGTGCTAATCATATAGCTTAGTGAATAATAACTAAACTATGCATAAGTGACAACTCATTATACGGGATCATATAACAGCATAAGCATGCATTAGAAGATTGTCTAACATTAAATCAGACATAATGCATTTCATAACAGATTTTTATACTTATCAGAACTGAATATCACAAGAGGGTATAAACCCTTCAGAATCATAATACAATTTTTTTTTATCCTAGAATCAAACATATATCATATTACAAAATCAGAGGACTGCAAATGTATTTACAGAGGCGGGTAACGGGACTTATACAGGAGAGACTGAAGTCTCGACACCGAATTGTCACAGGAGCAGCTACAGACCCTTCTAGGCATGCCTATTTACCTACAACTAGGACTCAACAGTTTTAAAACAAAACAAGGTCATTTTAGACATTTCATGTGCAAAGCAAGTAGTCAATCATATTCACATGCAAGCAGCACTTCCAATGATATAAACATGCATCAAATGCTTCGGACAATCATTGTCCAGAATTCAGAACACAATCAACGTAAATCAAATTCAACAAGCAAAAAAAAGTAAGGTAAATAGCACTTCAATATCACATTCATCAAATCAATACCTCGGACCTTCATGTCCGGAATCATCACACAATTCAGTACACATTCCTCAATATCAATTTCAATTCAGTAAATTAAGGTGACACCATCTTAGGTTACTCAAAAAAGTTACCGTCTAAATTACTTACAAAAGCTCCTTATTTGCTTATTGTCTCGAAGTCCCGGCAATATCTAGAATCGGTCGCTCTAAGGGTTTCTCTAAAATATTCAATACAAACATATATTACTATTGTGCACAATTATGAATTCAATTATGCACATTCATGTATACTGAATATGTATGATGCATGTTCATATCAAAATTCGGGTTTCTTATCCTTAATCTTATCACATTATCGATCATGTGAAATCATACTCAATCCCTCAATCCAGATTTATTTCGCAATCCACCTTTGGGTCCACTTTACTCAATTATTCTTATCAGTAAGGTGAGGTAATTAGGTAATACTTCCTTCTAGAAAGTTTTTCCTCTTTGTCTCATCCAATTTGGTTTAGTATTCAATGAGTTATGCTCAAAATACCATAGACTGTGTACATTTGACATTTTGACTAATGCATGATCATGCCTCCAAGTTGTACACCTCATAACTCTCAATTCCAATATCCAAAAGTTACAAAATTTATACCAATTTAAAGCTAAGATAATAAGCTTCAACTTTGGTGAAGACACCTTAGTCTAATTCGGTCTATATCAATACAATTTAATCAAAAATCATAGGATATGATTTCTGTCCCTGGTAGTGCTACAGCCAAAGCTAAGGCTCAATTTCATGCCAAATTTTGAAAATCTTAGAGACATAATTAAAATTCAACTTATTCAAGAAAGTTGTAGAAATATGCCTCTAGTTTAATCTTAATTTTGAACCAACTCATTTGAAGATCCACAGTGCAAGTTATAATCAAAATACCAAAGCAAGTTCAGTGAAAACACTTCATTTCTTCCAGCTTTTCCACAAAATAGACTTTCAGGTCAATGTTACACTGTCATTTTGACAATGAAAATGAAGAATTTAGGCCAAAAATTCTTCTACATATTTGTTCCATTATTTCTTAAGTTTCTATTGACACAATTTTATGCAATTTGGTTAAGTATTTTGAAAATTATCCCCAAATGACTACAGACTGTTCACAAACAGTGACAAATTCTAGATACTCAACTTTTGACATAATTAGTGACAGAAATCAAATTTTACGCCTTCATGCAAGTTGTATATATAGGTTTCTAGTTTAATAAGAATTTAAATTCATCCAATTTGGATACCTACAGAGCAAGATATGGGTAAAATACCGAAACGTGTCCAGTAGAACTTTTCATCCAAACCAGTTTCCAGCATCAATGAGGTAATAATACATAGAATCACAAGACCTATTTATTAATGAAATAACTTACAAAGCTTCCAAAGGTTGATACTCCAAACACCAGAAAAAGTCTAGAAGTTAGAGAGGAGATGGAAGGCTTCGTGGAAGAAGAAAGCAAGGTGAATAAAAAGAGAAAAATAGAAAAGTTTCCAGCAGAAACTTGCTTCATCACCACCTAGGTGTCACTAACTACATAAGGCATGTGCCTTCTTGCATGTGTCACACATGTCCTGCACTTAAGCTACCATTTGTCACAGTTCCATTAAACCATGTTTCACTCAATGAATGCTGCCAAATTGCACAATTTTATTAGGTCACTTGTCACTTTATTAACTATGTCATTTGTCAATGTATCAATTATGCCAATTGTCACTAACTCATAGGCTTAATCATTGAAATTTTCATATACCAATTTATCTTGCCACTTGAAAGCTTTCCTAATATAAATATGCATTTAAATACTTCAATTCTCTAATGGTATCAATTAATTCCAATTTACTCACTATAATCCACTTGATCAAAAATTCAAGTCATAAGTCTTTCATACTCTAATCGTAGCAAAATGCTAACTCCTATCACAATTTTAATTTAGACAATGCAAGTGAAAATTTTATATACTCCAAATTAATGAGCCTGATGAGTCAGCCCAAAACCAATAACAATCGCGCACCTAAACAACAACATAAAAATTATTGGTCTTAGCCTAGTGGGGCAAGTCCCCTTTTCTATACGGTAGGTAGGTTGAATAGGCTCACTTGGCTTGGGAACAATCTCTTTTCTTATGAAAAATCGAGGATATACAAGGGGAAGGCAAAGAAAGTGACATGACCAAAACATAAAACATCCTAAGGAGTTTAGATTGGGGTATCAAATTTTGTTTTAACGGAACCTCTGAGGATAGAAAATTTGCTGCTTGTTCGATTTATAACTTTAAATATTCCTAAGTCCCTTCATTTTAAATAGATCTTCCCCTGTAGAATAGTAAAAGTCATGCATCAAGATATAGGTATATTCAACGTCAATAATTACATATTGATGTTGTACTTAGAAGGTGATCCCCACATATTTAAGCAAGATGTCTACAACCTCCATTACCTCAATGATTGGTGAAACACTCAAACAAGAAGTCAAACTACCTGGCTTATAAGAATCATTTGTTGTGATGCAACCCAATAATTAATTATTTTGTTTTAATTTGACAAAATGAGTAAATTAGACCCTAATGTTTTCATTAAAATATAAATTAAATTGTAACATCCTGAATGTTTCACAATAAACCCTAACATGTGCAAAATATTCAAAATAAATTTCATCAACATTGATATGACAAATATTGATCTTTTTATTATGATTTATAGATCCCACTGTGTCATATAGATGCCCACATATAAGATTTAAGTTATTTTTTATTTTAAATTCTTAATAAAATAGTTAAACTAATTTAATTACAGTTAATTATAAGTAACTAATTAATTTAGTTATTATCTCTACATAACTTAGCATTGAATTCATATTAATTATATGAGACTTCATTGGTGGTCCAAACAACTCCTATTCCTCCATCTAAAAGAGCTCTTTTAATTTCAAATGGAGAGTCAGAGCTTAAGTTATGCCATACTCCTTAGTATAGAAACTAACTCAATGTTTTCATTTACTTTAGTTTTAGTTCTTTCTTTTTTTTCCTTCAGATTTCGGTTGGTTATAAATTAGCAATTTAATTAGAATTTAGAACAAAACATCATAGACAATGTAGAGTGAGTCTTAGTAAGTCACGGATCAAGATGGCCAGCTAGATGTTATTAAAATTTATTTAGGTAACATTAAAGGCATGTTTATTTCCATTTTTTTAGTTTTCTGTTTTTATTTTCAAATTTAGTTAAAAAATCTGTTTGTTTAAGTTTTTCATTTTGGTTTTGGGTTCTTCTAGTTTTCAAAATCCAAGAAAAATATTTGTTTTTTGTTTATGCTTTTTCATAATATAATTTACTGTCAACTAAATATATATTATTTATTTATTTAATATGTTAATTATTAATAGTGAATAATTTAATTTAATATTATATTAATTTATTTATTCATAATAATTTAAATTTATTTAACAATTTATTCAATTTTAAACTAAATAACATTATTTTTAAAATTATTAATAAATATAATTATATTTAAAATATATAAATTTCAAATAAAATTTTGATTTAATAATTAAAATATATTTAAAATAAAATTTAATTTTTAAATAAATTTTAAATTATTCATTTTAATAAAATAAAATAATTTTTATTGAAAATTTATTAATAAATATTATATAAGAGATTAAAATAAATTTAATTAATTAAAAATATTTATCTATAATTTTATCCCTTATAATTATCATCAATGATAAAAACATAACTATATTGATATTAACAATCAAACAGATTTTTGCTTTTGTTTAAAAGAAAAACTTAAACTAAAAATAGAAAATGAAAACTAAAAATTATAACAAAAAACCAAAAGTTGAGCCAAACGGCCCCTATTCACCCTATCAAGATGAATAATGATTAAGGTTCTCAATTGACATGATTAAAAGTAAGAAAGTGCCTTTAATACAATAGGACAAAACTTAGAATAGAGCATAAGACGAGGCATCCATTTAAGTGTTCCAACTACATAAGAGAAACTTCCATCAAACATAGTGAAGAAATTTCGATTAAACTTGAGGCATCAATTTAAGCCTTCCAATTACATAAGAGAAACTTGCATCAAATACAGTGAAGAAATATCTAGTATTCCAAGTCTCAAGTTTAGTCATAACACCATCACCTAATCCAACATCTATGTCAAACCAAATAGAAATTGATTCTAAAAAAGCAGGTTGTTGAAGGTTTGATTTTTCATAACATTCTAATACAGTAATTCCCCTAAGGATGATCCATCTACAACAAGGAAATGAAGCCAATGTTCCCCTACACAAAGCATGTGTACACAATATCATTAACATAAATTGTATTTTCAGAGTCACTGTTTTATGTTAACAAGGTTCATGAACAAAAAGAGTATGAGTCATAAGAACAAAGGGAGTATCAGATCATACTAAACTAAATGCATTGATTCAAACTTCAATAGTATAGTACATAGCTTTTGTATCTAATGGAAATAAATGCACATAATGAAAAAAGCAACTTTAGAATTCTATATTTGGTAAAAGGACAAACCAGTGGTACAACCAAACTTCTTAAGATTGATAGGTAAATATATAAACATGGTCTCCAATCCTATAAAAATTGGATTTAATTGATAAAAAACCTATGAGACAATGATACTAATTCTGCTTCTTTTCCCAAAACCTAAGGAAATGTTCTTCTTAGCACTTCAATCAAAAGACCTGGGACATTCAAGCTTCAGGTGTTAAAGAACCTCCCTCTAGATGGTGCAGGAGCCTCTTTAAATAACTTGTCAAAGTTCTCTAAAAGAAGGCAAGGGAACCAACCGAGGCTTTTTGAATGTCGATGAGTGAAGGTAACGCTCATATGGGTAGAGGGAGAAGAGTCATCTAAGCCACTAGTGGAGCCTCAGGTAATTAATGTAAATTCAAAATAAGTTTTAGAGAGATTATAATTAAGTTAATCAGTAAATTAGTGTTAATTGTAATTATTTTTAAATTTATTTTTATTAAGAATTTAAAATAAAATATTATATTAAATTTGACACTTGAACCATTGTGACGTATGGAATCCACGTGGCATAATAGGATTCACAACTCAAACTAAAAAAACAAAAATATGTCACATCAATGTTAACATTGTACATAACAAACGTAAACTTAGTTCTATCCAATTCTTCCATCAACTTAAGGTTTATTTTGAAAATTTTGTAAATGTTAGAATTTATTTTGAACATTTTGAAATGTTAGGGTGCAACTTATATTTTAGTAAAAGTGTCAAGATCTTCAATTGTAGTTTTAGGATGTTTTGTTAGTCTTAAATTTATAGATTGAAGAATATTTGATGGTTTTCAAATATTATCTCATCTCATGATTATTCATCTTAAGATTAGTGTCATACAAGTTTTGCAAGAAAAAAAGCAACAAAGTATATGATATAGTACCATACTTGTCCTATGTTGAAGCATAGTAGGTTGCAATTAAGAAGTTGAGTGAAAAAGAAATGAGCATAGTGGACACAAGACACCATTTCTAATTGTTTTTAAGAATATCCCTACACGTCTATCTCCCATGTTTGTCTTATATTAGAGCACATTGGGTTCCACCTAAGAATCTTAAAGAAATATAAACAAACACGATATAACTACAACATCATGTATTGCTCATGTTTAAAAGCACCCTCACATCTCTGAAACTCAGTTATCTAATGAATCAGTGAGTATCATTATAAAACACAAGGATAACATGATACTATTTTGACTCTGTGTTGTCATCCACACCTAGGTATGAGATACATATCATAAGATACACTCCCATGTTTAATTCCAAGTCAAATTTAAACTTTTGCATACTAAGCACAAACCTATTATAGTGTTATGTTTTTTAGTGTTTTTTGTTGGCTATAAAAGCAATAAGGACCCTTTTAGAACACTAACACAACATGCAATGAGTTATATCCTTATGTTCTTAACATGTAGTCATATAGTTTTCATGTTCATTATAGTGTGAAAATGAATTCAAATTTAATTAACATGACATTAACACTGATCATGTTCAAATAGTAGGGGTTTCATGTTATTTTTGTTTCTTTTGGTGTCTATTTACTTTACCAACATAAGACTATGTCTTGCCCATGTAATCGCTATGTGATATAAACACTAACACATACCTATCATATGTTTGCCTATTTAACATATATGCCTCCAGAGTAAGGATGGTAAGAGGAGATATAAAGCATTTCTCTATCAATATCGAGCTACCCTAAGGTTCATTATTGAGCCCCTTTCTATTTACAGTAATGATGGATAAGCTCACCAATAACTTCCAATGGGAGATGCCTTGATGTATGTTGTTTCCTGATAAAATTGTTTTAATGGTTGAGACAAAAGAGCATGTCAATAACAAGTTAGAAATTTAGAGAGATACAATAGAAGGGCTTTAAATTAAGTAGGACTATAACTGAATACTTAGATTATGACTTTTTGGGCCATAGGGTGTCTTTCGATGTGGAGGTAAAGATTGATCCAAAAGTTATACTACATAAAGAGTGTTTTAAATATTTAGGATCTATCATCTAAAGCAATGGAGAGATCATTGAAGACATAGTTCATTGTGTCATATCAAGATGACTTAAATGGAGGAGTGTATCGGGAATTTCATCTTATAAGAAAATATCACTTAGGCTCAAAGGTAAATTTTATCATTTAGTAATTAGGTCGATAATGATCTATGGGGCAGAGTGTTGGCTCATCAAGTAGATGTATAGTCATAAGTTAATGGTGGCAAAGATGAGAATGCTCCATTGGATGTACAACCTTACGAGAAAGGTCAAGAATATAATAATGATAAGAGATAAATTAAGGGTAGCTAATATCGATGGAATATTAAGAGGACAAGGCTTAGGTGGTTTAGACATATTAAGAGGAGACATCCTGACACTTTAGTAAGAAGATGTAAGAAGAATGTACTTATGAAACGTAAGATGAAAGAGGAAGGCTTAAAAAGAACTAGAAGGAGGTGATCAAGAATTATATGACTTCAATAGGAAACTTTGTGTATACTAAGATAGGGGTGAAAGATCTCACATAAAGAGGACCTTTTATTTGTCATAGTTATTTAGCCCAAAGTCTTATTGTGTAGTATTTCTCCTATAATTGTTTAGCTTACCATTTCCTTACCTAAACTAATCATGCACTTATAATGGCTTGTTAGTTTTATTAATTTATTTGTCTTCTTTCTTGTTTGTGTATTTATTTATGTATTTTGTCTTTTATTTTTATTATGTACTTTATTCTACATTTATTCTAGTATTTATTTTATTACTTATTTTGTACTTACATCTTTTCATATTTATTTAATATTGTATTATTATTATTATTATTATTATTATTATTATTATTATTATTATTATTATTATTATTATTATTATTATTATTAT
>JANIJH010000008.1:23183298-23206329 GCA_024520975.1 Erythroxylum areolatum
TTTCCAATACAACAATCATCATTACAACCCAACTATCTCCAAATCTTCATTTAATTTATTTCTTGTTCCCTACTATAAATATATCTTTCTCAATACTCCATAACTTCACCAACATATACAAATATAATATTTCCAAAGTAAACACATTCAAAATTCTCAAATCAATCCAATTATACCCAGAATTATTCATGAATGCATGTACAATTATTTTCATGTGCAACAATCAAGTATAAGTATGTAACAAGTTATGCATGAACATGTAGAATACATCCCTAACTCTCATTAGTCACTCACCTTTACCATCCTACCCTTCCCACTAGTAATGAGATGTTACATCAACTGTCGTCTTGTTCTGCACCTGAGGAGGGAAAATAATGGGTTGAGCTACACAGCTCAGTGGCTAATATATTTATAGCTATCAGTAATTTGCCACATGCTTAACAATTTAAAGACGCAAAGCACAAACAAATGGCTTAAGGGTTCCATGGAAACAAAATGGAGAAACCGAAGTTTACAACATGAACAGAATGAGTCCATTTTCGGAGCTCATATGCCACAAGCAGGCAGCCAAGAGAAGGCTCTTATCAATATGCAAGTGACGAACAGAATGGTTCCACTCTCGCCCAAACAAAAGCACATATTCGTTTTATCATATGCTCATACTTTCATGCTTTCTCATCTTTTCATTCATACAAAATGCCATGACATGTTTCAATGGCATAACTTGATCACAATTCATAAATCACAATGCATTTTCAAACATTCATGAAGATTTCAATATCAAATAAATCAGGTTTAAGCAAATCAACATATATACACATAAGCAAAAATTTGTCCAATAACACAATAACTATAAATACATTACCCACCTAATTTCGCTTGAATTCCAAGTTCAAGATTGCCTTTCCTCTTGCTCTTGGATAAGGCTTGCTTGGTTTCCTATAATAAACCAAGTTCTCGTTCAAGTAACATTTAAAGGAAATTCATAAGGCTTCAATAATCAAAATGCTAAAGTTGAACTATAACCCTTTTAAACTATACTTTTGGGTCAATTTTTCATGATCTTTATGATCAGGTAAATGAAGAAATTTGATAATACTTTCTTGTAGAAAAATGTCCCTCATTATCTTAAGTTTCTAATGACATCAAAATCATTCAATTTGGTTTAGTAATTCGAAAGTTATACTCCAAATATTTTCATACTACTCTTATACCGAAACAATATTCTGTGCTCAACTTCCTTCCAAAACTTGATATCCTTAGAGATTGAATTTAAACTTGATTTCTTCATACAACTTGTATCCCTATGTCTCTAATTTACTCCAAATCAAAAATCACTCTATTTGGATAACTACAGAAAAAGTTATGCTCAAAATACCAAAATATGTTCTGTGTTGGAAAGTTCTCCGCGGTGATCTAGGAAAGTTCGCGTGAAATCTTACAAGTTCGCCGCGACGAACCGTGACAGAAGCATACACAGAACATTTCATTTTCTAGATTTTAACTTCCCACCTTTCACGTATAATCCATCTTAAATCTAAACCATCTCTTCTACTTCATTTCAACTCAAAATCATTCACAAATATACCATGATCTATCTTTGATCATTAACCCTAAAAGATTAAAACATTTTCATGTACCATTCATCAACAACTTCCTACACACATTCAACTTCATTTTCACTTCTAACTATCATTAAACATGCTTCATTCAACAAATCAAGAAAATAATGGTACTTATACTTACTTGTTTAGCTTAAAACTCTTTAAGATTCCCAAAACCCTAGTCTCTATCTAATCCTCTTTTTGTATCTAAGCAAGAAGAAAGATGATAACTTACCTCTAACAAGTTGATTTCTCTTTTTTTTCTTCTTCCTTCTTCTTCCTTCAAAGCCTCCCATGATTTTCCCTTCTTCTCTTCTCTTCTTCACGTTTTTCTCTCCTCTCTTTGCTTCTCACGACACTCTCCTCTCTTCTTCTTAATTCAATACCACATTTTGTCAAATCTTCCAATTTAGCCCTTCATTTTACTTGCCCTTCCAAAAATAACCCTCCTTCATTTAATCCAAAGGCTACTTACCTTAGGCCATAATCTAATACCTTAACTCATTTCTAAAAATAAATAAACAAACGAATCATAAATAACTAATCAACAAATAGTTCAATAAAATAAAATAAAAATTTCGAAATCCAACACTAACTTACTATTAAGACAATATGTGCACTTTTTGGGTGATTCTCAAGCATTATGCTTTGTGTTTTGTTTTGATATATTTGTCACACATCAGATTCTCAATTAACTTTGACAGTTGGAAAAAGAATAGAAAATTAAAATGATTCGTGAGGCCACATATTATAAACACCCTGGAGGCTGGAATTGTTAAGAGAAGGAGATAATAACTTCTTGAAAACGAGAAAAGGAACAATTTTCTGCAAAGGACTTCCTCAAATACAAGAAATTGAGGAAACGTAGAAATTTCAGTCGAAATCCATATTTCCCTAGAGTCACGAGAAAGGCACAGGTAGAATGGTACTGTTCTCCTTCTCCACAAGCAAAAAGCTATCAGAATTCACCCCCTTTTTTCAACGTTTGGTTCCACGCCCAAAAATCACGAGAAAACCGACTTCCAGCGATCCCATTCCCATGTTGCGGGCATATAGCATTGGTTAAAAATAGGCTCTACCTTGTCCCAACGAAAACAAGGCAGACCCACATCACATGTCTCTTGTCGTCTCCTCTCCTCTGCTCTAAGACTTGGATCTGGAACCTTTCTTTTGTCCAATCCAAACCCACCCAGATCAGACCCAACATACACTAAAATAAAATGATTCCCAGCGTTACATAAAGAAACAAAATGCAACATAAAGAACAAATTGATACTATTCTCATTTTCTTCTCCATGTGTTCCATAATTTTTATAACATCAGAATACAATAAATACTTAATTACAGCAAAATCCCATGAAAAAAGTAAATAATTGCATCTAACTGTCGAAACAAAGGATGGAAATAAATTGCCTCATCTCTCTGTGTATTTCTGTCTACCTTTTTATTTTTCTCATTTTGGTCAATCACATTACATTATACTATAACTATGCTCATAAACAAATGGGGTTAGTTACATCTCAGAAATCTTCAGAAAGCAAGAAATATAATCAACATTACAGAAAAAAGAAACATATGCGAGATTCAACCTCGGCCACACAACTCGTTACTTCTTATTCCAAGCATAGACCAGCAAAGAAAACCCTTTTGGACCAAACAATTCAGACTCTTCCGTGCTAGCCCATTCCATCACCGACGAGCTGCAACCCGATGACACTGAAGACATCGAAATCGACGACGACGACGAACTTCTTGCCGTCCTCATCAAACTCTTTCTCATCCTCTTCCACTCAACTCCACGCATCCCAAAACTACCGCTTGATTGACTTTGTTGCCACGAGGCGACACCATTCTTTTCTTCAGCGTGTTGATGATAACCACCAAAAGCTTCGCCATCACATTCTCTATTTTCAACTCCGACCACTTCATGTTCTTCTCCTTCTATAATGTCCAAAGTCTCGAATCTGAACATGAACACGGCATGGCTGTTGCTTAAATCATCAAAAAACCAATTATAGACGTCCCATGAGATCTGTACAGGAACACCATCCACTTCAATCTTCTCATTTCCTCGAAATTTCCACTTCAAGCGCTTTATCTGCAAAACCCTTTTGCTGTCAACGAAAAAACTCAATCTTGCGTCATTGTTCACACTACATTCTATTGATATCTCTCTATTTTTGCCTCCAAATCTGACTTTCGTTTTATAAGCCCTGTTTCCAAACACATGCTCTCTTCTCATAACAAGAACTTGGCTTCTCTCCGGCTTTGGAGACTTAGTCTTCCGGTAAGCTTCCTTCGTCAAATCTCCGACAAGGAGAACCGTTTCTGAGCCTACGACGACGGCGATGTAATACCCAGATTGCGGTTCGGGTCTGGATCCAAACTTGGCTCTAGAAAAGTCCCAATAGAGCTGAATCCTTGGGGCTGGAGAGGCAGTATCTTGGCCCACGATGTGTAATTTCTTGGATCCATATTTTTTCCAAAAAGGGAAGGAGTTTATGTGAAGTTGACAAGAGAGGGTGGAGAGGGAAAGCAAATAAGGGAGAGAAAGAGGTGAGCAGTTGTTGTCGTCATTGGGGTGGAGATGGAGATCCAAACAGTGACCGAACAAAGTGCGAGACCATGTTAGAGAGAAGAGTCCAAGGTGGGTTTGGTATAGAGAAGTGCTGAGGTTGGGATTGCCGGAGGCAGGCGGAGGAAGCGGCGGAAGGTGGTGGTCGTGGTCGGCGGCGGCGGAGGACGGTCGGAAACAAGAAGGGAAAGGAGAGGATTGGAGAGACATGGGTCGAATGGAGAGTTTACTGGGTGCGTGCATTTAAGGGTTTGTTCTTTGTAGGAGGATATAAATAGGTGAGAAAGAGGAAGAGACTTTGGTGGCGTTGGGAAATTGTTGGAACCAAGCGTTACAGAGAAGACTTTCTTTCTATACACTAATGTAATTTCACTTTTTAAAGTCCGTAATTTAATAGCAATATTTATACTTATACCTGTTCAAAAAGAAAATCACTTCTCACTTTGCTTTCTATATCTTTAATAAAAAAAATGAAATATAATTTCTCTATTAAATTTATTACATAATATTTATTTAATGAATAATTAAATTGAAGTCATCAGTCATCACAGTTATTAAAATGAAAATCTCGGGATTTAACATTTATAGAAAAAGAGCATGTGGCGGCGTGCGTGATGATGTGAATCCAAGGAAAAAACAGAAAATCTCAGCTTCATTCCATGTAGAATTTATTCTTCTTTTTCAATTACACCGTACCTTCGGATGAAATGAATGAGCAATCTTTGACGAGAACAAATTTTAAGAAAACAGAAATGGCAGGAGGAACAACTTGTTCGTAGTAATGACGTAAATAATGATAAATTGGCAAGTACGAAATTTTACAAAAACTGATACGATTTAGACCATAGCATACTAAGAATGGTTGTGACAAATGAGTTTTGATCGGGTATTGGTTTCCTACACGACAAATCCTTTTACTGGCTTTTTATTTTTATTTTTAGAAACTATGTATTTGATTGTATTTTTGTTTTATTTTCTTTTAGTTTTCATAACTTTTGAAAATTATAAAAATGATTTACATTGACTATTTTTATTTTTGGTTATAACTTGATTTACTATTAAATAACTATATTATATAATTCTTGTTAATAATTATGACTAATATTATTTAATTTTATAATTAATTTGAAATATAAAATTTTAAAAATATTCAAAAATGATATTTAGTTAATGAACATATTCTAAATTTATAATATCTTTAAAATATACAAAATCCAAAATTTTAATATGATTATTTATGAAATATTTTTTAAATATCAAAAACTCAATTTCTAAATAATAAAAGTAGTTTTAATTTATCATATATATATATATATATATATATATATATATCAACAAATAAGTTTTAGTTTGCAAATAAATTTTTATTAGTTAATCATTTATTTTAATCTAATTTAATGAATCTCATAAATATTTTATAAAAATAACATCTATATATTTATTTAATTTAGAAGAATAAATTTTATTTAATATGTTTTTATTAAAATATAATTATAATTATGTCTTCTGATAGAACAAAAGTTAACTCTAATAAACACGTAAAGACATTAGGGCTCTATCGGGTCATATTACTGGATGTGTGGATGCTTATCTTGCTGAAGCTATTTTCGTCAAAGAAGCTCTGACTTGGCTTAAGGATCAATGTCTGGATTGGATTATCATTGAATCGGATTGTTTAGATGCAATTAATTATCTTAATAACCCTTTCAGCAATCTGCTAGAGGTTGGTACAGTGTTGGCTGAATGTCTCTCATTTAAAAATAATTTCCAATTTTTGTCCTTCCATTAAACTTCTCGGAATGCTAATAAGGCTGCTCATACGTTAGCAAGGGTGGCTTTACTATATACAGACCGATTTGAGTGGGATTCTATCCCATGCAGTATTGCTTCTGTTCTTTCTATTAATTGTCCGTTGCTTGTTGTCAATTTTGAAGAAGTTTTAGGTTCGGGTGTATAGGGTAAAGCTTATAGGCTTTGGGGGTTAGATGCTGCTTCGGTTTTGATGTTTTTCGTTTAATTAATGAATTGACTTTTATTTCAAAAAAAAAAACACGTAAAGACAAGGATCTTAATCCATCCCAAGCCAAATTGCCACGGCAAGTGATGTAAAGAGACCATTTTGGGAAATCTCTAAGCATTTCCATGGCCTAATTGTGAATGTGCCCCATGTGTAATCAGATACCGTAATACTACTTTTATACAAATCCCATTTAAGCAGTTGAATATTCTAAAAATTTTGGCCTCGTAGGTTTATCCCATGTGACGACAGATCATCAGATATGATATATACCGATACGACAGCTTTTCAAAGAAATTTCCTTCCCCTCTTCCCCTTGTTGTTTACGACATTTGTCATCACGAAACTCTCCTTTAATATGTCTCTTCTACGAATGCACTGTCCTCGCTGATACTCCTCCTGTCTTCAATAATCCAAATTTGGTTGATTCTCTCCTTTTAACGTTGTAACCTTATGCTCTTGTTTTTACTTTTTAGTCCGTGATAACTATAGGAGTGCAGTTTTGCAAAAATTTCGATTTTACCCTAATTATTTGTAAGGTTCTCTCACATTATTAGATATAAAGTAACTATATTAATAATTGTTAATTTTCAGCATAAATAAAAACAGAAACATAAATATGAAATTAAACAGATCAACAATGAATTTTGATAACGCAGTTTGATACACCTTGCTTATCTCTGTGGAGTCCTTACTTAGCTTAATTCTTCAACTAACGACAATAGTTTAATATAAAGCTTTATTGAATTGACACTACTCAACCCTTGATATTATTCCTCATCCCACTACCCGTGAAAGAATT
This sequence comes from Erythroxylum areolatum, assembly GCA_024520975.1. Taxonomy (NCBI): domain Eukaryota; kingdom Viridiplantae; phylum Streptophyta; class Magnoliopsida; order Malpighiales; family Erythroxylaceae; genus Erythroxylum; species Erythroxylum areolatum. Next base: position 23,190,297 of record JANIJH010000008.1, read on the forward strand.
TCATACTCAATAGTACAACCGTCTCGTACTAACCTCAACAGAGAATTTTCTCAAGCAATTTTTAATGAAAACGAAATAAAATAAATAACTCAAGTGATTAAACAAAATTCAACATAAACGAAAATACTTGAGATAAAAAACAACTCCCCTAAATATGCCGCTTCATCAACAAAAGAACGGGAAGTTGTCAACTAAGAAATTTACTATGAATCTTCTATATAGTCACTGAAATATCTTACACACAATAGCCATAACATGTCTAAAATCAACAAATGTTTCATTACTGAAACGTTAACCTAATAGATAGAGCTGCAACAATTAAGACAACTATCGAAGCTTTTCGCACCAAACCAACAATAAAGACAGCAGTTACATAATTACGAAAATTTCTGCAAAAATCATAGCTGCAAAAACACCCAATCAACTACAACAAATCAAAGAAAACGCAACACAAAATCATTCAATTCAGGTGGCGTGGTCTACAAAAATTATAGCACAAAGATAACCAGCTGATTCACGCAATTGTCAAAAGAAAATTACAGCTGCATTCAAAACCCATTACTACGCACAATCATGAAAAATGTAGCACATATTCACAGCTTGGATTACGTAAAAAAACCAAATAGAGAGTCGGTTGAACATGAAAGATATTAACAGCTACACCCAGAAAAAAATTACTACAACAGTCCCTTTAACCTTATTGTCACATGATGCAAATGTAGGCCTTATAGGATAGAGTTTTATTATAATTAAGAGACTTTATAAGATAGAATTTTATCTTTCACATAATCTTGTATCATATATTATTTCAGTCAAATCCAAGATATTTTATCCCATTTTAGCGTCTATTTGGTTAAGCTTTTAGAGGATGAATAAGGTATTTTTTTCACCACAAAGGTTTTTTTAAAGAAATGGGTGGTTGACTGTGAAATGAAAAGGTACTTTTTTAGTAGATATAGCTTTTTTAGCAACCAAAATATAGTTTTTTAAGAAGTTTAAATTTGAAGCTTCTCAAAAAAATACTTTATATAATGTTATTTAGCTTTTTATATGTTTTAATATTTATTTTTTATATTAATTTTACTTATGTTATAATCCATATAAAATATTTGATTAGATATATTTTCATCTATGTTTCATATGGTTTAAAATTATATAATAATTAATATATTATGCTTTGCGTGTTGTTTAATATACTTTAAATAATATTTATATTTATAAATATTTTTTATTACAAAATAAAATATAGTTAAAATTAATAAAATATTTTTTATTTTTATATTGCCAAACAGTCTGCTTTATGAAGTTCTTTCAAAAAAGTTATTTTTTTAATTGACAGCTAAATAATTAATTGGTTTCTTAGAAAAACTTTTCTAAAAAAAATTCTACTGACAAAAGCTCTACTAATATAAGCTCGTCTAACTGAGTATTTAATTAGAATTTGAAGTTAATTAACATTATCTTAAAAATCCAATTACAAATAATATCAAACGAAAATTACAGCTGATTCACACAATTGTCAAAAGAAAATTACCGTTACACTCACAAATCCATTAACTATGGACAATCATGAAAAATATAGCACACACATGCAGTTTAGATTGCGTAAAAATCCAAATAGAGAACCAACGGCACATAAAAGACGTTAACAACTACACCAAAAACAAAAATCACTACAGTAGTCTCTTCCGTCCTATTGTCATGTTATGCAAAGGTAACCCTTACAAGATAGAGTTTTTTCATAATTAGGATACTTTACAAGATAGAATTTTATCTTCTTCCTTTTTTTTACGAAATAGAATTTTATATTTCATACATTCTTTTATCAAATTTATTTCAGTCAAATCCAGTATACTCTATTCCGTCTTAATTAGAATTTGAAATTAATTAACATTATCTTTAAAATTCAATTACAAATAATGTCAAAATTAATAATATAAGGCATTTGCTTTGAGAACAAATTCTTCTGCTGATAGGAAATATCGGAACTAGTGGACAAAATCGGATTTTCCGTAACATGTATTATGGTATTGTCTTTGTTTCCGCGTCTTCTCTCGATCTGGAGGGGAATCTTTTTTTTCGGTTGAAAAATTTAGCTTTCATTAATAGAAAGGAGGACCAAATAATGTAGCGGAATATTTTTGCCTCTTAAACGCCAAAACCTTTTCTATCAATTGCTTTGATTAAGACAAACCTTTGAATTTTCTTTCTCTAAAATTTAAATAAACATTTGCCTACTTTATGTTATTCCTTTGCTTCCCTTAATTTTCAGCAAAAAGTTTAAGTAAGTTTAACTCAAAGCATAATTTAACCTTAACAATTCAAAATTTAATTGAGTTATTAGCATTAATTGAAGTAAATAATTTATCACTTATTTAGAATGATTGTCTATTGTTATATACAAAACAAAACAAAAATGAATAAGCACTTATGTTTGGTTTAAAACATTTTATGGTTTAGTTTTTTTCAAAAAAAAATCATTCTTTATTAAATTTAAACATACACTTTTCATTAATGTTATCAAATTTTATGATAAATTGATAAATAACATGTTATTTTAATTCAAAGAAGTGTTATTCTCAAAGTTGATTTTTGAAGAGATATTTGTGATCCTAAGTAAGCTGGTAACGTTCTCTGATTATTCCAATTGGACAATTAGTCCTTTTCTTATATAATCTATTATTTATTTAAATTGACTTTTTCTATTGTTGAATTGAAAATTAGAATAAAGACAAGGGTTTTTTTTTTTAATCTAAACCATTCTTCAAAACATTTATGGTTTAATATTTTGAAAAAAGTCTTCATACTTTATTAAATAGAAACACATTCTTTCTATTATTTTTTAACCAAAATTTTCATTAATTGGACTCATGACATGCCATCTTAATTCAAAATTAACTTCTAAGGTGTTATTCGTAACTCTAAGTAAGGTCATAAGACCACTAGTCCTTTTCGTTTAATGCGTTACATCATCTAAATATAATTATATTTGGCTTATAGTTTGGTACACATTAGCCTATTGAAGAAAGAGATTAAATTATTCAATCTAGATAATACTGACGTCTTATTTAAATTTTAAAATACTTTAAGAAACTAAGTTATAAAGATGTAAATATGACTTTATTTGATATTCTTGTCCTCGAGTTATTTATATTGTTTTTGACCCAGAGGTGTCTCCACAGGAAAAAAAACCCGCAAATGATGGCACATGCTGTCAGTTTCATACCCTAACCTAGAAAGGAAGTTAATTACATAGGAACAAGTACTACGAATATGCGCATAGAAGATGAAGATGAGCGGAGACAGCTAGAACCCATTGGAAAATGTTTTCTAAACCAATATCAGATAATGGTCTGTGGCGTGTCCAAGGATGAGAGTATTAGAGCTTGTAAAGCGGCAAACAACCGTGACCCAGTAAGCATGGGGACGGGGATGATTATCACCAATCTTAACGTTGTGTCTCCTAAAGTCTGCAGCTTTCTTTTCTTTCAATTTGCCAGCTGTTTTTAATTGAGAACTTTAATGGATGGTAGAGCAGTGTACTATAAAGTATATCGATAATAATTAAACTCGTATTAAACTATAGATGAGTGTTTATTTGTTGTCTAAGCGCTTTTGACTAATCTAATATGAAAAGTAGTTGTTATAGTTGAAATTGTGTCAAAGCTCAACAAAAGCCGCGATTTCATAGGAACTTGGATGGAAATATTGCTTTTTTTTTTTTATGATACTTTACTCGAATAACGCGCATTTGATAAGGTTAAAAAGTCATTTCAAGATTTGTATAGACATCTAAACAAAGACGTTCGTGTTAAACTTGACGCCTTTAGAAAATTCTCTTTCTTGTTTCATTTAAAGTTGGAACTTTTGAGATGACATTACCGATTAATGTAACCGAGTTGTAAGTTTAACTATCCATTTTTGCAATGACACAACAGTGGAATTAGGTAATATCAGTTCATAATTCAGACATTGGTATCACTACCAGAGACCAAAGCATTTAATTCCATGTATTAAAAAAAAAAAGAACAAACAAACTCACACCCTATTTACCGACCAAATCTAATATATGAAGTCAAAAATGTTCTCTTGTAATTCCCATTTCCCTTTCTTTTTTGTTTTCCCTTTCATTTATTGCATATTCATTCAGTTCCCATCCGAAGGGAGATGTGGGCGTAAATTCACGGAACTAAATGGTAGGGTTCAAAGGTCAAACAGGTCGAAAAGTAGTGAAGCATGCCGGTAGAATAAGAAGACAGGACCTGAAAATTGGACCAAGTCATACTACACCCTGGCTAGCTTTTCAACGGATTTACTTTGAAATCTCGTGTATTCGTCCGGTCAATGGTTAGTGGCATGTTGACAGTTAAATCATGTTCAGCTTCAACTTGCAGCACAAATGGGTATCACCATGTACTACTTGCAAAGAAAGAGCCAAATCTGCCAGTTGCCAAAATTGAACTCTTTCGTTTCTTTGCTATATATTTATTGCGATATTAAGCTGTGGCAAGTACTTACAGGATACTTCTTATTTGAATAAACTGAACAAAAATCGTAGAAAATAAGGTTTCACGTTCAATCAAAGGGCAGAGGGAAGTTTCAATGAATGCAGTTGCAACTGATTAACAGGCTATTACTAGTCTATTTTACAATAAAAGATTGAGAATGCATCCTATCCCTCTAGGATCATGATTAAGTACGATTCTTTTTCTATTTCTCTGCAGAACTATCTTGAAGTAAAATTTGACCTTCAACAGTTTTAAAATTCTTACATAGCTCCCAATTATATTAACTACATTAAGTAAATTGAAGGAATGTGACATGTAAAATGTGATAACATAATAATCAGGTAATTTGAAAATAGGATTATTTAAATAGTATATATGTAAGATATTGTTGATGCTTCCTAATTATTATCCAATAAGTTGTAAGATTTCAAATTAACTAATATAATCACATTTTTATTAATTGACTTTTTAAAGGTAATTTGTCCAATTTAAGTAGCATTAGGGGATGATTTAAATTCCAAAAATCTAGGAACTAGCTTATTACAAAAACGTAAGTATTGAAGGTTTATTTATGTTTTTATAAAAAATAAATGACGCTTGATTAATTTAGCATCTTAAAGTTGGAGTCATTGCATCCTTTTCTTACTTTGACTTTTGCCAAACATATTCTGGTCATGGTCCAACGCATCTGCCTTCGAGTAACTCTAAAACCAAGCATGATTAAATGGATGGCATAGAGATTTGTTCCAAAAAAATGTTGCAACTAGAACCTTGAAGCCTCCCTCTTGGAAAACGGACGTTCTAATCTAACCTTTTCTAAGACGTTAAAAATGCATAATTTCCCAAATTTTGAAAAGCCAAAAATGTGCAGCTAGTCAAAGTAAATTTCAACGAAGAAGCAAATTAACTTGTGGTTTTATAATCGGAGGACTCACGACCGAGTCCAACCGAAGCAAACATACAAATCATGTACGTACCTTTCAACGAAGATAAGAATCAGTGAGTATGAGTACTCCTGTACGGCAATGCACAAGAGTGCACCAGCTGAAAATGAGATAAAGGGGCAGGTAGTAAGTAGGTCCTAACGATTTCTTAAATTTCCAAGCCACGGGCTGAAGGAAACAGGACAGGACCACCACTCGGGGCAGCATGTGCAAATATTCCAAACCCTTTAAACATAATCAACACCTAATCTGACTCTGGTTCTTGCCAGCTGCCAACCACACTACCAAACAAAGCCCTCCAGCTTAACTAGCAGATGAGATGACCATCCATCAGTTCCAGGCGTGTCTGATGAAGCAAGACAGTTGTTTTAAATTGAAGTCACATTAGCTAAAATGGAACATTAGTTTCCATACCCTCTGTCAATATTGTTTGAGAGATTACTTTTAAAACCATAGACGAGTTTGTCAAGGTTAGGTTTGCATTATTGCGCTGAAGATGTATAAAAGAACAGTTACTCCGCAAGATGAGGAATATAAATGAGCTTAGCGTCCGTCTCCGTCTCTTCTCTTGCAGTGCTTTGTACGTCAATGTCGAAAGCTTTTTTATGTTACCTAATATAACAGCAGCGATAATGCCATTTTACCTTCTCACAGCCGCTAGACATCAAATCCTTCCGCCATTAAAACACAACACTGGGAAGGCTGGTAATAGAAATTGTTTTCTGTTTTAAATTTATGAATAAATCCAAAAAGTATATATGAGAAAGCTGTTTCTCCTGCTGCAGGGAAAAAAAAAGAAAAAGAAACTAAACAATTGAATCAGGATTCATTGATAACTCGGGTCAGTATATGTACAATACCCCATACGATTCTTGTAGGCAATTGCTCTTTTCATGTCAGGAACAATATAACGGACATCATCTCTCACGTCTGTCCACACTACAAACCCAGGAGCTTGAAGGTACTTTTTTTTTTTTTTTTTTTTTTACAATGGAACACAAATTCAAAAGAAACTAACTAAACCATGGCCCGGCAGTACGCTGTATCAATTCGGTCTCGGTGCAGCAGCACCAGAGAGCGAATCGGAGGGTCCCAAAGTATGTGGATGCCTTTGCTCGCCATCCCTGCAAGGTGTGCCAGGTAATCAACGCATTGGAATTTAACAAAAACGAATGTTAGAAGAAGAATTTGGTATTTTATGTTGGAATTGATATCTATTAATTACTATTTTAAAAAATAAAATTAATCTAGTATAAAAATAATAAAGTGAGCCATTAAAAATTCAGTGAAAAAATAATATTAAATGTTAGTTGGATACTTATTAAACCCATAAAAAGAAAGAAATAAAAAAATATTATAACTGACCAGCTATTTAAGTAAATTTTAGATGTATTCAAATTCTTATGAGATATTCAGAAATTTGTGTATTAAAAATCAGTAAAACTTACATATTAAATTTCAAACTATAAATAATTTCATCGGACATGACTTAGTGAAATAATGTTAAAATCTAACACCGAAGGTCTTAAAAACCCTAAATAAGAATGGCTGAAACTATCTATTTGGTTTAATGTTTGCAAGTTGAAGTGAACATGAAGCCAGGCTAGGCCCTTGAATGGTTCAATAGCCCATTTCTTCCTCCCCCAATATGCAAATGGGTTGAATCGAAAGCCTCGGGCTCAACTTGACGTCTTAAGCATTTTGTTTTGTAAAAGCCTAAATCTGATGCATCTACATGTTGATGTTCATTCCTGGATCTTTGTTTTAATGAATTTTGAACCAATCATCTGGATTTTTTTACATCAAGGAAAAAAAAAGAGTTTGGAAAGTAGTTCGGCTTTTCAGAGGTAGGCCCAACCTTTTCTTTTCTTCCCACTCCCGAACAAGGATTTATGGCTTTTGGAATTTGGCGTGACACACTTGATCCAAGGCATCTAAAAGAAATGATAAAACCCCATTACAAAGCCATTAATGCTCTTTACCTGCCAAGAGAACACATGAATATGATTGTCTCCTCTCCTCTCCAACATTTCCACATGAGATTCTATACATCATTATGGGATAACCATGATTGCCTTTGACCATCTTTTGTTCTCTGCTTTGACTACCCACTCTCTTGTCTCTAGTCGCTGCTAACTACTACTTTACCCAGACCAGCACCCAAATAATCTCTACTCAGTGTGCTAAGATTGTTGCACCAACACCATCAGTGATGCTAAACTCAACAACTGATGAAATAGAGGTCAAAGATTGTGTAGAGGTACACTTAAATTAATCTTCAAATGTTAATGCATCTGGATTTCTACCTCAACAGTAAACTTTGTGCAATTATTTTAACAGTGGTTTCAACTGCAGGAACGATGAAAAGTAATGATTAATTTGGGCGCCTAAACAAGTCAAAGTCATTAGGTAACCAGTTCATTCACGAGCGACAAATTTGGAAAAGCATTTGAATACTACTGCTCTTGATTGAGTCGGAAGTATATGTATATGTGTGCGTTTTTGAAACAACCCAACAGAAAGAAGTGGTTGGTTGGTCAGGTGAAATTATCAAGTGCCCCTCCCAAGGCCTCAAAGTTTCAAACTTTTGATGATGCTAAACTCACTAGCATGCCACTATTCGCTGAATCAAAAGTTGGACAAATTTAATAATGAGGTTAAAACAACTTTTTAAAACCTTTGATGGTTGTGGGGAGCAAAATCAATTCCCAAGCATCAAGTTTCATTGACAGAGACTCAAAAGGCGGAGTTTTTTTTTTTTTTAACTATAAAGTTATTCTAAGATCTTCAATATAAACAGTATGCAGGTACTCTCTTTTTTTCTCATTTACCTTACGGAAAAGGAGAGATAAAAGTTGATGAACAAAAATGTTTTCTTTTCTGAGTTATGCAACTGATATGCAATGTAGAGAACATTATTATGAAAGCTACAGGTAATCATTACAGCTGCAAATTCTTAAGATTGCTGCTAAGAACTTTGCCTTCTCAGTTTTTATTTTTCGTCCAAAGTAATAAGATTCAAACAAAGGAATGAAAATGTTACTGTTGATAGTTCAAATATGGCAAAGACAAGTAATGAGATTCTTGATTTTGAAAAAAGAGAGGCAACTTACTGTTCAAGTAATTAAATCAGTGGGACGCGCTTAATTTTACGGAGAACTCATATACCCAATATAGTTCGAGTAATCGATGCCTTCAGATTTCGTTGTAGAAAAGTAGATATGTAGACATGATGAATATCACTGAGATTGGGACTGCTTCTTCTATATTACCAAAGTAATTGTTGTTCATATTTTCTGCTCATAATCAATCATTAGATGTGCATATAAGGACAAAAAAAGAATGGATAAACATATGAAGCAAAGTGAAAACATTGGTTCAATTTACAGTGTAGAAATGTTAAAAATATACCAATTGTAGACTTTCCATCCTTCGATGGAAAAGATAATTTCGTTCTTGGCTTTGTTTTCTCAAGGGTTGGGGGACCTCCTCAACTATTATAACTCTCACTCAATCGCATTCAGTGTTATTTCTAACTCAAGAGCAGCAATCCCAACTGAGAAGCCTGTCTCTGTTGGCATAATTACAAAATCCTTTTGGACCCAACAATTGAAAAGTGAACCCAACCCATATTTTCAAACCCCATTGAAAATTGGTCACCTATCTTTCTGACATCCAACGGAAATAGTCTACATCTCCACGTTCTATGGAAAGACCATATCTGCTGCCATTCCAGCAGGCTCTGTATAGAGCATTCAATTGTCTCTATTTCGTCTTTTTTCTTTTGGTAATTAATTTGGCAATTGAAGATTGTTTCCAATGTTTCACATCTCAAGGAAATTCAGGTTCCTCTAACACACCCGGCAGGAGCCTACAAATTTCTTCCCATTCCTTTGCTTTAACTTTTGATAGAAGTGCTCTGCAAGGCCTTTTCTATTAAAACTGGTAATTTTTTGTCTTGATTATCATTTCATGCAGTTTCTTTCAGCACTGCGGTATTCATATTATTACGTCTATATAAGGAACTTAAATAAGCACAGATTTCGCTTTATTTCATTGAAAATCTCCTACAATCATGAACCTGAGTGTTATTCCCTGGAAATGGAAAAGCTGTGGTAGAACAGATGATGTCTGTTACCAAGTGATTGAATGTTATAAACTTTCGTAGCAAATGTTTTGGAAGCTGAATCGGGAGAGGAAAAAAAGCAAGGACCCCATGTTTTCATTTCCTTTTTGTTATTAAAGTAAGCTCATTATCCAGCTCATAAGGGCTACTTTTTGTTCATGCCCTGCTCACATGACGATTAAATGCGGTAAGTGAAGTCACCGTTTCTAAGGCTACACCATTTTGCATCATAATGTCGCATTGATCTTCCATTTTACATGGAAGTCCAAATTTTGCTCAGGAAGCAGCAGACTACTGCAATATATATATATATAAATATATATATATATTTATATATCTTCGACTGGAATTAGCACATAATACGTAGGACAACAGGACAAATTTTGACATACTCTACTGTACACTAAGCGTCCTAAGACTACTCACTTAAGAATGGAAATTCTGGAGTAGTAAAACAATTTAAGAGGCTACGGAGAAGGTTAAATTAGCAAATGACTAAGCTCAAGAAGGTGGGCTTTGGCGCGTCGCATTACAGTTGTTGAGAAGAGACAGCAGAACAGAGCTCGATTGATCCGTAATCCAGCAACTCTTCAATCATTTGCTCTATATGATGCTCTTCAAGAGGCTTATACTGATGGCTAGCATTCTTGACAACCCAATTAGCCTCTGTTTCTGGGACCTGAAGTGGACTTGTATCTGGCAACCGTGTGATAAATTGTTCATTTTTGGAGGCAATGGCATTGGGGATGGTGTTAGTGGTAGTGGCAACATGCAAAGTTGGTGTCTTTCTGTGTTGCTCTTTGATTGATGTTTGTTGTTTCGTCATCTGTAGCGAGGCCATGTAGCATCTGTGCAGTTTAGCTGTCAAAGTCGCGGAGAGGAGTTTGGATGACGCTGATTGTGAGGCATTTGGGTTATAAGGGAAATTTGTCCTGGCTCTGGGTCCACACATGAGCCGCGCAGCTTCATCATAGGCTCGTGCGGCATCCTCGGCGGTCTCAAATGTGCCTAGCCAAATTCTAGTTTTCCTGCAGAGGAAAGAAACGTTTGGTTCAGTGTCCGAAAACATACGTTGGTTTCAATTTAATGGAGGAAATCGCTCTTACAATATAGGATGGCGAATTTCTGATACCCAAGAACCCCAATGCCTCTGTCGGACACCTCGATATCGCTGTTGTGGTCTGGCCATCTGTTTAGGAAAAGTTGAAAGTGAAAATAAGGGAGGAGGAGGAGGTGGGATTGGCAATGTTATTGTTGAGGAAGGATTGTGGGGTTTTTGTAGTTGGGTTTATAGAGGGCCATGGGAGCAACTGGTCTCTTTTTTCTTGGCCTTCACTGGCAAGCAATTTAAGGAAATGGGTCCCACTTTGAGTTTGGCTCTTTCTATTCCTATTCTTATTCCTTCAGTAAGCAACCAGTTGTCTGCCTCTATTATTCATTATTGAATAATAATAATAATAAACTTTATGAGTATTTCGTTAACTGACCAAATTCAATTCACATGCTGAACCATCACAAGGAAAGGGTATCCAACCGTTGCTTAGGTTGACCTCTCCAACAAAATCTACGGCCTGTCACAAATTTTTCATTCCAGCGGCTCAACATTCAAATGCCCTTTGTTTTCGGTTTTTACTTCTTAGCCAATGATAGATCCTTGAACAAAAAAGAAAGGAATTATGCTTGATATGATCTGTCTCGATGAATTAATTTGTTCTTAATAGTTTGCATCTTTGACATCAACAGTTGATCGCCATCATTTCAGGACCTAAAATTAACAATACACACTGTGCTCTGGTAAGAGTAAGACACACAGACACAGTCCAGTAATAAATAAATGGTCCACAAAGGAAAGATGGCTCATGCAAGAATTTGGTACAAGACATGATTGGGTCAATTTAAGATCCTTAGACCATTATTATTACCCTAACAATCCAAATCATTTGAATCATATGTTGTTCACAACCAGATGGTGTTGGTGAGTGTGTGTGTATGTATGAGCTTGTTTGATTTACCCAAATTATAAAAGATTTAAGAAGACTAGATTTGAGGGCTTCGACCGAATCTTTGTGTACAGCTAAATTGGTCAATTACAAAGAATATGAGATACAAAAACAACGCGTGACAGGGGACCCACCTAGGCCATAACAGGATAGCTAAACGCTTGGCCCTCTTGTGCCAACCAAAACCTCCCATTCCCATTTCCCATCCCATGGTTTTAAGGCAATTACAAGAAACAATCACAAACACTACAGCGCAAGATCTTCCTCAGACCACCAGCATTCATTCGCCGCGTACCTCTGCCCCTGCCTCTATGCTGCTTCTCAGCTTGCACATGCACGTGCTTGCATTTACATATCCCTTTCACCTTGTTGGCTTCAATTCCATGCAAAGACCATGCTCAAGCTACAGGTAGCTACTTATCCGAAATTTAAGCTTTACGTTACCCTCAAAATTAACGGAAGTTAAGAAAGAAATTGGCAATAAATACATACATATGTATATGTACAGTAATTTAGCAACTTAAAAATAGTTAGGCAAAGGCAACTCACTGGCGTTTCACCGAGTTTAGTCAAAGGAAGGAGAGGAAACTACCTAAATAAACTGTTGGAGTCTTGACGCGTTTTGGAATCGAAGAAGTGGTGAACTGATGTGACGGACAAAATATTTGGAAGAGCCTCGGATTTCTCCGCAATCTAATGGATACGTACAGGCTGGCCCTTTGAATTTTGTTATTGGCAGTTCATCATTAGTATTTGCCACCTCAAGCATTTGTCCAAACTCCATGTGCAAGTCTTGTTTTTGTCTTGCTTACCGATAATTTTGGTATCCTAAATCGACTCTTTAATTGATTATTCAAAAACCATTTTACATTACCATTTTGTGCCTTACTTAAAAGCCTCATCTAATATATAATAATTCTTTAATCATATATTTTAAATAATTGATTTGAGGATAACATGAAAATAATTTCATATTAAATTTGTTTATATTAAACTCTTATCTATTTTGCCACTACTATTTGTGCTCTTTCAATTCAAGAAATAAAAAATATATATATATATAATTATTCATTACTCATTATAAGGCAAATTCTTCTTTCTGAATTATAATATTTATACCAAAATATATAGCATATTATAATATTTCAAAGTGCAACATTTTTTTAACATTTCATAATTATCTCAATTAAATCTCTTATTGACAAAACTTTTAATCTCATCAAAGTTCTATCAATAAAGTGTTGACATATTTTTTTCTCCTTCCATGGATTCCATCAATGTTAGTGAGAACTCCACGTAAAACTCAAGTCCAAACTTAGTCAAAATTTCTAATTTTTAAAAATAAACGACAAAGTTTACTGACGAAAAAATTTTCATTGTGAAATTCCCTACGAAAAGTTATTGTTGTTTAAATTAAAAAAAAGGACATCGTTTTATTATTAATTAAATCAAAAATCTGAAGCCCTCCATGTCCTTCTTCTTCATTTTTTTCTTCTTCTTCATTACTCCTCTGCTATATTCTTCCGTCTGCGGTTGTTGTTGCTCATCTTCTTTCATTCTTCCACCAACTATTTCCATTGTCTTGGGTTTACCGTCTCAAGGTTAGTTGTCCACTTATTGCTCTTGGGTTAATTTTTTATGCTTCAAAATTTATATGTGAACCAATGTATACTTGTTGGTTTTATTACTGTGAATTGAGTTGTGAGAGTTTATTTGAGTTATTAATAGGTCATTGTTTGTTGTTGTGTAGTTATGTTGGTAAATAATGGAAAAAGACAATAGTTTTGAAATAAACTAGGGATGAATTTTTGAAGCGTACCAAGTTTTTGATGAAAGTTCTCTAAGATGTCTCTAACATCATTAACCCATTGACATTGTCCCTATGCATATACATATATGTAGTTTGATTGAGGATGTTTTATAATGTGTATTATTTCACTAACTTGTGATCTGTTATTTATATTGAATTAAAGTTATTTTAAATCTAATTGTAATTTACATTTTATTATTTTAAACCCTCCACCAATGTTGAGTAACATATTAATTTTAAGTATAAAAGAATATTTTATAACAGAGAATTTGCAACTTGTGATCTGTACTTTAGTGTAGTATCCTGTTTTCTTATATTAATGGTTAGAATCCTAGATAACAGCACATGAGAGATATTATTGAGAAATTAGAAAATGCATTTCATGCTCATGCATAATATTAGCATATACATACGTGAATTTGATTTTTTTGAATACACTAGCCAATATTTGCAATACTTTTCAGGCTTAGAGAAGATCTCCAGTTAGACAAATTGGATTCTAACCACTACATTCGGATAAAACTTAGAGGTCAGGATCAGTTGTACCTAAATATGTCTACAGTCTTTCTTTTGTATTTTAAAATTTATACTCCGCAATTATTGTATAGCATTTATGTGAATTGAGAAGTGTAATGATTGTATGACCAGAAATGTTTTATAATGGGCCCAAATGATTACTAGAATGTACGATGATGTGTTAATTGTTTGTAACACTTGCGACTGAAATTGTTTTTGAATAAAATGGGTCGAAAAAGGTTTATTGATTTTTCTAAATATGCATGTGAAACATGACAAATTTGCAATAAGTTTGTTCTAACATGCCATCCTTGTAGAGTATATTTTCGAATATTGTCAATGTGTTCGCAAATATATCTTATGAGAGTAAGGTGCTAGATTAGTGACTTCTTTGTTTACCATCTTTATCTCCCTTGTGTTGGTGTGATCCATCTCTAGATTTTTCACACTTATTATTCATCATCGTTGAAAATCGTGTATATTCTTCTACTAATAATCTATTTATTTCCTTAGTTATAGATAATGAAACTTCTATTTAGTTCCTTGGCTATAAATAATGAAACTTATATATATGTTCTTTGTCCTCTATTAGGTAACAAATGATACATTCTCACATGTTATTGTGACTTGTGTCGAGGAGACATTGTGATATGTTGAATCTTTCCTTATCTGTTTAAGAGAAAACGATTGAGAACATTTGGGTGAGTATGAGTCATTCCTTTATTACTCAATTGGTGCATTGTTTGTTATGTTTCCTTTCTTTATCAATTTGTGATTTTTCTTTTTATCAAACTTTAATATGGCCCCTAAAATAAACTTGCATTATTTTTATCTTATATGTACGTACCATATTAACAACAATACAAATTAGATTGTTGTATGTAAGGTAGACAATTTATTAACATTCTCAATGAAATTTGGTAGTTAGATTTATTCAAACATTAATATTCACTTTATGATATCAAATTTATGAGGATGTTTGTGTTGATTGAGGTTTATAGGCTTTTAATTCTTTCAATTATGTAGTTAATTTAAGTATGGACGCTTGTTTTTCAATTATTGTATAAATTGTGTATTCAAGTTCCATATTGAATTAGGTAATTAGGTGTGGATGTCACCTAAAATATGTTTAATTTTTAGTCTATTAGCCTTTATGCAAACTACACTATAGGCAGGCTAAAAGAGTTTAATTTATAATGCTTCTTTATAGAATAAGTGTTATATTATAGACTTATTAATAAAATATAATACAATAAAGCATCCTGAGTTGGGGATGGTTGCCATTTCAATAAAACTTCAAAAGCCTATAAGTCATTTCACACTTATCAATTGCTTAAATCCACCATAATTTTACACCAAGGTATGCTGACAATTCAAAGATAGCATAGGAGAAAAATACCTCACCTTACTTTCTTGTCTCTTACTAGCCATTGGATAGTATAGTACCCAACAACATAAAACAACTTGGTATGGCAATATATTAATAGGACTTTATAAAATTCTTATGTAGTCTATAAGCTACTTAGCTTATGATAGTTATGGTGGCTATTAAAATTAGAAATTGAACTAGTATATTGTTACAAATATAATTGATTGAAAATAATTCAAATAACTAAATTCTAATGTGCCTATTGTAACACCCCACATTAGGGGTTAGAATATTAAAGGAATTTAGTACGAATTATGTTTGTTATTTGCTTATTAACTATTTGCTTAAATTGTGCATAAGTATTTTGGCATGCATTCATGGCATTTTTCGGGTTAATTGGTTTAATGAAACTTCGGGTTGATTTGGACAGTATTATTATAATTTTCGTAATTTTTGTATACTTCAAATATTTTTAGAAATTAATGGAGGACTAGTTTTGAGTTGACAATTTATTTTGAGAGTCATTATTTTCTGACGAAATTTTGGTAAATTTTCAGAAGTTTTCTGGAACTTTTGGGTATTTATTACAACTAAGAATTCATAACAATATTTTTGATTATTTATTACTATTTGGACCTAGCTGTTTACTAGCTGTATCGCATCCAAACCTACACGCAACGATTTAAATCGAACATTATCGTTTATTCCTCACCGAATGCCTCCTTTACCCATCCATCAGTAGAGATAGCGAAGTCATTCA
>JANIJH010000008.1:23221788-23245847 GCA_024520975.1 Erythroxylum areolatum
TTATTTATTAATTGGACATATAAGATATTAGTTGGATAATGACTTGGATTCAAAAGGTATATGAATAATCTTCTAGTTGAAAAAGAATCACATTTTGGATTGAAGTCTATTATCATGTTAGTAATTGAATTTTATTTTGTTTGGACTAAGTAAAAAAAGGAATTAGTGTGGTGGTTATTTGGTTGAAGTGGGATTCTTAGAATGTCAGGGAATTTTGCATATCTCCTAATTACTGTGGAAGTCTATAAAAGAAGTAGATGTGCGTATGTGAATTGGTAGTTCAATGAAACAATAGTGATGTGTGTTATTGTTTTTAAGATAGTTGAACAACCATTGTGTTGCGTGGTTTTTTTAATTGTTTATTGAAATACATTGCAACTGTGTGATTATTTAATTAGAAGCTATAGTGAGTGGAGTGATGGTTTATAGGAGAATTGCACTGCCGTCAGTGTGTCTTGATTTATAGCAGAAATGGATTCCTTACATGATTGATCTCTCTTTGTCCATAGGTAATTGTGTGATTTTCAGATGTGTAACAATGAAGGCTTGCGTAGGAAGGCTCACGTAAGTGATTTTTTAATTGGAGTCTTGGCATTGATTGATTGGTTATAGGATGTGTCTACGTTGGTGAATTATTAATCTTCTTTTGGTAAATTGCCGAAAATCGTGAATGTGAGACTAACTTAAAATTGAGGTTGAAGGAAAGTTGGGTTATTTGCGTGGGCTGTTGTACCTGGCGTCTTCATCCTACAACTGTGAATTAATACTGGTGTTTATATGAATCAACTCATTGTTGTTGAGACGACTTCCATATCTATTTCAGTGGAGCAGAACTCATCGGGAAGTTATTCTTGTCTATCTCAAGTGTATTTAGTTTTCGTTCTTTATTATTTTAATCACTTGAGTTATTTGTTCATTGTTCTTTCATTAAAAGATTAATTGAGAAAATCCTCTGTTGAGGTTAGTACGATGTGGTCGTACTATTAGGTGCAAATTTCTTTCACAGGAAGTGAGATTGAGAGATAGTGTCAAGGGTGAGTGAGTCAGCCTAGTAAGGCCTTGGGTAAATCTATTGTACTTCGATGAAAGTTATTAAGTTGGGTGAGGGTTTCGCAGACGTAGACAAAATGTGCCGAATTGCGTTATCAAATTTTTGGTGTTTTTATTATTTCGATTTTGCTTGTTTTCAATTTATTGGTGCCAAAGAAGTTTGCTAAACAATTAACCCTTCTGTTTTTTCAATTGGTATCAGAGCAAGCTTACTGATTCAAAACTTGGTAGCAAGTTGGTGTAGATCTTAGTTTCGCAAACATGGCTACAAGGGAGGCATTACTGGTGAAAACTGGAAAAAGTGTGAATAATGTGGAAGATGAATCAGATAAAGATAAAGACTTGGTACTATTCACACAAAATTTTGATAAATGGCTTAAAAGAATGAAGAAGGACAGATCCGACTTTAGACAATATAGTGGAAGTTCATCAAGTAACAATTTAAGACAACAAGTCAAGACACAAAAGGGAGAACGGAAGGTAAACAGAATTCAATGCCATGAGTGTCAAGGCTTCGAATATGTTCAAGCGGAGTGTGCTAATACTATAAAGAAGAGAAAAGGAAAATCCTATACGAGCACTTGGAGTGATAACAAATTCAGAAATGAAAAAGAAGTTGTGAATAATGATGCGTTAGTTACTTTGTACAGCAAAAGTCCAGGTACTTGTTTAATAGTAACTGAAGATAAAAAGTGAGTAAATCTAGAAATTTCGAGAAAAATGCAAATGATTCAGTTCAAAGCTCGATCTCAAATTATGACAATAATAAAAGTGGGTCAAGTGATAAAATGGAGAACATTTACAAAGCTTACGAATTAATGTACGAAAAATGGGTGAAAATATGTAGAAAGAATGAAAGATTGAAGGAAGAGAATATCTCCCTGAAGAATACCATTCAAGAGTTAGAAAAGAATTTAATGTTGACATCAAATGAGCTCGGTGAAGTTAGAATGAAATTAGTAAGTACTAAAAAGGGATTGAGAATGTTAAATGGAAGTACCGAAAAACTAGAAAAGTTGTTGAAAATTGGTAAAGTTAAAGGAGATCTTCAAGGTATTGGCTATAAGAGTGAGTGCTCTAAAGTGAATGAAAAGAAAGATTACATATCCAAATCTGTCCAAGAAGAAGAAACATCAAGAAACAATTGAATATTTATACCCACATGTCATTTTTGTGGAGTCATTGGACATATAAGGCCAAGATGTTATCGGTTATTACAAATGATATTTCAAAGGGTTCAAAATTGAAAATCTAGGCATTCTCAATTAAATTTCTATCAGCATCCCATAGTATCGAAGCAAGCTTGGATTAGAAAGGATCAAGTACAAGCACAAAAACGTAGTGAAGGAAAAACAAGAAAATGCCCAAATTTGATGTTGGTTACTACTGAGGAAGTAATTGCAGAAACTGATTTGTAGTTAGTTATTACTAAGGAAGTAACTGCATGAACTGAAGAACTTTCAGTTACTTCAGATGATGAACCAACCAAAACAGTGGAAGCTAATTTGAACCGAAGTTTTTCATCCCAAATCCGAAGAAATCATCCAACAGAAAATGTTGTTGAAGATGTGAGCGAAAGAAGAAAAACAAGAGAAAGAAAAAGGGTTGATTATCGAGAACTTGCAGGTTACACATCTTCATTCAAGCCAAAGAAAAAGACTAAGTTTGAATTTCTTCAAGGGGCACATGGACAGTGTGCTTTACATTTTTGAAATATTTTTTTGTGTTAACAAAAAAAACAAAAAAAAGCAAGGAAAGATTTTTTTTAGTTCTTTAGTTTTATATTGCTATTTTCGTCTCATCTTTTTACTAGTTTGCATTGTGACTTCTATTTGGCTCTACCGAAGACTCCTCAACTCTCTCATCAGTATGGATCTCTCTAGGGTATCTCTCTATCTTTTGGACATATCTCTCAGTATTTTGGATGGTGGTAATTTTCTTCTTGGCGTGTATATGATTCTTCCACTGCATCTATTGGTGATTATTATGATTATGTTTTTTTGTCTCAAGGAGGAGATATCAGATTGTTTATGGTGAATATTTCATTCAGGGGGAGATTTCAAGATATATATTTGACTATGTGTCTTGCTTTTTAACATTTTTTTGTCCCAATGGGAAAATTTTGGATGATTGGAGAATTTGATGTTGATTAAGGGGGAGTATTTGTCCAATGGATTGTGCATTTGATTTATATGTCCAATTATGTTATTTAGGGGGAGTTTCATATTTGTGACAAGCAATGCCAAAAAGGGGGAGATTGTTAGGATATATGTTATATATCTAAATAATTAGTTTTGACATTATTTATTAATTGGACATATAAGATATTAGTTGGATAATAACTTGGATTCAAAAGGTATATGGATAATCTTCTAGTTGAAAAAGAATCATATCTTGGATTGAAGTCTATTATCATGTTAGTAATTAAATTGTATTTTGTGGATTTAGGATAAGTAAAGAAAGGAATTAATGTGGTGGTTATTTGGTTGAAGTGGGATTCTTAGAATGTCAGGGAATTTTGCACATCTCCTAATTATGGTGGAAGTCTATAAAAGAAGTAGATGTGCGTATGTGAATTGGTGGTTCAATGAAACAATAGTGATGTGCGTTATTGCTTTTAAGATAGTTGAACAACCATCGTGTTGCGCGCTTTTTAAAATTATTTATTGAAATACATTGTGGCTGTGTGATTATTTAATTGGAAGCTATATTTAGTGGAGTGATGGTTTATAGGAGAATTGCATTGCCGTCGGTGTGTCTTGATATATAACAGAAGTGGACTCCTTACATGATTGATCTCTCATTGTCCATGGGTAATTGAGTGGATTTCAGATGTGTAGCAATGAAGGTTTGCATAGGAAGGCTTGCGTAAGTGATTTTTTAATTGGAGTCTTGGCATTTATTGATTGGTTGTGGGATGTGTCTACGTTGGTAAATTATTAATCTTCTTTTGGTAAATTGCTGAAAATTGTGAGTGTGAGACCAACTTAAAATTGAGGCTGAAGGAAAGTTGAGTTATTTACATGGGCTGTTATACTTAGTGTCTTCATCCTGCAACTGTGAATTAATACTGGTGTTTATGTGAATCAGCTTATTGTTGTTGCGACAACGTCTAGATCTATTTCAATAGAGCGGAACTCATCAGAAAGTTGTTCTTGTATATCTTAAGTGTATTTAGTTTTCGTTCTTTATTATTTTAATCACTTGAGTTATTTGTTCATTGTTCTTTCATTGAAAGATTAATTGAGAAAATCCTTTGTTGAGGTTAGTACGAGGCGGTCATACTATTAGGTGTGAATTTCTTTCACGGGAAGTGAGATTGAGAGATGGTATCAAGGGTTGAGTGGGTCGGCTCAGTAAGGCCTTGGGTAAATTTATTGCACTTCAATGAAAGTTATTAAGCTGGGTAAGGGCCCTGCAAATGTAGGCAAGATGTGCTGAACTGTGTTACCAAATTTTTAGTGTTTTATTATTTCAGTTTTGCTTGTTTTCATTTTATTGGTGCCAAAGAAGTTTGCGAAACAATTAACCCTTTGGTTTTTTCAATAACTATGATGGTTGGTTAAGATGAATGAATGATTACTATTACTATTAATGGTGGTTGATTTGTTAAAAATATTGAGAAATAAAAATTTGCTAAATTTTTGTTTTATATCAAATTTTAAATATATTTTAAATGATTATTTTTAATTTATACACTCTAATTATAATGACAAAATGTTTAAAATCAAGTATATTGCGGTTTTTCCTTTCCAATAGCTCTTGCATCAACATATCATTAGTTATATAATATCTTCAAAATATAGTTTAATCATCCAAAATATTGTGCAATTCATCGATATAATCATAATAACCACCATTCCATTGTTATAGGAAAATCAAGTAATATAGTTTAATACAATTTACATTCCTATGATAATGCAAATGATGTTATATTTTAAGTAAATAATTAATAATATTTTAATTAATTAAATTGTAATTAACTAAATAATTAATTAGATTTTAATTAATTAAAATTTACATTAATTAATTAGATTTTAATTAATTAATTATATTTTAATTAATTACATTGTAATTAACTAATTAATTAATTATATTTTAATTAATTAATTACATTTTAATTATATTTTAATTAATTATTTAATTATACTCTGATGATAGCAACAAAGGATGGAGATTGAAAGATAACGAGAAGGAGAGAAAATTAAACACTACTATTGTAGCAAAATAATCAACTGAGGAGGGTAACAATCTAAAAAAGGAGGGATATTATTTTTAATCAATCACAAATTCACAACTCATAATAGATAACAATTTTAAAGGTTTGGGATTAGGAGAATATAGAGAGAAAGATTATCGAGTCTAAGAGAAGTAGCAAACAGAGATGAGAGAAGATAGAGATAAGAGAAGACAGCATCTATAAAGAGAACCACATTTGGATGTCAGACACGTGTCATTATTGCAACTTGTTAAAATGGTAATTGTTGATTCACTAATGACACCTTTTACTGACAAAACTATTAATTTTTGTTATAACTCAAAATCATCAAATTGATCCTGAGAATAGTTAAAATTTTGATATTTGAGCATTCATAATATTAACAATGGCGAAGTATATCTAGCATATAAAGTGACCATAATCACAAAACTTATAAAGCCACTACTAAGAATTGCTAAGAAATATGTAATTCATCTATAGTGTGAATATAACAAATTCACGAGACAATTTCTTTGTGGTAGAGATTAGAGGAAAGTAAAGAAATGTATAAGTTGAAATAACACGACTTTGACTAGAGGAGGAATTTATGGAAACATAATGCTTGCCCTACCACGAAGAGGAAATACTTCAACTACATGGCCATTATGTGAAATTTTATCTATTAAGACAAAACTAGCACATGATGATGACAATAGTAAGTAGATACGTTTTCTAGAAACTAACTTAAACAATTAATACCTCTTTTATAAACTCCCATAACTGATCATCATGAAAATCTTGGACAGGTAAAACCTTGACAGGAACTTCCTGCATTGTCACAAGAAAAGTGGAGTTAACTGCTAAGAGAATGAAGACAACAAGTTGTTATAGCTTGTCTGCAAAAAAGTCACGATTTAAAGCAATTGTCTTACGATGAACACTTGACTCAAGTTTGCAATCTAGATATATAATCCACTATTAAGTTCAAGCTATAGTGTACTGACCGATCCGTGCCATTCAACGCTATGCACAGTCCCAAATGAGCCTGAATAGTAACCACAAAACAAAAAAGTGCATAGTGATAAAGAAATATCTCAACAAATAAAGAAATAACAAAGTAGTAGAAGATGTACCAATACCAACACACTCCTTGATGTGTAAATAATCCCATGCCATCTTAAGCCAATCCATTATAAGTGAAGGCTTAAGATTTTAATAAATAAGGTTGATCATAGCCAAAGCTCTACTATGGTGGTTAACTCTGCTCCCATCATCTTTGATATGTGGTTGATTGAGTGCAGTCTCTTTAAGTTGCTTACAATTGTTTTTTACTAGACTTCCAAACATAATAATATCCTTTTTATATGTTTTATGAACAACTTATTCTACTTCAATCCTTGAATATTGGCGTATAAATGATGCAAAAGCATCAAATGCTACAACATTCCATCTCAAATCCAAGGCCATTAGAGATGATTCTTTCACAAAAGAAGCTTGATCAGTTTGAAGATACAAAATCCCAAGATCTTTTAATAACCCTTCATCCCTTGTTTCATGGTCTTCCTTTTCACTGTCTGCAAAAGGGTGGTTGTCTATCATATATAGTCTTCGTTTTGACACAATTTATTTAGAGAGTACACTCAGTTTAGTTTATTAAGCTATTTATCATGTTTGGTGCATGATTTTAAAACAAATTTTCAAGGCTGATATCCTATAGTATACCTAAACATCGAGATTTTTCCATAACAACACAAAAATTCTTCAAATATGGAATCTATCCAACTAAATCAACCATATACTTCCTACAAAAGGTAAGCATGTCCATATTGTAACATCATATTTTTCCCATATTAAGGATTAGAACCCTAGAATACTAAATATGAGAGATAATATTGAGAAAATTAGGAAATGCATTCCATGCTCATGTATAATATTAACATACACATACGTAAATTTGATTTTTCTGTACATGTTACAATGATTGTTCATGCACTCATTTGACATTTTTTGGGTATAAATAATTTTTAAGTGATTATGATATGAATAGTGAATATTTTGTCTTAAATTGATTTGACGAGTATAATTATTGATTTAGAATTTTTGGAGAAAATTTAGAAATTTTTTTTAAAATTATGAGTATTTTTGGACTAGAAAAATACCAAATGGCAAAACAATTGATTTATGGTAATAGAAATAAGTGACGAATGACAGTAGAAATATTGATGTAGGATATTAGGATTTAATGACAAATACCATAGAAAATTTGGGAGACAATTAGATTATAAATTGGTTGACAAATGGACTAGAGATTAAATGGCTTTAAGTACCATTATTAAAAGAAGTTAATTGAGTTTCAAGTGGTAAATGTCATAACATATGTCATGACACCTACCAAGCAATTTTCACCTTGCTTTTAATCCACCTATGACATTTACTTTTGAAAGACCATCTTTGTCTTTGTCTTTCTCATTGGCCATATGCTTTCTTCTTCTTGATCTTTCTCATTTTCTTCACTCATGACCATCTCACTCTCACCCTCATCACGTTGAGTTTTTACTATCCTTCACCTTGTTTCTTCAAGATTATCTTTATCTTGTAGCTAAAAACTTAACCTATTCCTCCTAGAAGAGTTGATGATTGTATAAGCTTGGAGGCTAGGGTTTCATGGTGATTTTGAAGAGTTTGGAGTTTTATCAAGTAAGTTATACATTAATCTTCATGACTTGTTGAATGAAACATGTATGACGATAGTTAGAGGTTAAATGATCATAAAATGGTGTTTTATATATGTTGGAACGTAGGTAAAGAAATAAACACATTGATTTCATGTTTTTGTGTTTATGATGATCAGTATTTTATAAGTTGTTGTAAAGATGAGTTTGAAATAGAAAGATCATTAAAAAATGGTTTAGGAAAATGTGCAAAAAAATTTGGTAGATAAATGAATATTTCATATTCTGTTTTTAGTGTTATGATCAAACATAGAATATGATGTGTATGTGACTGAAATTGAGCTGAAATGGAAGTAGGAATGAAGAGGAAATAATGAGGGCATAAGTTAGAAATGATAGACTAAGCAAAAGAGATGAACTAGGATGAAAATGATGATGAAGTGTGTTGGAATATGTTAGATGGAGTGTTTTCATTAAACATGCATCTGTATTTTAGCCATATCTTGATCTGTACATATCCAAATTGGATTATTTTAAGTTTAGAATAAACTAGATACAAATGGCTATATTTTCATGAGGAATCGATTTTTAATTCTATTTTTAAGGGTTCTAAAATTTGGCTTGAAGTTAAGTACAGTGTGTTGTCTTAGTTTGGAAATAGTCTTTAGTATTTTAGGTATAACATGCAGAATACTGTACCAAACTGCATGAAATTGGTTTCATTAGAAACTTAAGACATAAAAAAATATTTGTTTAGAATAATGTATTACCTAAATACCTCATTTTCTTTATCAAAGCAGCCATGCAAAATCGACCCAAAGATCTGTTTTGAGAAAAGTTAGAATGATGCTTGAATAAGGGAATCATCAGGTAGTGCATGATCGTGCTGAAACATCAGGAAGTTGCACAATCATGCATAAGCACGATTGTGACAGAGAAGGATCATTTGGTGGTTAAACGATCATGCACTGCTATTTGACAGCTTTTAACACTATTCACACTTTTGACCATAACTCTCTTTACAGACCTCCGATTGACTTGAAATTTTAACCACAAGCTCCTCACACATTATCCTTCCTCTCTACTAGAATTCATTATCATCTGAATTCACTAAGAAAGGATTGGTAAATGGTTGATTGATAAACTTAGGAAAATCAAGTTTTGCAAGATAGGATATATGAATGATCATAAGATGTGAATTAAGGAAATATACCTAAGATTATCATTGAGTATGCATTATATATGTCATATATACATAAGTATATGATTGAGTATTTATGAAAATGTTCAAATTAGTAATGTGAAAATGTTTATGTATTGCATGATATAGAAGATCAATTAGAGCGACAACATCCAGACATTGTCGGAACATTAAGGCAATAACTATCTAGAGCATACAGTGAATAACCTAGATGGTCTCACATTCATTTATTGTTTTGTTTAAATTCTGAATTGAATTATTATGTGATGTGAATGTGTTGATTCCGGATATTGAATGCCCGAGGCATTTGATGCATGAATAATATATTGGAAGTGTTCATTGTATATGAATTTAACAGAATATGTGATACTCAATTTAATTGTTGAATGCCAAACCAAGGTTCGATAGTAAATATAAATGTGAACGTGAATGTAAATGAGAAAGAAAATTGAGCACAAGTGAATGATTGAATACATATGTTGCATTCCACTACATGAATGCATGATACATAAAGGTAGTTGTGACCGGAGTCGCTAGTGAAAAAGAGCTTAAAGCTCAGAATGTGGTAAAAGCCTCTAGCTCACTATGTATAATGAGCCATGTATCCCTAATAGATAAGGAACAGTTATTAATGAGCCTGATATCTATAATAGATACGGGACAGTGAAAAAGGCTCTCTATTACAACAAAGTACTAAATGAAAGTGAGTCTCATGAATATTGCACATACAATTTATTATGCATTATATGAATGATTGAATTGAATTGTGTGAATCGTTATGAATGTAAAAAGTGAATAAGTGAACATAAAAAGTGAATAAGTGAACAAAGTGTTATAGGGTGCTTTTTGATAATTGGTGAAAGATGTGCATTATATAATGACATGAATTATTTGTGAACTTGAAACATGAACTGTATGTATTATGTGTTATGAGTGAGCTATCGATGATGGGTAGCTCACTGAATTCGCAAAACTCATCAAAATTGCAACGTTGACTTTTTTGGTGCGAGAGAACAGACTTAGTGTCTAAGACAACTTAGAAGAGATCTAGTACTGTTTTTTGATAGAGGAAATGACTCAAAGGTCTAATCAGCTAAGACTGAAAGATTTAGATAGAATTTTGTATAATTCCTCATTCATGTAGCGTGTAGCATATTTTTGTAGTAGAGCTGTAAACTCTGATAGCTCTTTAATATTGTACATAAGGACGAAATATGTAATACTACAGTGTATATTTGGTTTTATGAACTGAAAATAAGGAAATTGGTTTTTAAATATTGTGATAATTACGTTTTAAATGATGATGCCTTGATTAAGTTAGTGATGTGACTGCTCTAGCATGCCACCCTTATAGGGTATGTACTCAGATATTCTTCAAAATGTTGGGTATGTGTCCTGTAAGAGTGAGAAGCTACACATATGATGAACAATAAACCTAAGGTACAAATTGTAAGAGTTGCAAATCACTACATGAGCATGAAGTGCTTTTTAAAGTTCAATTATAGTTACCCTTTCTATTTAATACAATTTCTTCAAGTCTTGTAGAATTAGAAAGATATGGGCGATATCATATTCTAAAATTTGAAACAATGCCTAGAAATTTAACACACACACTTGCACAATAAATATTTGTAGCAACAAAGAAAAAAGAGTGATGATATTTTTTTTAATTCAGAACTAATTGAATAATGAAAGCATCCAACCTTGAAAATTTTATATCGTCTTCAATCTTTACAAAGCAAGAGGTTTAGCGATCTACTACATAATAATGGCAACCTCGAGCTATTCGACATGGTAAGCCTATGTAATCTGCCAATTTTTACAAACCAACACATGACGAGTTATCCTCTATAAACCTCACCCTTGGACCAAGGGAAATCAACACAATTTATAGGTACATCATTTTAAGATAGTGAGTCATCTGCTGGCACAGAAAGAAGGCATCTATCCGTTGCAAATACCTATTTCTAGAGACAACATAAAATCAAAGTAGTAATGTCAAACATTATTTCATTTTATAATTTTTAGTTCTTATTTATCATATATCAATTTTATGGTAGTTTAATACGAATTGAACTTTTAAACTTTAAACATTTTCTTTAATTGGTTTAATGTTCATTTTGTTCTTAAAAACATTGTAAAAACCACATCCCTGTAGTAACACATTGTAGAATTGAAGAAGGATAGCTCAAGAGCGGACTCACACTAGGTTCCGTTCATTTCACAACTCTCAAAGTGTTTTGATTACTAATTTGTTTATAGGGTTATTGACTTATTTCAATACAAAGTTAACTTTTTATTCGACTCTGTTATCTTAAAGTACTGACAAAAATGATTGAATAGTAGCAGGATTATTAATTTGATTCCAATAAAAAATGGATCCGAATAAAATAGGTTGGACAATAATTCCCATTAATAAAAAGAAAAATATCATTTTAACAGATAAACAAAAAGACAAGCGAACCTTATCAGTAAGAATTAGAAATCAATTAGACAATAAAATTCATTCCATTAATTAGGCAGATAAGACAAGAGGACGTTTTCTATAATTTTGGTTCTCATTTTATTAAAAAGCAAAATGACATTTTCTCTTACCTTTCAAATATGTTTTTTTGTAATTTTTACGGTGCATCTTCTTATTAAATTAATGAAACACTAATTTTCTGTATGTTACATAAGCAAAATCTAAAAATAAAACAAAAACTTAAATTGCTAAATAAATATTTCTTTTAAAGTCTTAAATTTTGATTATTTTAAAATATTAAAGTGTATCAATATTTAATTTGTTTTAAAATATTTCAAATTTTAAATAATTTTGATTTAGAATATTATAAAATAAATTAAAATGATAATATATTTATATTTAAATAATAAATAATAAAACAAATTGTGATAAAATGAAAAAAGAAAAAATATCATAAATTATTTACTAAATAAATAAATAACATTGAAAACAAAAGCTCATTCATGTTTTAGAAAATCAGAGTCAAAATCAAGAAATCGTATCTGAAAGAAGAAATGAACACCTTCAGGCTTCAGCACTTTCAGGGGTGGCTTACATAGTGAAATCAATTCCTCTAAAAAATTAAAAATTAAAAATAAATTGTATGTTAATTATTATTTAATTATAAATTATTAGTTTATCAAATGCATAATTTACAAGTTATTATTTATATCTATTGATTTACTCAATGCATATGTTAAAAATAATATCTATAAAATTTATAGATAAAAAACTAAATATGAACTAGAGTTTCAATATATTAATTACCAAAAACAAAATTATTAAATAACAATCAAGTAAAATTATATATATAAAAAAAGGGAGAAGAGTAGAGTAGCACATTTGGCAACGAGAGGCTATTCACTCTAGGGGCATTGTGTCGATCGCCCACTTTTCACTTATTTCTCGCTACATTTTATTTTTTGAACTTATTATCACTCCTACTGCTCCATCTCTCTCTTCCTTTGCCTCCATCGCCAGCACTTTTCAGGGTATCTTCTTTCTTGGTACCCTTCTTATTGATTAAATATTTATACACTTACTGCTTTTCATTAGATCGAACAAGTATTAGCCTTTCTGATCTTGCCTTTTCTTTTACTTTCGTCAATCTAATTATTCAAAAGCTTTTGTCTTTTGACCCAGACGGCTTCCACAATGCTATGCTCTGCTTCGGCTTCGCCCTCCCCTTCTGCTTCACTCTCCGTCCACGAGACTTTCAAGGCATTTTATTTCTCTTAGTAGTTTGTTTGTAAATTTTTGGGCTCCTTTAGCTAGCCTCCCATAAATTTTATGGTCTGTGGCTGAGGAAATGTAGGAAATTGACCTTAATTCATGAAATTATCCAAGAATAAACACCCCACTTGGGGAAACCAGATGCAAACAATTCTTGCTTACTTGATTGTCATGATAATTGATCTTATTGACATTCATATCAACTTCGTTTTGTTTATGTCGTGGATGACAGTTTGTATTTTTACTTTTCGGCAGGGGAGGTTTAGACTTGAAACTGGTAGCCTCGGTACATGGATTGATAAGGATCAAGGCAATTCCTTTAAAAAGACAAAGGTATAGCCAAATCGTATGAACTTGTTTTCCAAGTTAGAGAAATTCTGCTTTATATCTCAAATGGTCTTGTTTTGGTTATAAAGTTTGTCATTTCCATTTCGTAGTCTGTTGGAAGAATAGCTATGACTGCTGCTGTCAATGTATCTCGCTTTGAGGCCATAACAATGGCTCCGCCTGATCCAATTCTTGGAGTATCTGAAGCGTTTAAAGCAGATACTGATGCGAAGAAGCTCAACCTTGGAGTTGGGGCCTACCGAACAGAAGAGCTTCAGCCTTATGTGCTTAATGTTGTAAAGAAGGTCATCTTTCTCCTCTCTGGCAAATCCCATTTAACAATTTGTTTTGGCCCCTCTCATTGTTAGTAACGAGTATGCTTTCTCTAACAGTCCAATTACCCAAATGCATTAACTTGTTGAAACCTTCTAATCTTCCAGGCTGAGAAACTTATGCTGGATAAGGGCGAAAATAAGGAGGTATAAAATACTTTTAGCTGTTAGAGCTATCTGATCTCACAATCCCCACTTGTTTAGGTCCCTGAAATTTGTCAGTTTATGCAGTATCTCCCTATAGAAGGCCTGGCCGCATTCAATAAGGTGACAGCGGATTTATTATTTGGATCTGAGAACCCAGTGATAAAGCAACAAAAAGTACGTGAAGATCTAGAATTATTGCCTCTTCTGAAAGTTAGTACTTTATTGAACAAACATTGGGATAATTATTCAGTAAACATATTTTGAAAAACTTTACAGATTGCAACAGTTCAAGGTCTTTCAGGCACTGGTTCTCTCCGTTTGGCTGCAGCTCTTATCGAGAGATATTTTCCTGGAGCAAAAGTTTTAATATCTTCTCCATCTTGGGGTTTGTCTTATCATTTTCCAGTAGGTTTTGCTTAACTGGTCTCAAGGAACCACCTTTTACTGTTTGCCGCTTAATTTGCAGGCAATCACAAAAACATCTTCAATGATGCTCGAGTTCCATGGTCCGAATATCGATATTATGATCCAAAAACGGTTGGCTTGGATTTTGAAGGGATGA
This sequence comes from Erythroxylum areolatum, assembly GCA_024520975.1. NCBI lineage: Eukaryota > Viridiplantae > Streptophyta > Magnoliopsida > Malpighiales > Erythroxylaceae > Erythroxylum > Erythroxylum areolatum. The sequence goes on from JANIJH010000008.1 coordinate 23,236,014, forward strand.
TCGCAGATATTAAGGTTAGGCCTTAAAACTATAATGTCATGTTGCGGTTTTCTCCCCAAGTTTCTGCATTAGATTAAAAATAGTTGTGATCATTCTGAAGAATTTAAGTGTGAAATTTGTAGCTGGTCAAGTGTAGATGAATTTCATTTGAACCAGGAAATGTAATTTGTAATAATAATCAAGATGATGAATTTGGATACATCTAACATTATCACCAGCCTAAAATAATCCATCAGAATATCTTGGTGGCCTTCCATGTCACCATACAAAGTTTACATTGTGGTGTTTCTGCTACTTTCACCAAACAGAATCTGATATAGTGATTGTTATTATACATAAGATCAGTTAATTATGCAAATTTAAGTTTATCATCCCTGTTTAAGTCCTGCAATCACCAATTAGTTTAATTGATAACTGCTAGATCCTCTAATACAATAGTCTCTTCAATTTTTTTTCATGCAGAATGGTTTTTCCCCTTGTCTTAATTTTCAGAGTGTAGAGGAGTGTATGAAGAGAGGGTATATGCTTGGTAGTAACTTACTAGGATATGTCACATGAAATAGAAAAAGGGCAGGAACAAGAAAAGAAAAGGAGATGAATGAATGGCTTACGGTTTTTCTGTGAAAGAGTTGCTCATTTTGATTGGCTTATTTGTGCTATGCAGGATGTAAATTATCTGGAATTGTTAGTCCATTGATCAAGTTTTCATGTGAAGTTTCTGTGTTTCATGTATTGATCTCTTAATGCAGGAAGCCCCTGAAGGATCATTTGTGTTGCTTCATGGCTGTGCTCATAATCCAACCGGGATTGATCCTACCCCTGACCAGTGGGAGAAAATTGCTGATGTGATTCAAGAGAAGAATCATATACCATTTTTTGATGTTGCTTACCAGGCATGAAATACTAAAAGATCTGTAACCAATTTTAGCTTTGTTGCTGACCTGTGTCAACTTGAAGTGCTTGATTTAGAATGATTACTAGGTGGGATCAGCCATGTTACCATGTTGATTAACGAACCAACAATAAGTAAACGATAAACAATAATAAATGAAGGCCACCCTTAAAGCAAAAGGTATAACTGGTATTTCACTCCTAAGTTGGGCACAATTTTCGCTAAGTTGCGGAATGGTTTTCTCTTAGGGCCATCTGTTATTATCTTTTTGGTTTTCACTGCAAATCACTATGATGTGGTAGGACAGTCCAATATAATAAAATTTGGTTTGAGAGCATACACATGTGGTGCTTCAGACTACAAAAGATTCTTTATCTTTGACTTTGACGTTATAACTTTATATAGGATCTCAAACTGTAGAGCAACTAATTGGACTGACGTCAATCTAAATTCTCTGATGTGATTAAGGGGTTTGCTAGTGGAAGCCTGGATGCAGATGCGGCATCGGTGAGGTTGTTTGCTGCACGTGGTACTGAGCTTCTGGTAGCTCAGTCATACAGCAAAAATTTGGGCCTTTATGCAGAGAGAATTGGAGCAATCAATGTTGTCTGCACATCTGCAGACGCTGCAGCAAGGTGAGATAAACGTGCATGCCAAGTTATGCTTCATAATTTCTTGACTGCGATTTGGATGACATAACTGTTGAAATATGTGCTAGTAATATCTCATCTCTAGTTAAAAAGCTTGATTTATTAAAAAATTCATGTAACAGCAAATTTTAAAGGACATATATATGTCATTGGGAATCTTCTTGTTTAGACCACACTGTTTATTGTTGTCAGTTTCTGATGAGAAAGGCATTGGACTTCTTTTCATTAATATTATAGCTTTCTGTTGAAGAACTTATTGCAATTTAGTTCATACAAGGACTGTGTGAGTGATTCGAAACTCCATCTACCAATGGTAATTTATTCTTAAGTTCCTTAGTTGGTTTTTGCTCTTAACTTTCAGGGTTAAGAGTCAACTAAAAAGGATTGCTCGACCCATGTATTCCAATCCTCCTATTCATGGGGCCAGGATTGTTGCCAATATTGTTGGAGATCCAACTCTTTTCAATGAATGGAAAGTAGAGATGGAAATGATGGCTGGAAGGATTAAAAACGTTAGGCAGAAACTGTTTGACAGTCTTTCTGCGAAGGATAAGAGTGGGAAGGATTGGTCGTTCATACTGAAACAGATTGGCATGTTCTCATTCACAGGCTTGAGCAGAGCTCAGGTACTTGTCTCGTGCTTACTTGTTACACCTGGTTCTGTACGGTTTACATCTGTAACTAATTGACATGCATCATTGCTATTTCTTTTAATTACCTGAAACTAGTCTTTAAAATTTTTGAAAAAATTACTCTTTAAAAAATATCGGCGAAATACAAGTACATAAATATCACATGCGGACAAGTCAAGTGTTGTTGATATCAATTTATTTTTTAAACTTGACCCAAAACAATAATTTATTTGAATTGAGTTTTATTATTTCAGGTGGGATAATAGTTAAGTTGGGTCGGCAAATGCATTTCTGATTGTTCAATATGTATTATTCATGTTACGTATATTTCGTTGTTATTTTTAACATAAATATGAGAGAAATTTTTTTTCTATTGTTAGTTTTAACATAAATATAAGAGAAGACTTGAAAATTATAAGCATTTTTTGAAAATGATTTTAAAGAGTAAGAAGTTTTTTTAAAGTTATTTAAACTACTAGAGAATCCCATGTGTTTTACCCTAGTATTTATCCATCTTGTTGAGTAGGGCCAGTTCTTTTAGCACAATTTTGGTAGTTGAATAGCTTGCATCTTTAATCTATCGAACTTAAGTCAACCTTTAGTAAACCTACATGATTAGGAGATTTAAGTGTTCTTGGTCAAATTTTAAGTCTGGACATTTTAATGCAAGCATCAAATTTGTAAAATGGCTGCATGTGTTTTTCGTGTTTCACACATGCTGAACTGCAGTACTGTCACACAATTCTCTCCATGAATTCTGATACTTGCGTTGTGCTTTTTGCCTTAACAGAGTGACAATATGACTAATAAGTGGCACGTGTACATGACAAAGGATGGAAGGATATCCCTTGCTGGATTGTCCTTGGCCAAATGCGAATATCTTGCAGATGCTATTATGGATTCATACCACAATGTTAGTTGAAATGGATAATATGACAGTTTAGAGAGTCAATTTTCTTGAAAAGTTTCTAATATCTTAACTGGGTCTCAATAAAACATCCCCGATGGATTTGCAAATATGGCTGGCTAGTCGTATGATTTCCTAATTCCCTATTGCTGGTGCAAAGATTTCTGTGTGCCTGAGCTATGTGTTTGCAACGAGTTTGTATCGATGGGGAATGAACTTAGCACGTGGAAACTTGGAAACACCAAAAGATACATAAATTATATTCCTTCAAACATTTCTCTTCCCTTTCTTCCACTGTCGATGCATGTCTGCCTTTTCTTCAAGTATTTCTCTTACACTATCATTTTAGCATTTACTTCTCTGTTGCCTGTCACTTTCCGGTGGATGTCATCTTCTTTTTGCTTTTGATCCATTTCTTGACGGTGGCAATTTGTTCTGTCATCCATGTCTTCGTATTGGCAATAAGCTAAGGGAATACTGAGCTTCAAGGAGCTTCAACACACAATTATGCTTGTATATTGAACAATTTTAAGCAGCTCTAGTTAAAATCGTTGTAGCACGTAAAATCGACTAGGCTGGTACGAGTAATTCGTTTCAGAACGCTATTCCATTTTCTTAAAACTTCTTAAATGTACAAACGTGATCAAAACTACAATGCCCTTGAACCACGTACCAAGCTGCGAAATCCAATACTCAGCCATTTTCAGGACCTGCAGTAGTTACAGCTTTCACAACTCTTAGAGTGCCTCCAAGTTCAAAAGGAATAAGAGGGATGAGAGAATGCACGACATCTGTTATGAGCGGGCGGTAGGTTGGTTCGGGTTGCACGCAGAGAACAGCTACTGCTGCAACCTGCACAACAGATAGATCATCTGGTTAGGAAAAAAGGTCTTTTGACCTAAAGCATATAGAGCAATGTACAATTCAATGCCACCTCATTCCGGCCAAACTACCAAGTTTGTCTTACCCACCCCAACTACCAATTCAGTGGATATATGGTTTAAAAATGGATTGAAGTTGACATACAAATAGGGTAGCTTTGAAACCTGCCTGGAATAAGTACTTCTCATCCACTGTATCCTTTATGACAGGATCCACAATGTTTGGAAGTAAAGCTCTGTTAGTGAGTTGTGGCATGGCCTGCGTTTAAATTTGGTTGTAGGCATTAAATAATAAGGTTAATACAAGAGTGGGGATAAGACAGAAGCTGAAGGGCATACCCATGTTACAATCGACTGACAATGAGCTGGTGCCACTTTCTCCACTGGCCTTCTTCCCAATAGAAGCTCCAGAAGCACAATCCCAAAAGCATAGACATCACTCTTCTCGGTCAATTCACCTACATCCAGGTTTAAATTAATTATACGAGAAAGCAACCTGATCAAGGGCCCATTTATTAAATTTTAAATTTAGAAAATAACTCATCTGCATACCATCCAGCATATACTCGGGAGCTACATACCCCACGGTGCCCGACAGCTTGAGCTTGTTCTTGTTAAGAGAACTATCTGCTACAGCAAGACCAAAATCTGAGAGCTGAATTCAGACGATTGAATCTGTAAGCTCACCAGAAGACACATATTCTAACACAACCTAAACGCCATTTTTGTTTTATACCTTTGCATTGAACTTGGAATCCAGAAGTATATTAGATGATTTCAGATCTCTATGGATCACTGCTGGCTTGCAGCATTCGTGCAAATATTCTAATCCCCTGCTCAACAGTGGGAGATTTATATATTATATCAAAACCAATCATTCACATATTTCACCAAACAAGCTTACCTTGCTACATCAAGAGCAATTTTCAATCGCATATGCCAATTCAACAAAGATCCACGAGAAGATCCTAAAAAGACCCAAATTTTACTTTCAGCCACAAACCAAAGTCGGTTGAGGAAATAGAAACACAAAAGAAAAAAAGAAAAAGAGGAAGAAGAAGAAGAAGATGTGCTTTACCATGTAATAGCTCTTCCAGGGACCCATTCTGCATTAGTTCGTATATAATAAACCCTGTATCTTCATGGACACTATAACCCACCACAGAAATTATATTGGGATGATTAATTTTGCTCAACAAATCCACTTCATTCTGCAATTCAAGGCTTGACTAAGTAATCATGACTATCAAGGATGATATAAAGAAACTTGAAAAAAGAAAAAGAAAAGGAAGGGTGACCTCAAATTCTCTCTGTGCATCATCAGTTGCACAGTCTATCTTCTTGACTGCAACACGCAAGTCATCTTCCAATAACGCCTCATAAACAAGTCCAAACCCACCTCTGCCCAACAATTTGTCATCTCCAAAATTGTCTGTGCCTTTCTCGATCCTAGTGTAATCAATCATAGATACGCTTCCCCTGTTGCCCACCATCCTTAAAGAATCAAACTTTCCCAAGAAAGGGGCTAATGAAACTCCTTTCTCCATATCTTCAGTCAAAGAATCCAAATTTTAGCAAAAACATTGAAAAGAAAGAAACAACAGAAGACAATTCAAAAATGAATTTAAAACAGATACCTGAACATTGGGCAGCTTTCCTTTTGAGGTATGCCTTGAAATAATACTTGCAAAAAAGAATCAAAGAGAAAATGACAATGACACCAAGTGCGGCGCAGGTGAAAGTGAGCAAGAACACCATTTTCTTGCTCAACTCCATCTTTTTATGCCCTTGTTCAATGCCCAGCTGCAATGGAATTCCTGCTCACCATAACGAGGTACACAACAAATGCTTAAGCTTCAGCTCTCTGGGAAAAATGGGAAGAATCTTTCAAAAGCCACGATCTTGAATTTTGGTCACCACGAAGTAGTGGGAGAGTGTAAAGATAGCATTTTTAGGTGATCTGGAGTCTTTATGAGTCTAAAAGCTCCCAAAAGTCACAACATAATGTTGAGTGAAATTTTCTTGTTTACTAATTTCATAAATCTTTGATTTTCTCTCTAAAAATTAAAATAAGACACATTATATAATCCTTCTTTATTTACACAGCTGTTCTTATATATACAACTGTAGTTCTGCAATAGTTCGAATTTTATTATTTATATTATCGAATTTAGATATAATTAACTCTCTAATTTCAATATGTAAATCAATTTATTTGTGGCTTAAAAAACGATTTTTTTTAACCGACAAAAAATTATTAGTATGCTAGATATTGCAAAACAAGTTAAGAATAGCTGTCATTCGTTTTTCTGCTTTAAGAAACATCTCCTAATCAAAGATTAAGCAAGCCAGTTTGTGTTTTTGTGTGTGTGTTGTACATTACATATCGGCTTTTGAAACAAGGGATTTATTGGTTTCTTTTAAAACAGAAACAAAGAAACACAGAGAGTGTACCTGGAGAAGCAGATATTGGAGAAGTGGGTGACGAAGATGGAGGGGAAACAGATAGGTCTTGTAAAGAATGGACTAAACAGAAGCGAGAAATCCAAATGGGTACATGAAGATGAAGAAGAAGAAGAAGAAGAAGAAGAAGAAGCTTCATGCTTTCTGTTTTCGTGTTTCCAGTAACACATGAAGATATGTTAGGACCCTTGTGTGGGTTCAAAGAGGAAACAACCTCTCATCCAACAGGGGGTCCGTGGAGAGAGTAACTTTGGGTTGTGGTGTGGTTTGGTAACTTGATTTTGTTGTCTTCTGTTTTTGTATGTTATTTATTTCATTTAAAGAAGAAAGAAGTTTGAGAAAGCTCCAACCTTTGTTTAATGCCCAAAAACAGGACAAAAGGCCAAAGTTATTTTAAACAGAAATGGGTACGGAGGACGAGTTCACGCCAACCATGCGGATGTGAGCTTATCGTTAGTCAGATTGTAGGCGTGAAACTGTCACTCTGGTCTTGCCATGAAAGGAGGGAATGAAGGATTCAAATAAAACTCTTTTAAACTTAGGTTTCCTTGAAACTAACACAGGATAATTCCACCGAAGATGTGCACTAGCCAATCTTCTTTTCTCTCAGCAAGGAAAACAAATTGTAAAAATGGGAAAGTTGCTTTGAAATCAACATGCCGTTGGCTTCTTTTTCATGAGTTTCGTTGTACATATTCATTTGCATTAATACGTGCAATTTCATGGAGGCACCGACGGCTGTTTCTAATTATTATTATTATATTCTTTCAAATCACGTGTTAGGTAGTCCCATGTCTAAATACCATGAAGTAACGCTATCATTTGCGGGTCCCGGCTCCATTTGTTCGATTTTGAATTGCCAGATATCAAATCCGATTAGGTTTAGAAGGTTTAATGATTTTGTGATTCATTTAGCCCCAAACAATATATTCCAAGGGTTCTTTGAATGTTGAATGGTAAAATGATTTGCCATAAACCTAACGTTATAAATAGTTATTAGAAAATTAAATGCGCAGGGAATGGTTGTGGGCCTAATACACTGTAAAGCTCCAATACTAAAAGATATAGCACTTTAAAGAAGACCTATGGTATGGATGTCAAGTTTTTTAACTTGTAAAGATCTCCAAGCCCAAGGGGAGGGGAGGGGCAACTTTCCAGATCCCTTTTGCAAATGAAAAACGAAAAGAATGCAAACTCAATAATTGCAAAATGTGACTGACCGCCCAACAAATTTGTTGATAATTACAACTTCAAGTAAATTGGTCGAGCTACGTCATGTTCCTTTTAATGTCCAATCCAATAATTGCCTTCTTTTTCCATTATACATAACATAATCATGATTCTGCATGCAAAACCTACTTCCCCGTAATAATAGGAGAAAACTACAAGTCCAGAGCTTCATCATGGTCCATTCAACCATTTAATGTAAATTCTCTGAAACAACAAAATGTAAAGATGAATGAAGGGAACCAGAGTTCAAACATTTATACAAAAAACAATGATTACAACTAGGGTCTTTATAACGTTATTAAATTATTGATTATTGGACCTTTTTCAATTCACGACTTAAATGACATCTTCAATAAGCTCTCCGTCTACCACAACCGAAGGGCCACCTTGTTCCGAAAGACCTGGACTTCATGCATGTCCCTGGCAGGCTAGAAACGCCACGTCCATTCATTGAATGTGTTTAATTCAACCAATTAGTACCCTCATTAACTCTCTTATTGCCTGTTAGTTTCACAATGTTACAAGGGACAGTGACGACAGAATTCAACCAATTCGAATATATATGTAAGTAGAAAAGGATAGGATGATGAGATTAAAGAAGGTTAATTCCGGAATTGCTCTAAAATTCTATATCATAAGAAATTTTACTAATGGCAAGTAAATACATTAATTTAAAGATTTTGGCAAGAAAGCATACGGAGTATTTATATAGTATAGAAGTCAGTCACTAAGATCTCGATCTTCACAGCTGCATGTGCCTGATGGATACTGAAGTGCCCAGAAATCTCATGTCTAGACGATGTTGGGAATCACCAACAACTTCCAATAAAAAACGCAAAGCTAACAGTCCATATATAAACTAACAATTGGAGATATCGTAATTCACATTGGCCACGGTTCGTATTTAGGTCTAGCCATTTTTATATTCGTGTAATCCTGATATCTGAGCACTGATAGCTATCAGAGAAATTCTTCAACTGTACATTGAGCAAGAGATAAGACTCGAGCCTTCTTTTGCCTAATCTAGGCGTGTACCAAACCCTTATTCGACACACGGAGTACTAGAAGTCAAATCAAGTCCCCTCTCAACCAGCACTTCTTAACCACTATTCCTCGCACGGTGCTTTTTGCAACTTATGGTCATGAATAGTTAACTCTGGTAATAGGATCTTTCGATGGTACGTGCAGTATATTACCAAAGGAGCTGAATTAATTTGCTGCTAAATTGAAACCCAAGTAGATATTGTTAATTTATCTCTTATAATAAATCGGTTAGTTGTAATTTTTTCTGAGATAATTATTTAAAAATATTTTTATCTTATACATTTGTTTAATTAAATGATGTAAATGATAAAATTCGTAATATAAATATAGATTGTAAATAAAATTATAATTATAATATTCAGATTATATTTATGTATTATTTATAATTTTTTATTTGTTATCTTATTAAGATTGAATATTAATAGAGTATAAAAAGATTAATAATCGTCATATTCTTTTATAAAGAAAGTAATCGATCTTACACTACAAAAAATCTTTACAATCTACGACGTTTTATTAATAAAACGTCGTAGATTGTAAATATTTTTTGCGACGTTTAAAAAACGTCACAAAAAATTTAAATTTTTTGCAACGTTTTGAACAAACGTCACTAATTTACAACACTTTTTACGACGTTTTATCGACAGAACGTCGCGGAATAGAATTTGGGACGTTTTGTTAAATAAAATGTCGCTAAATCTTTAACGACATTGTTTGGTTTTTAAACCTAATTATAAGTCACCTTTTAGATTTCCCTTTGTTCCGCCAAAAGAAAGAACTCGCCACCACGAGAACCCGACAGCCTACAAGCTCCGAAAGATCCCTCCCATTCTGACTCATCGGACGCAGAGGCATGTCGCTGATGATAACCGCAGTGAGCCTGATGACAATGTGAGGATGGTTGAGGCAGAGGAGCAGTCTGGTAAGCAAAAGGGTGGAGAGAATTCGCGGATAATTATGACATCTAGTCTCAGGTTAAACCATATTCGGACCCGATCCACTCCGTCTCCTTTTCCTCTTGGTTTGGTCACGCCTTCCAAGTTTGAGAATGATGACAGTTTTTGTAAAGAGTATCTCAACCCTAACCCTAACCCTTGATTTCAATCAGAACATAACACAAGCAGTACCTCAAAAA
>JANIJH010000008.1:23279203-23297138 GCA_024520975.1 Erythroxylum areolatum
TAAGGTTAACCATAAGCACCAAATTATCATTAAATAAAATACATGTATAATTAAACATTTCAAATTATCAAACTCAATCTCAAATTCAATCGCTCAAACTCAAATTCAATCTCATTCATCAATAATTCAACAATTCAATATTAATACCATAATGAATCACAAGTCAATTTCCACTATTGAATAATCAATACCGTAAATCTACTAAATCACCATTCCAAATTTAATTTGCAATCCACTTCCAAAATGCAAAATGCCAAAATCCAATTCCAATTTCAGTTCAACTTCAACATTTACAAATGACAAAAATCAATCAACTTCACTTCAATATCCATTTGGATTTCGGACCATTCCCATTTATCATTCTCAACCGAAATCAACATCCAAATTTTTTCCAAAATCCAACACAACAACACCAATTTTTAACCCCAAATCCACCATCATCCAACAGCCAACACAATAACAGAAATAATAATTTTCAAAATGCCATGAAAAATGAAACAAAAATAAAAAACATACACCCCAAAACAATCGAGTCTTTGCCAATCCGGGTCGACGTCGGGTCGTGTGATCCATCTGAGCTGAGGTGGTCGTGTGGTGCATCGAAGAAAGAGAGACGGCGAGGAGGACGAAGGAGAAGGCAGCGAGGAGCGGGCTGAGGTCGAATCGCCGAAGCCAGAAAGCAAACCAGCGGTCGAAGACTCGAAGGAGGAGGACTGGAGAACTGGAGGCAGTGGCGTGCGTGGAAGAAGAAAGAAGAAGAACCGAACAAGAATCCAGAAGGGGGTAATTAGATTTTAGGTTTAAAATTTTCAGAAATTGCAAGTTAGTCCTTGCAATTTTCGGAAGTTATGATATCAGCCAGAATTGATGGTTCCGGTCGGTACCGTCCGGTAAATGCCGATACCGACCGGTATCCAAGGTCGATACCGGTGTTTTATATTTCGTACCGTTTACCGGCTGGAACGGTATGAAATTCATAAGCATGACAAAGAACTAACGGTCTGTTTGGTTTAACAGCTAGAGTAGATAAGGAATAAAATAGTTATTCTTAGGAATGTAAACGATGAGGAATAGAATAAAAGATGTATTACTTTATTTGGTTTACTGTTAAAGAATTTATATACCAATGTTTAGTTTGAAAATATAAATTTGGAATAACAAAGGAATAGTTAACAAAAAGAAAAAATCCTTTATCATCATCGTCATCATCATTATTATTAATTTTCTACTTATTATTATTATTCTTATTATTATTAATTTTATTAATTTTCTAGTGAGAGGTGAAAATGAAGAAGAAACGCAGGATGGAGTGAAGGATACAAAAGTCATGAATAAATGACTTTATTCTTGGAATAGCTAATGACAGGTGGGGATGATCATTAGCTATTGTTGAAAGTTAAGGAATATCTAATCTTAGGATTAGGTATTCTGTGTATTTTAGTCTAACCAAATAAAAGAATAATTAAGTTTTAAGAATATACCAGGAATAGAATACATATTCCATTAAATCAAACATGCCGTAATAGAATAACACAAAAAGAGTTGTGTGAACCAAACAATACCAAAAAGGACAAATGATAATTTTCAAAATATAAAGATTGTAACGGAGAAAGCTTAAACTACTTAGATTTCAAGTGTAATTAATCTAATTTTATTTACATTGTATTGATTTTTATTTACATGTATTTTATTACATGAGAAGAGGGTTTCCTATTGAATGTCACAATGATGGAGATGAGATTTAAAAAAATAAACAATATTTTAATACAATTTAGTATTCAATGAATATATATCTCTTATAATTTGATATTAAATTTTATTAAATTATATAATTTATAAAAAATTAATCGAATACATGAAACATAGAGGGCAATTTTAGCTTCAATCCTCGTCTTCTTATAAATAATTCACAAATGTATTTACAGACTCATAATGTTTAGTTATATTTATTTTATAATTTTATATTATTATTAACTCGTACATCATTTTGAGATGGTGGTAAAATTAGGTTATTAATGATTATGGGGACTAATATTCAAATTTAATAATAATCTTTGATTATAATAGTGATTGTTATAAAAATCTATATTTTATACCATTATTTTTATTCAAATATTAATTTTTTAATACTTGATGGGTACTTATCAGTAACAAAATTTTTCATTCAAATATTGTTTTTAATTATAATATAATAATTTTATTATTTAAGACTAAACGTATATTTTGAACCCTATCATTTTATTATAATACAAGTTACACCTCAACGTCTCCAACTATTTAATTTTAATATTAACATTTTTAAAACATTCAAAATAAATTCTAAGTGGATAAAAATTAAATGAGGTTAAATTTTCGTCCCCTAAGATTATCCCTAGCATAGTATTTTTTTTTCTTTTCTAATAGAATGGAGTCAATGTAATTGATTTTAAGAACTTAAGAACTTAAATTTAGTTATTAGTTTTAAATTATTGTAATTATTATGTAATAATAACTATAATATTTAATTAATATTATTTATTATTAATTGTATCATAAAAACCCTAATAACCTAATTGAATAAGACAACCTAATTCCTAAATATTTTAAACCATAATTATATAAACTAAGGGTGTCCTTGTTTGGGGGTAATGGGAAAAAAAAAGTATGGTTATATAATGAAAACTCATGATTAGTATTAACTTATTATTAAAGAGGTAACACTTTTATTCCCCCAGTTTCAGTAATACTCTATTCCTCTAAATTAACAGATAAATGAGATTTATTGTTGGCAATACTTTATTCCCATTCTTTACTATATTTATTTCTATTTTTATTCTCATTATCCTCTGTGGACCAAACACCCCTGAAGTTTTTATGACTTTCCTCTCTCTGAGTTATTCCATTTGGTCTTTGATGGTACTTCGTTGTGTAAGCTTATAAATCTTGTCAACCTTCTGATTCGCTCCACGTTTAATAACAGGATTAGCCATACAAAGCCTCTAAAGCCGAACCATAAATAGTAGGAATATCATTACCAAGAAACTCATAAGAAAGGCAACAATTCACAAACCTCCAATTCGACAAACTGCAAAAACTCCTCGTCATCTACCTACCTATTTGTTTAACAACATAACCACATAAGGAACAGCCACTTGCTTGACAAGCAAGATGATTGTTTGCTTTGAGACATGGACTTGTCAGCTCTAGAGACGACAAGAATGGCGCCATCCTTGTGGGCAGTATCGGTAATCGCAATTTTCACATAACGTGCATAGCTTGGGCGGTCAATGTGGACGTAGAGGCGTTTCAACCAAAGAGAGCCGTCTAAGCAGTGCCATCAAAACACTAGATGTAAGCTAGAGAGAGAAATCAGAGAAGAGATGCATAAAAATTTCGGATTTGCCCGAGCGTTGGAAAACCGTGTTTTCCCGACTCAGACCGCTCCTATGGGCTCCCTCGTAGGCTGGACCAAACTCCTGGAAGGTTGGGTTAAGGTTAATTCTGATGGAGCTGCGAAATTTGGATCCTCCCAGGCATCTACGGGTGGCTTAATCCGTGATTGTCACGGCAACTGCTGTGGGGGGTTTCAACAAAACCTCGGTCCGGGTTCGCCTCTCATGGCGGAGCTGTGGGGTGTATTTTTCGACCTTTCGCTGGCCTGGGGCCTGGGTTATCGCAGGGTAGTCGCAGAATCATTAGAGACCATTAATATTATCTCCCATCCAAATTTTATTCTTACTGGGGATCTTTTTTTGGTGTCAGGTATTCGGGCGCTCCTACTTCGGGACTAAGAGATACATTTCCAGCATGTTTTCCGAGAAGGCAATCAGTATGTCGACAGTTTGACTGCCCTTGCAAGTCTTCGTAGCCCTAGTCTCCATATCCTCCAGGAGCCACCTTTAGGTGTCCAGAAGCTCATCCGTAACGATGCTCACGGTGTTATGTATTTACGTGCTCTTAGCTAAGTGTGTGTTTCTCCTTTGTATTCAAAAAAAAATCGGATTTGATTGTTTTTACTTTTATTTTTATTTTTAATTTCTCTCTTAAATACGACATACACATCTTATTAGAATACTTTATTCAACACCCTCCTGGCCATTCTCAACGATGGTAGTATTATAAGAACTATTGCTACAGAATTAAATGTCAAACTTGATGATACAACTCTACCTGGAAGACTAAAAGTTCAAATTCAAATTGTAGGAACTGAGCAAGATCCTACTTTTATCATAGTCATACTCCATCATCAAATCATTTACAGATTGCAGAACCATTAGATCTGAACTTTTCAAACTTTACACGATATGCCTTTTATATGATAGCAAACAGATCTTAGAATGAGACCACAATAATCCAAATTCTACTATAGTTGCCATCATAACAATTGGCAGAGTTAATGCCTATGGAGTGGATCATAAATTATTAAAAAAATTCATGGTTCTTATCGACGCTCCATTCATACTACCACTCCTCTAATCTAGAGAAGTTTGAAAGATGGAATAGTAAAGTATGTTTTTAACAAGCATGGAGAAGAAAACCTAGAATCATCTAGAGCCTCTTCTGGGTTAATAATGATGATTATTCCTGCATGTTCTTATAAAGAAGGCATTAGTGGTCCTCCAATCCAATCTGTCCACCAAGATGGATGTGAAATGTATATTAGCCATGTCAATAGACATTTCATTTAGGATGTAGATCCATGTGTTATTTAGACTGTGAATGTTGGATGGATGAATATTCTAATGGTGATGATGAAGATTATGTCCCATGATGCAGAGAGGCTGATACTGACGATAAAGATTATATCCCACAATGGAGAGAAGAGCCCAATAGAAAGTCCAAGGAAAGATATAGGGATAGAAGAGCTCAACAAAAAGTCCAAGGAAAGATCTAAGTGCCAACCTCAAATGAGGATCTAACCTAAGCATAATGAAAATCATAGCTCGAGATCTTGGATTAATCTTAGAAATCCTAAGCCTAGATCAAAGGATCTCTCTGAATTATTGAGAGTAGTTGGAAAGGAATAATGGATCTAATCAAGAAACTCTATGCTAATAATTTTTCCAATTCCTTAGGAGATCCTCAAACTATTATCTTGTATGATGATGAGACCATATGAGGAACATTTTCTACATTTGGAAGCTGAGACTAATAAAATCATTGGGGTATCTATAAGGTCATACTCAAGATCAACAAATATTAATACACACAGCAATCATGTACCTGTTTCTTTAGTAGAAGAAGTATAAATAGACAAATATAAAGTATAATTACTTCAAAGCTTGATGGTCTGCCCCAACAGACACAAGGATTAAATTCAAATGTTGGTTCTATATATTTCCAAATATGACAATTACATCAACGACTACTCAATCAGGCTGTCGAACTTGATTCTGATTTGAGATGATGTATTGACTAGCATTATTGTGGACCAGACTTCTCCAAAAAGGAAAGAGAACTACGAAAAAATTTAAGAAGAGCTCAAAAAAATTGATTCATATATGGCTAAAAAACAATCCAAAGCTATATATAAAGCATACCCCTCAACATTTCCAGTGTAAAACCTATTTATAACACTCCATCTTATGCTGAAGCTACTTGACTTCGAAGAAGTCTTCAAAATGTCATATCCATTGTTTAGGCAAACTCTTACAAAACCATCAAAATCTTCCAAACCAAACCCACCAATAAAAGACATTATGTTAACTTCTAAACCTTTACAAATTAAAAGACCACTAAATGAAAGACCTTCCCTAAGTATGGACACAACAAAAGAACCCATGCCTAACCAAAAATTTATAACTATCCTTCAGCCAGTTCAGATAGGTCTGAAAGTCACAATAACAGCCAAGATTCTGGTTCTTTTATAGAAAGATTGAAAAGTTCTGAACAACTTGCAAATTTCACTTAGATGTCTCAAAAGATAATAGTTGTTCCACACGCTTCTTAACCATACGCAGAAGTTGAACTAGAGGTTGAAGATGCTAAGTTATGACTAAACTAGTAAGAGTACAAGTACCTCCTATTAACAAACCTACTTTAGGATCATGATTCACTTTTGATGATGTCCCACTAATAAAATCTAAAGATCGATTGCATGAATTCAATATCTAGATAGATCTTCAAATGACAAGATCAAATATTTCTCTTAAAGAAATTTTAATGAAATTTGTCTCAAGAATGATGGAAACTCTAATAGATGTGAAAATTATATTAATTATAGTTATTATTTATATTTGAAATATGTAAAACTTAATGTTAATAAAAATACATAAATTACTTTTATTTTAAATTTCTATTATTATGATTTTTAGAGATAGGGTTGATGTAAAATTATAAAGTATACAATACAATATAGTAATAGAGTATTTTATAATTTTAAAAAAATTCAATGATTATTTTATAAATTTAAAAAATTACCCGAAATAGTACCGGATATTGACTGATATCAAATATAATATCGTACCAGAACTAAATTCGATATTGGTACCGGTACGATATTCATAACATTGATTATCCCTATTCAACATCATGGTCTCGTAAGAGATGATCTTAAAAGCTGGTTTTACTTTGCAGCTATGCTCATCTGACTTGTTAAGCTCACAGACATCAAACTCCAAAATTTGGGAGGCCTTCGATGTTCTATTTGTGAACTCTGCAAAGCCTGTACCCTCAATATCCATAATTTTGTTAATTAGGATTTTTTTTTTTTTGGTTTAGGTTATGTTATTCTGATATGTATGTATTGTTTTTAACATTTTTCATAAGATTAAACCTAAAGAGACTCGTGCGTACAAATTCAAGTTGAACTTAAAGTTTTTTAAATAGATTAAACTTGAGATTTAAAATTAAATACAAATTCATTTTTATAGTTGGGTCAAGTTTGAACACCAGACTTTTTTGAGTTTTGTCGAAGCCCGAATCTGTCATGTACAAGAATGTCGAAAATTACTATTGATCCTATAGATAACTTATCTAAAAATAAATCTGTTTCAACAAGTTGAAACATTAATTGAACTCACCCACTTTTGTTGCAATAGGAATCAAAAGAATTAATTTTAGAATAACTTCCAAAATGTTAAGGAAAGCAGACGAATAATTAAATTGTATTACGTGTGATTAAATAGCAGTGCATATCTATAAATGACATCATGTCGCACCCTAATATCCTGTAAATACATAGGATCTGGATGCATTTTAATTCGTAAGTTGAAGTTAAAACCCCTTAAATACAAATTATATCAACTAAAAAATTGGCCTTGTTGAGGTCGAGATATAAGTAACTTTTATTGGAATCATTTCATCAAACTATTTTATTCTCAAAACATCATCGGTAGTAAAAATTAGCTTATTAGAGTTAAATAAATTAACCAACAAGTCATTCATCAAAAGCATTATTAAAATTAGCTTATTAGAGTTAAATAAACTAACCAACAAATCATTCATCAAAGCATTACTAACTTTTTAAAAAAATTAAAAAACTCAACTTTTAGTTAATAAGCTAAAATCAATTTACCATCAGTTTTTCACACACCTCCTTTATGATGCGCCATAATTGGAACAGAGAATAGAATGCCCAATGTTCGAGTGTGCTTTCTGTAGCCCGGTGAGGATGGTCATGAACTGATTCTTGGGAATTGGTGTCACGTGTTATTTTTTATTTTTAATAAATTATTTAATGAAACTACTTGCATTTTCTTGTATATGCTTTTACTTGGTCATTCGTCCTTTCTTCCACGTTACAAGCGAACACCAAATTTAGAGACTATGTTGCATGCAGCAGCCTCAGCTCATTTGACAGGTATTAACCATCAATTATTTTTTCCTTTTGGGTAACTTCATATCAACTCTCCCTTATCGATGAGGCGATCATGTATTATAGTGTCCTGGGCATTATAAACTAAATTGATAATAACTAAAAATCAAACAACAAAATCAATTATCTCAAACAATTGAATTATTACAAGATTTGATCTTGTTTTCGACAAGCTCAATACAGAGATACAGAACAAGCTCAACAGGGTTCAAGGCACACACTATATCAGTCCCTTGTTGGTCATAGTCATTCCTATTCTCTGCCATAATGCCAGACAAAAGCGTTCGCAGAGGTAAAAGCCACTCATTGTACGCTTCCTCTAAGTTCTCCTTGGACAATACTCCGGACAAGTTGGTGTTTCCTGTTACATTTAAAGACGTTAACTAAAGCTAGTCAATGTGGTCCATACACTACCAAATTCAGAATTTTCCGGGTTCCAGAGTTTAAGTCAAATCAAGATCACAGCAGTACAGGTCCAAACGGACATCCAGGCCATATGTCCATGAAGGAACTTTCCTATGGCCACGAAGTGACACAACAGCAATGTTGGAACGGTATCCCGGCCCGCTTGGTGAGACACAAAATCTAAGATTGGGTCCAACTTGCCTGTTCCAACCGGTAAACAACATTTAACAATGCAAACATTACAAGCAGTTCACCTACTAGAGTACATCTTTCCAATGGGTCATTTGTTGGACCACATGGAACCAACGACTTCAGAGGCGGAGTGAAGGACAGTTTCTCATCATGTCTTGTCACTAAGAATTATTGGAATTAAGGATCTTTGCACCCTTTTGGGGCAGATTGTTTTATAAGATAGCAGAACATAAGCCAAAAGAATGAAGTAAAGAGGGAGACTTTAAAAAATTTAGAATGCATTTATCGGATAGTTTGCACATTCTATTTCTTTACGATCGCAAGAATCAAAGCTTTTGCATTACCTGATGATTCTGTCATCAATATGTATCTGTAAAGATTAAGGGCAGCTAGAACCTGCAAAAAAGGAAACTAAAACACTAAAAACAAGTTTAAATGATAAATGGATCAAACAGAATGGAGTAATGACGATGGAATGCTGTGTACTATATAAACAACCTAGAAATAGTAACAAGACAAGGAACAAAAAATTGAAAAAAAATGTATAGATTTTAAGCACAAGGTTGATAAAGTAAGTAAAATACTTACTGGATCACTATGTTCAGGAAGGGGTGGAGGTCCACCATTAGGAGGCCTTAAAACTAGCTTCACTAAATTAAGGACATCAGCACTCCAAAGTGATGTATGTGTTTGATTGTCAGATGTCATTCGGCAACCATGCAATTCCATTCTAACAAGATCCATAAGAATTGCATTCTACATACAGTTGCAACAAGTAATCAATGAAATAATTTCGACTGAGTTTGAGCAAATGGCTGCTCATAGATTGTATAAGACAGAATGTGAGAAGTTACCATGGAAGGGTAGCAACTATTTGTCATCAAAGCTAGTATAATGTCAAACTTTTGAGAAGTTGGAATATCAGCAAGTACCTGGTTTTGTACGGTAATTAATATCACTAGATGAGATGAGTATCACAATTTTTAAGAAATACAGTGTCATAAAATACTACTTAAATTTCATAAAACCAATATAGATGAAAATGAAAATGACAGTGAACACCCATATGAATCTAATTTTTGAAAATAGGTGATACAAACATGTAACCAACATGAACATTGTGATAGAACCAAGACAACTCAGAAATGAATTTACATATATATTAAATATATATATATATACATATATGACGTTAGTTGCGGGGAGGGGGGCTGACAACCTCATGGTTGGTTGTCAACTAATCGAATCTGTAATTCCTAACAGATTCTTAGTATAAATAAACAATAGACACGAGGAGAGAGGTGCGCGTATACTGTTGAGTGTGTGAGCCATAGGCGGGAGGTGCTGGTCCTCAAAACCAGATTATCTTGTATTCATTTTACAGAAATCAATAGCAAATACCTATTCCTCCATACCTATTTTCTGGAAATCTATCACTGGTATCAGAGCAGTTGGTCCTGAGCAATGGCTGCTAAGAAGGCCGATAATCGGATGGAAGGGCTGGAGAAGGACTTAGAGCTATTGCGAAAGGAGAGACGAAGAGATGGGGAAGAGATGCAAAAATCGATCAGCCAAGCTCACCAAGAATTCCAACAGCAGCTCAGTCGCTCCACTCAAGACTGGCAGCGGCGTATGGACGATCATGGCATGGAGCTCCAGAAGAAGATGGAGGAGGTCAATAGAGAAATGGGAGAACGTTTGAGCTCAGAAATAAAAAGCATGATGATGTCTGTGTTGCAAACGTGGAAAAGAATGAGGGGGGCACTGTAGAGACCCGACCCGTGGAGCATCCACCCGAAGAACTCCCACCCGAGCCCAGTCGAAAAAGAGATCTGGGAAAAGCGCCGATGGGGACAGAGGAACACCACGGGAGCAACGAGATGCGCAACGAAGCTAGCTACCGCGACGAACCACCTCCAGGGTTCGCGCGCCAGGGAGAGTTCCGGCGAGACTGCCGGACACGAAGGATCGAAATGCCTACCTTCGGAGGAACTGATCCCGATGAGTGGATCTACAGGACTGAACGATTCTTCTCAGTCGGACGGTTCACAGAAGTGGAGAAGATGGAGCTCGTAGGTATGAGTTTGGAGGGCGATGGGTTAACCTGGTTCCGATGGGTAGAGAGCCGACGACCCATCGTAGACTGGCAGGAGTGTAAGAAGCTGGTAATGCAGAGGTTCCGACCCGCCCACGAAGGTACCCAGTGTCAGCAGTTGTTGGCAGTGAAGCAGACTGGAACAGTGGGGGAATACACTAGTAAGTTCTTAAAACTCGCAGCTCCTCTCCCTGAATTACCAGATGCCGTGCTGGAGAGTACTTTTATGAACGGATTAATGGAAGAGATTCGACTGGAAGTGCAGATTCTTAAACCGAGAAATCTAGCTGAAATGATGGAGTTGTCCCAACAAGTGGAGGAGAAATTTAGGCGGATGAGTGAGTTAAGGTGGCACCGATGGGGTGCAGGCACAAGGTGGGAAAGCGTGGGGACCAGAGCTGATAACACAGGGGCGGAAAAACGAAGGGAGGAGCTAGTTAATAATCGGGTCCCTACGGACACAAGGCATAAAAATATAGAAGGAAGTAGAGATCCAAATATGGGAGGATTTAGGAGGTTGACGGTGAGTGAGTTACAAGATAAAAAGGCCAAGGGACTTTGTTTTAGATGCGATGAGAAATTTAGCCCAGGCCAACGACGCAAAAAGGTAGAGCTCCAAGTTCTGGCAGCCATGGACGAAGAAACAGAACAGGAGGAGGAGTTGAAAGGAAATGAAGTAGAGGAGACGCTACAAACTGTGGAATTAGCTGCTGGTTCGATGCTGGGGCTCACTTTCCTGAAAACAATGAAAGTGAAGGGGTATTTGGAAGGGAGAGAAGTGAGCATACTCATAGACAGTGGAGCCTCACACAACTACATTTCATGGGAGTTGGTGAATTCACTGAATTGTGAATTGGCAGCAACGGCCAAGTATGTGGTAACTATGGGCAATGGGCTGAAAATTAAGGGAGAAGGGATTTGCAGAGGGGTTGAGGTGTCGGTACAAGGGTTGATGGTCAATGAGGAGTATCTACCAATGGAGTTAGGCAGCTGTGATATGATATTGGGGATTAAATGGTTGCGGACTTTGGGCAAGGTGATGACAGATTGGAGCAAGATGATGATGGAGGTCAGGCAAGGAGATCGAATCCTTACAATTACGGGAGACCCGACACACCCAGACTATCTATTAGTTCCTAAAGCTACCCCAGTTCATCCAGCTGCCCTTTTGGCCATTCGGAACATCACTAGTAGCTCAAATTTAGAAGTGCTCATACAGTGGATCGATCAGACCAGATTCGAGGCTACATGGGAGCTATATGAAGACATGAAAGCTAGATTTCCTGACTTTCACCTTGAGGACAAGGTGAAGCTGATGGGGGGAAGTATTGATAGAACCAAGACAACTCATAAATGAATTTACATATATTATATCTATATATATATATATACATATATGACGTTAGTTGCGCGGAGGGGGGCTGACAACCTCATAATTGGTTGTCAGCTAACCAAATCTGTGATTCCTAACAGATTCTTAGTATAAATAAACAATAGACACGAGGAGAGAGGTGCGCGTATACTGTTGAGTGTGTGAGCCATAGGCGGGAGGTGCTGGTCCTCAAAACCAGATTATCTTGTATTCATTTTACAGAAATCAATAGCAAATACCTATTCCTCCATACCTATTTTCTGGAAATCTATCACATTGACCATGGCTTCTTGGCTCTGTATGCTGGCACTTATCACAAAATAAGTAAACAGGCAATTTGCCTGCTCAAGGAGCCTTCAATTCATTTATGGTTGAAAAACCTTACCCTTTTTAATGCTTCAAAGGCATTCTTTTTCAGCGTAGCATTTGGTGAATATATCATGACCTTGGAGATTGCCTGAAAATTTTATTTTATCAATTACACGAACATCATTACATGACATTGATGTCGCAACTGAAAATTGTAAGAAAATACCTGCAGAGCATCACAAAGACTTGGCATATATATAGAGCAGTCAGCATTCTCATCATTGCACGCTTTTGTGGCATTTTTATCAGTGATGGACAGCAAGAAGTCGATAGTGTGTGTCATTAATTCCCATGGTAATTTGTAAGGTGAAATTATATGGTTTAACATCCTTACAGCTCCCCAGCGTGCAGTCTGATTGGTTTGAAGTTCATACTTGACAGAAGAGATGTTCTCCCTTGCAGCCTGAGCAACTTCATCAGAGATATGACCCCATACCACTAACATCAACAAGACAAAAGACTAAAATGATTGGAGAAAACAGGGAAGACTAACACAAAAGGTTAAAAGAGTAGAAAACATGCGCAGAAAACCTCTAGTTGCTTGTACCAACCTGAAAGAGATGCACCATGTTTGATGTAGCAGAAGCAATTTGTATAAGTACCTTCCTCATCATTACAATCTGCAGTTATTAATCAAAGCACACAAATGAAATTGTAAACTAAATTTAGTGATTTTCTCATATTGGAAAAAAATATCACCATACCAAACTTTGATTGGGAAAAATCAGTGTACAAAAACTGTAAGGTACATTGTCTACCTTCAAAGACAATCCTAGTCATTGCATCAACTTCAGATCCAGTTATTAAACCATGATACGAGAAACCGCTGTATGTTAGAAATCCTGCCATACGGCACACTGATGGAAGACAGCTTGAAATGTTATGCCCAACACTTAGTGACAGCAGAGCCTGATCATTGAGAGAGTACATGGAATACAAATTATATTAGTTCACTTCGTACAAGTTACAAAATTTCATCATACAACTCAACAACTAAAATATAATCTTCTCTGCTGTCAAACCACAAACTTGTGTAGCCGAACTGAAGACTACATAATCGCAGATCTTAGTATGCGCAAAAGCTTGACCACAATCAAATACTCAATATATTTTTACTTAAATAGCGATTACAAACCATGATTTGCAGGACATATAAACCAACTAGCATACGCAGTTTTTCATTCGTTCTGCCTTCCTGTAACCCCAAGAAAGAGTGGCATAATAAAAAATTAAAATTATATAAAAATACAACCAGAAGGAAGTTAAAGAAGATAGAAAAAATATCAACATACCAATTTTTCACAAACAGAACGGATTGAGTCAGCGATGCATAAAGCTTTGTCAAATAAATTTATGCATTTCATATCTTGGTCATTCAACTCCAAAGATATGACCTTAAGGACATTCAGGATGACAGGAACTGCTTCTTTCACTTGCTCAAATTGACGTCTTTTAATGGAAACGAATACTGGAGGACAAAAGATAATACTATTGTTTAGATTTAACCAGACCAGAAAAGCATTTGGGTCATGTATAAACAATCTAGCAAATCAACAACCATAGATTCCATAATACATTCTCCAGGACCAGCTGAAATCATTTGTTGCTAAATGACTATGAAACCGCAGATTGCATAATGCATTTGTTGTCCCCTAGGATATGAAAATTTCTTCTGACAGTTTCAGTAGAAATTATTCAAAAATCTATAGTTTGCAAAGAGAATGATAAACATAAAATGGGTAGTAATAAAAACATGAAAATGCTAACAAAAGTAAGAATTCAACTGCAATCAATAAGTCAACATATGTGCTTAGGAAACAATGAAATACATCAGAATAAGATTAACTACATTCATCACCCAGGAAAGCTTGATACACTTTCAAGAATAACAACCTTTTGAGAGCCCATTAAGAAGAGGAGCAACACAACAAGATGCATTAATTGTCTTACTCGAAGAATCTAGTGCCTGAAATCCAATGTCAACCAAAATGGAGTCAAAGAAATTGTGCAAAAGATCAATCAGAGGCTTGAGTTGCAATCTATATCACAAGATCACAGATGACTCCTTCATAATGGAAGGGAAGAATGGCAAATGAGCCGTCATCGAATAAAAGTAAACATCAACCGTTATTACATTAAAAATGTTTCTGAAAATCATAGTTATCAAAGAAAATGAACCGTGCATGATATTTATCATCAAAATATGAAAACCTATCCATGTAAAGATGCTGTACTTGGGATCATCCATCAACTAGATATTAAATATATTGGTCCTGCTAATTTAGCCGCCAAGAGTTGTAGGAGTGAATGTTTGACTGATTCCCCCTAATCTGGTTCTTTAACTAAAAGAGTTTAATTAACAAATTGAGCTAAAATGCAAGATACCGATGTGTATATAAACAAAGGACTGGCTATTGTAATAAAATAAACCAAAAACATATAAAAAAAGGTACCTCGCAAAGAATTGGTAGCATATCCCTCGGGTTACATGTTGTTATCAAAACGTCAATGATATTATCGGCAATCTCCAAGCACCTATCCGACAAGCCAGCAAAACGAGAAACGGCCTTTGGCAACTCTAATGAAAATACATCACGGACTGTCTGCAATCCCAGGAAATCCACTACACTCAGTAGTAAAAGAAAAGAATCAAGTAAAAGAAGAGAACTTAACTGAAATAAAAATCACTGCCAAACCTGGTCTAGCGAAGGAGAAGACAAGAATCTATGGATCTCAGACACAACTCGGAATGCGTCATCTTCTGCTTCCTCATTTTCCGGGTCCAGCAAAGCAGCGTCTGAAATAGAATCAATAAAGCTCACCAACTCTGACGCTTTGCTTTCGTTTCCACTTTCAATTGACTGCAAGAGAATTTCGTGAAAACCAGTAAAATGGAATCTCATGTTAAATTAATTCCCCAAAGCCTTACTTCATAGTTACAGTAGAGGAGAAATTTACATTGGAGCAAGAGCAGAGACTGTCCCGAAGACTAAGTACCATAGGACTAGTATCGTCAGATTCGACTTCTTCAAGCTTCGTGCAGCTCTCCATTGACGAGTCACTGATAGACGAGGAGCTGCCTTTAGTATTTCACTAGAAATAACTAGATGGCGTTTGGGATATGCAAATAATGGTAAAATGTCCGGCATGTACTCGATTTGATTATTATACCGTGGCATATGAATATGATAGGTATTATTTTAAGTTTTTTTTTAAATTATAAAATAGTATCTAAAATTTTAAAAATTATAAAATAATTTTCAAATATATTATATTATACAATTTATAATTTTACATAAACTTATCTTTAAAAATTGTAATAATAGAAATTTAAAATAATAATAACTTATTTATTTTTATTAATATTACCCTTCGCATATGTCATATATAAAGAATAACCACGATTAATATAAAAAAGATCATTTAATCATTCTACAAATATAAAATTAAAGATGATATAAAATACTTAAAATATTACAATTTCATCATATAATAAATAATAATTATATCAAACATCAAATAAAAAACTCATGTTCAATTATTAATTCAATATAATTTTCAATTTCTAAAAAAAAAGCATTAGAACAAGAGTTTATGCCAAAAAAAGAACCAACTAAAAATGAAAGTTGAAACAAAAATATTTACAGTTATAATTATGTTTGGATGTATGTGTGTGTGAGTGTAAGAGAGAGAGAGAGAGATTAAAAGAAGAGAAGAAATAAAAAACTTAAAACTTTACTCAATTAAATATCCATTAAAATCACATTAATCTCAATTCTTATTTAGTATAAAAATCTTCGTCATTAAGAGGAGTTTCATGATCACCATCTTTCAAATTTATTGCATTAAATAATATGTCAATATTTTTTCATCCAAAATTAACTTCAAAATTACTTTCATATATCAAACTTGGTTTCTTAGAAACTCAATCCACCAAAAAATTGATATGGTTAAGACAAATTGGATCTACAAAATTACTTATTTTATTATGAGTATGAGTTTTAGTAAAATATTAAATTAAATTATTAAGAAATTAAAAGAAATTATATTCAACTTAAAAATGATAATAACATACATTTCTCAAAGCTTTAAATTGTATGGAATAAAAACCAAATTATTTAATATTTTGTGCTCCAATCTATTCCTTTTCATGGAACAAATGAATTCAAATGTGCTCTAATTCTTTTCACACCCTATTGCATTCACACATTGACTCAGAATTTGAATTGCAAACTTTTGCAATTTTGGAACATCACTTTTGAATTAGTCTTACCAAGCAATTGTAAAACCACAAAAGTAACATTATAAACAAAATAAAATGATGTTTAATTTCAACAAGTAACAAAAGTGAAAAAAAAAAACCTGAATTAAGTTTGTTTCTTTAACGAATAGCAATGAGCATCTCAAAATCACTAGAAGAATCCTTATAAATCTACATTTGTGAGCTTATGAGATCTTGCATCATCTCATATCGAACAATTGCATCATCTCATATCGAACAATTGTCATAATAGTTAATAACATTCCCCTATTAATTTCAATTTTCTTTGTAAAATTTGGTTTGAAATAAACATTAGGGTTAAAAAATGCCCTAGTTGTTAACAATGAAGAGCAAAGTTGACTTTCTCATATCTCATTGACGGCTAAAAGATAATGTATATTCAAAGAAGACATATTTTTATATTAGCCACAATTGCTTCATTCTCTCTCTTCATGACATCTCAAAAATAACTCATTATTATCTTTTTATTACTATCAGTCAAACGAAATACCCTCGCCAAAGGCTCATAAACTCAGATGACAAATTGCCAATAGGACCAAATTTCATGATCTTCAATTATAATTCTAAAAGTTTATGATCAAGCATTAGACCTAGCATGTTGAGATATAACCTACTTATCACTTGCAAACAGTTGTCCCAACTCCTTTATCAGAATAAAACACTGAAGTGATAAGAAATTTGTTTCAAATCTTGTAATAGTAGGACGATATAAATTCCTACATTGATGAAATCCTTTCTCATTAGATTCAAGGTCTATACATGATTGTAGATGAACTTTATCACCTTTTTTTTTTTTTGCTTTCTGCGTAGTTTTATTAATAATAAGAAAATATCTAGCATCTCCTATTTTTTTAAGTTAATGCAATGTGTAATATAAGAAGTCCAATAAAAAGAATTATACTTGCTTTATAATCTTCTTCCAATTGCTTTATAAGTATAACCATTGTCAGTAATGAACTAAACAATATTTTATGGCCCAACATCATTCACATCTTCATCAAATATTTAAAACTGAGTATCAACATTCCTAAAAAGGCCAAATGAATTGATTTCAAATTCATTGTCCCATTGCAGAATAAACTAAAAAATACTAATAATAGGTTCTTGACTTTTATGTGTCCAATCATCACATATAATTGAACACTCATAAGTAGCCAAAGTAATTATTCTTTTATACAAATAATTTTTTATTTTATAAACAAAATTGCTTAGATGTTTACCTTCGTAGTCATCAATTACCTCCATAGTTATCCATTGAAGGAACTTTATATCCTAAACTATAAAAAACAATAGCATCCACCATAGCTGATAATAATAAGATTAAGGGGGCGTTTGGTTTGAGAGTTTGGGAATGAAGGAATGGAATAATTGTAAAAAATAGTGTTTGCTTTGGAGTTTTCAATTCCAAGGGAATAGATTTATTCC
>JANIJH010000008.1:23297238-23313944 GCA_024520975.1 Erythroxylum areolatum
GAATTTATAAAACGCTTTGTTCTCAAATTCTCAGTCAATTTCACGATCTTTTTGCTCAAAACTTATAGTTAAAAATGCCCTCATCTCAACATAACAAAGTGCATTTAACCATCACTGTAGAGCACTTAGGTTATGCAACAAACTTGACAATTCAATGATGCAATGGACAAACAAATGGCTCGAGAGTTCCGTGGAATGAAATGGAGAAACCGAAGTTTACACCGTAAACAAAATGAGTCCAATTTTTCAGGATCTTGTGGCCTCAAGTGGGTAGCCGAGAGAAAGCTATGGGTCAACGTGCACATGACTAACGAAACGAGTTCCTCTCTTGTGCAAACAAAAACGCATATTCATGCTCAAATCATTTGCTCATGTGTTCATACTTTCATGCTTTCACATCTTTTCATTCATAAAAAATGCCAGGACATGTTTCAAGGCATAACATGAAAATTTCAAAACCATTTTCCATTTTATAATCAAAATTCATGCACCAACGTGTAGCAATTTCTTAGATCACTCAAAACATTAAAAACAACATTTATGAAGTAATTAAAATCATTTTACTTTCTTGATTTGTAAAAATGTTAATGGTTCATAACTCTATTATAAACATAAAACCCACCTTGATTTCCTTGTTTAAAGACTTGCCCAAAATGCCTCTTCTCTTGTTCCTCTTGCCTCTTTGATCCCTTTGGTTCTTCACCAAATGAAGAGATCTTTAGCTCAAATGGAAGCTCTTCTCTTCCTCTACCTTTTTCTCTTCTTGAACTACTTCAAAATCTCTCTCAAAAGCTAAGAAATGAAGAAACCCTAGCTCAACTCTCTTCTTTTCTCTCAACCACCGAAGTCTCTTTTCTTTCTCTCTTTGATTTGTTATTTCTCTTCCTCTCTCCTAATTTACATTTTTTTCTTCTTCTTAAACAAGACCACATTTTGGTCTTGTCTTTCCAAAAATACCCCTCCTCTCCTTTGGACTTCCCATTTTGCCCCTTCTTTCATTTACCTCCTAAATCCTTTAATCTTCTTAAATACCATATTAACTCTAACTTAATTCAAATCTTTCCATCTAATTTGAAATCTCTATTTATGTCTATCAAATTAATGTCTCAATTCTAAAAATAATGAAAAAAATAAATCAATAATAACTGAAAAAAATTTGGGGTCCAACAGGCAACCTTTCGATGTGAGTTTGTTGGATTTGATTGTTTGAAAGATAATTATAAAGGTGATGAATCTTCAGAGGAATCTAGGAGTAGTGAATAAACAAGTACGCTAACATCCATAAGGGATTCCTTATTAAAGGAAACAAGCTATGTCTTCCACGCATTTCTTTATACAAAGTTATTAGAAAATTACACGGAGGAGGTTTAGCTAGACATCTTGATAAGGATAAGACTATTATTGCAATCAAAGGATATTATTGGCATCAATTAAAGTAAGACATAGGAAACTTAGTAAAACAATGTTGTACGTACCAAAGAACAAAGGGTCACACATGAAATTATGGTCTCTATACTCCTATATCAATTCTTAAGCATATTTAGGAAGATTTTTCAGTAAACTTCACGCTTCTATTGTCATGAACTCAATAAGGTATGGATTTAGTTTTTGTTATGAAATATGATTTTTTTTCAAAATTATTCATTTTATCCTATCTAGAAAGACTACATATACTTCAAACATGGATAAATTTTTAAAAATAGATTATAAACTTACATAGAGTCCTTACGTCAATCATTTCAGATAAAGATCTTAACAATTGCTGGCTATTACTATGAAAGATCTTTGATTCATCAATTAAGTTTAGTAGCATAACTCACCTATAGATAAACAACCAAAATGAAGCTTTGAATCAGATTTTAGGCAATCCCATTCATAACACATATATATACAAGCATAAACAATAGCATTTTGCCTTATTAGAAGCAAAACTTGCATATAATAGTGTTGGTCACAATACAATAAGAAAGTCATCATTTTTCATTTTTTTTATATGTAATGCCCTCATCATGCTTTTAATTTGATCCATTTCCCACAGACCCTAGTATCTAGTGTAGTTATTGCCAACATGGCCAAGTAAGTGTAAGATATTCAATAATAGATTAAGGAGAAACTTGAAGAGACCAATATTAAGTATAAGGCAACTATAGATAAGCACCTTTATTTGTAAACTTTTATAGAAGGAGATGAGGTTATGATTTTCTTATAAAGAAAAAATTCTCATTTGATAACAAGTTGTAACTAAAGAAGTATGGGCCTTATTACATCTTGAAGAAGAAGATTTATAATAATGTTTATGTGGTGGAGTGCCCAACAAACATGTACATCTCCAAGACTTTTAATGTAGCTGACATTTTTATACCACCTAAGTACCATGCCCATGTATCCTGAAGAGGATGTTAACTTAAGGACAAGATTGTGTTCTAAGAGAGGGAGAATTGATGCTGATGAAAAAGAATTCAAGGAGAGTTTATTATTTCTTGTTTTAAAAAAGTTTATATGAGAGTTCGTTATTTATTTGATCATGTTAGACTTATTTTACTAGTTCTTTTTAATTTCATTTTGGTATGAAGTTACTTGCAAATAGATCTTCTAGGCTAGCTATATAATTATCTATAACATCCCGATACCCATGTTAAGGCTAGAATAGTAATTTATGAGAAAGTATTGTGAAATTAGGAAAATGCACGTCATGCATAAATTAATTATGACATACATTTATTTTGCACATTCATATGATTGTACATGCATTCGTTGGCATTTTCGGGTAAATTTGATTTATAAGTGAAAATTTTGGATTAAATTGGAGTGTATTAATTGTGATTTGGCAATTTTGGTATATTTTGGATATTTTAAAAATTTTGGTGAATTATTTTGAGCTGAAAATTTAATTGATGATAATAGTTATTATTTTAGAATTTTTGTTGAATTATGGATTAATTATCTTGAAAATTAAATTTGGTGTGTATTAGAATTTTTCGCAATTTTGGAGACATTTCGGATATTTTGGAAATTTATAAAAAAAGTGAGGTATTTTAGACTAGGAAAAATATTGAAATAAGGGATAAATAGAAGTGTGACAAATTATTTGATAAATGGACAAATTATGGAGTGACAAATGGATCTATTAATGTGTGAAATGTGGACAAAGAGTTTAGTGACAAGTGGTAGCCTTCCTTGGAGGACACTTGTAACACATGCATTGGAGATATGTGTCAAGCCTTAATAGAGACACCTAGTCATTAGGAAAAGAAGGTTTCTGCAACTCTTCCTTGGTTACACCAAAAACTAGAGACCTCCCTTCTTGTTTGTTTGCTTCACCCAAACTCTCCACCATCAAACCTCTCTTCTTGCTCATTTATGTATTTTGGCTTTTGGTTGAATTACCAACTTTTCACCTTACAAAACAAGAGCTGAATCACTCTAACCCATTTGGGGATTTCAGTTGTCTCTCTCTCTATCCTAGACTCTCTCCACCAAAAATTTGATAAATTCTGGAATTTTGCTGAAGTATAAACCAAGTAAGTAATGCTTTAAGTTTTATGATGATGTAAATGATTTCTGTTGAGGTTTTAATGTTTGTAACTGAATGCATGCATGAATGGTGTATATTTTCATGCTTGTGGATTGCTGCATGCATAAATGATGTTGATGCATGTGTGGGTGTTGAAAGAAGAAGCAAATTCGATGATATGATTAACAAGATGAAGGATTATAGTCATTGGAATATGATATATGCAGTATTTTACTGAACATACATCTGTATTTAGGGCATAACTTGATCTGTGAATATCCAAATTGGATGGGGTTTGATTTACGGTAAACTAGGGACATAGAAATACATTTTTCATGAAAGAATCAAATTCAAAATATGTTTTTAAGAGTCTGAAAATTTGGCTTGAAGTTGAGATTGGTATTCTGACGAGGTATGAAAATAGTATGCAAATTTTTTATTATAACTTGAATGATACTGAACCAAAATGCATGAAATTGATGTCATTGAACACTTATGACATTGTGGAACATTTGTTTAGTAGAAGGTATTGCCTAAATACCTCATTGTCTAGGTCAAAATGATCATACAAATCTGACTCGAAATCTACTTAAGATAAAATCTGGAAATTTGATAGGTTTCATGAATGATATTATGAAGTTGATGAGGTTTAATAAATTGAAACATGCTTCAGTATTTTGATAATATCTTGGGTTGTAGATTTTAAAATTAGTTGATTATTGATTCATATTAAATTAGAAACTTATGGCTACAACTTTCTTAAAGAAGTCGACTTTTAATTCTGTCTCTAAGCATTTCAAAATTTGGTTTGAAATTGAGTCTTGATTGAGGCTGTAGCACTACTAGGGACAGAAATCATATCCTTTGATTATTGAATAAACTGTATTGATGTGGGTCGAATTAGGCTAAGTTGTCTTCACCAAAGTTGTAGCTTATTCTCTTAGCTTTAAATTGGTATAAATTTTGTAATTTTTGGATATCTGAGCTGGAAGACATGAGATATACAATTAGAGGGTATGATCATGTACTAGCCAAAAGTTCAAATGTGCACAGTCTATGGTATTTTGTGCATAACTCATTGAATAATGAATCAAATTGGATGATCTTGGAGTTATTAGAAACGTAAAACACTGCAGAACAACTTTCCAGAAGGAAGTTTTGCCTATTTTTGTCATTTACCCTACCAGATTAATTATGTAACTTGACCCGAAATCATATGGGTAGAAAATCTGAAGTAGTCAATTAGGTTATGAAATTTATTTCACATTGTTTTATTTTGGTCCAAATTATAAGTACCAAATGAAATTAATGAGGGCTTTGATATCTGATCGGTTTGATGATGAAAATTACAATAAGATACCCGAAATTATCATTGAACATGCACTGCACATACTTTTTATACATTGATGTACATAAAAGAAAACTTGTACATTTGTACAAAAATGTGATATTTGTGAATGTGTTGTGTATGTTTTAGAGGAGCACATCGGACGCCAGTCAGACATTGCTAGACCATCCAGACAATAACTTCTTGGAGCGTATTGTGAGTCAACCTTGATGATTTCCTAGGATTGATTTGATTTGAATTTAATTTGATTTATTACACTTCCATTATTATTGAACTATTTGTGAGTTGTTTCTAGATTCCAGACCTGAGGTTCGAGGAGTTTAATAGTTGGGCATGTATTGGGAGTGTTTTAAATTATTATGAATTTGACATTTGATTCTCATCGAAAGTTGAATGCCAGACTTAGATCCGATGATTATGATATATGAGATATTCAGAAATTGTTGCATTTCATAAAATACATGCTCAAATAAAGGCATTGTGACCTGAGTTGCTAGTATGAAGCGCTTCCACGTAGAGCTTTGCTCCGTGATTTCTGATTTTGCACATAGAGCTATGCTCCGTGATTCTATTTGACTGAGCCCTATGGGCCGGTATTTGTATAAGTTGTGATTGGCACTCGATCACAAAATAAGAAAGAATGTGAGTCTCATGCATATAACATTATAAGATTAAAATTTATTGAATGATTTGCAAAGTTGAATAAGTGATAAATTGATGTGACTTATTTGCTATGCTTAGCAATGTGAACTGTGTGATCTTATGATATACCATGTTGAGTGAACATCTGGAATGTGTTTATGATCTGAATGAGTGTCTGTGAAATATGTATTATGTGTATGTGATATGGTGAAATCATTAATGATGGTTCACTCATTGAGTTCGCAAAACTCATAAAAATTGCAACGTGATTTTTCATGTATGAGATAGGAGACCTAGTTCTTAGATAGGACTAAAAGACCCTTTGGATTTTGTTTTGGCTTAGAGGTCTGTCAGCTAGCTCCAGGAGTGTTGTATCTTGTATTTTGTTGTTTTTGTTAGAACCTTTATGAGGTTATGTAAATATTTTTCTAAAGGAAATAGTGTAAATTTTGAGGATGAATGCAATCAATGGGTTTTAAAATTTAGTGACTTCCGATTATGTTAGATGATGCCATGTGTAAGTTGGTTTTGCTTTTGCTCTAACATGTCATTATCATAGGATATGTACTTGAATAT
Source organism: Erythroxylum areolatum (assembly GCA_024520975.1). Taxonomy (NCBI): domain Eukaryota; kingdom Viridiplantae; phylum Streptophyta; class Magnoliopsida; order Malpighiales; family Erythroxylaceae; genus Erythroxylum; species Erythroxylum areolatum. The sequence continues at coordinate 23,303,319 of JANIJH010000008.1, forward strand.
GCTTGAATGTTTGGGTATGTATCTTGTGGTAGTAGGATGTTACATTATCAAATATTCAATATTAGGATTGACATTCTAGTTTTAGAAACTTATTTTCTTAAGCTTTGTTTTATGCAAATGTTTTAAGCTATTTGTGAAATAACTTCCTTTTCTCTTTCCTTTCCTTTTTTCACCTTGTTTCAAGAAATGACAACAACATAAAATCATAAGGGCATTTAAGATGTTAAACCAAATCTCTAAATGATTAATAATTGAGAATAAATATTTAAAAAAAACTTGGATTGTAACACCTTACTTTGAATTGGTTGGTTATAAAATAAATTATGAACTGCCAAAATGGATGAAGAAGTTAGAGCGGAGAGAGATTAATTAATTACTTATTCCAAAATCTTTCTTATCATTATCAATTTCAATATACAAGCATTTAAATCCCTGCAAAGAGTACATAAAAATAAATCACAACAAATGAATCCAAACTACCATTATTAAAAGTGAGATGTCTGAAATAGAAGTCAATCCTTTTCAAAATCCAAAGCTACAAATAATAATCTTTATGATAACTTAGTGATGAAATTTAATGCAAACTACTTTTATATGTTCACTATAAGAACAAGGTGAACTACTTAAGTCTCATCACTGTTCATAATTGTTAAAAATGTCAAAAGTTTTAAAAATATATTTTTAGCACATTTTCACAATCCATATAAGGCTTCTAAAAATTTTAACTAGGTAATTCGCTATAATTAAGATTGGGAAAGATTTGGAATTCAACAAAGAGGAAGGTACCAAGAAGTTTATGATTTCCTAGTTTTATGAGTATAAATTTAACAATCAAGTGTCTATTTTCATGTAAGTGCATGAATTGCAAGTTATAATAGAGATTGAATTTCCTAATCTTTTCAAATTAGTGAAATTATTGCATAATTGCCATCTTAGAAAGGGCATAAGAACAAAATTTGTCGTGATTATAAATCTTATTAAAAAAAATCAAAAACATCATCAAATCAAGGATGACTAGTAAAAATGATCTTAACTAATAAGGTCATTATTGTAAGTAACTCCTTGAATAATTCTAACAAAAGGAAGTAAACAAAGCAATTTCACTTAGTCCTAAAAATGATCCAATAAAATTAAGGAGTCTAAGAAACAAAATTGTTTTGTATGCAGGAAACTCGTAAATTATGATAAGGGTTGCAAATTTAAGAAAATCCAAAAACTAAAGGCTAATTTCTTTTAAAAATAAAGATGATGATTTTTTTAAAAATTAAAAGAGTATCATTGACTAAACCTTTTAAGGGCATCATTACAATAGAGGAAGAGCATTCTTTTATCTAGTCCTTAACTTACCTACAACTCTGTAGTTTCTCTACTTACATCCCTACTCTTTTTAAAAAGCTAACAACTTACAAGAATATTACATTTAGAGATTCCATCTAACTCTCATTGATGGACTAAATTTTATATTAACTTTGTAGACTAATAATATTTTTATGGACTAGGATATGATTTTGTGTGCTAACGCAAGATTATCCATTGAGTATCCTCTAAAAATTCTATCGTTTCTTTCTCTCCAATTGGAGTAAATGGTGCAATTAAATGCAACCTTTAGGTTAGAGTTGTCTCCTTCCATTCTTCTTGATTTTTCATCAGCCTAAGAAAGGATATTACCCTAGCTAGACGTGAGATATTTTCAACTTCAGAGGATTAAAAACTTCATTGAGTATCATTGGATCCTTTGATTCTATGTTTGGTTTTGAGTATGCCCCTAGCTATCAACTAGGTTATGAAGGAGGCTTTTGGTATTATAGTTTTATTCCAGGCTATATCAAATCACTGAACCCTTGAAGAATAAGGCCTGAGAAGATTCAAGTATAAGGAGTTACTGAAAGTGCCCTTGGTATCAGCTACTTAGATGACTCTATTCTCCTTCTTAGTGTTAGGATGATAGCTTGGAAAATAATTCACCAGTTTATCTGATCCTCTGAAATAGTAGAACTAGTTACCTACATTTAGAGTTTCTTTAATTTTGGCATTGAGTGGGATTCAAATGAGTAACTGGTGCAGATCATTTCTTATGATAAGTTGACGATAGTTAATCTAATTGTCATACTAAAATGATGTTCCATTTCCTTTTCCCACCATAGATATAAAGTGAAGGTAATTTAGGTCCCTTTTCCTTAACACTTGGATAAAGCACTAAGAATGCTCACTCTTCTTTACGATTTCCCAAAAACTAATATCTTTGAGGTGATATTCATTTACATATTTTTACCATAATCCTTGTTTATCATTATACGATCTCCTTATTCTTTTTTCTATTAAAATAATTTGGATAAGATTGATAGAAGTCAGTCTTAGGTACCCTTCTTACTTAGTCAAGCATAACTCCTCCCACTTTATCTTGGATCCCTTAGATACCTTAGCCTTTCTAAACCATAAGAATTTTTTTTATATATCTCCCATTCATCCTATTTAGTCTCTTAGGTAAAGAAAGATATGTGCTTCATTGTGTGTGCAAGTTCCTCAATACTAAGCAAATGAGTTGTACTCTTCCAGCATTTGAAAGAAATTTATTCTTCCAGGCATTGACTTTGCTCTTGAACATTTCCAATAGAGGGAAGCACTTCTGGAATGAATTTCGTGTAATTATTAGAACCCCACAGTATTTAAAAAGAAGTTTATTTAATTTTAGTCTTGTGATAGGACTTAATCTGCTAGGATTTGTCACATCATATGAGATATATATTATACTCTTTTAATTGTTGATCCTTAAACTCGACTTTTACCCTGTGTTAGGGGTTAGAACATTTTCAGTGCACTTTATATTTTGCATAATTGAGTATTTTGTTGTTATGTGCTTATGAATTTTGACACACGCAAATTATTGTACATACGTTCATGACATTTTTTGGGTATAATTAGTTTTAGAATTTCAATTAAAATTTGAATCGTTGTTTTTAGGCGTCGAAAATTTACTTGGAAATTATTATGATTATTTTGGAATTTTTGGTGAATTTTAAGAATTTCTAAATTGGGGTATTTATGAACTAGGAAAATTATTAGAAATGGACTAACGTTAATGAGACATGTGTCAATTTTGGTTGGTAACACATGTATTTCATGCAAAGAGGATACGTGAATAAGTTGAGAACACTGTAGCTTGTTCTTCACCATAAGCATTCAACACACACAACTTGTTTCGTATTCCTTGTTTATCCATGAAATATCACTGCTAGAGATTTGATACTACTTCCACTGAAGGTTATTGGTAGAGTTGTTCTTGAAAACAAGTAAGTGATGTTTTTATGAAACTTAGTGAATATTTACTCAATTTCTCACTAAATACGCATAAGTATTTGGTTGTTCATAGAAATGAATTAGATGAGTCTGATGTTGTCTGAATGATGGAAAATGAAATTTGTGCATGAGGTGTGTAAGATGGGTAGCTTCGGTGGTATTCAGAATGGGTTAAATGAGAAATTAGTGAAGTGAATAGTGCTAAAAATGGAACAAATGCAAAAAAATAGAATTATGCATAAATGAGAATCGAATTTTTTATGTTTATAGTGAACCTTAAATTTTTGATTTGTTTGGTGTTGTTGAGCTGAAATGGAAGTAGGAGAAGTGGTTCAAGTTTCATTTGTGTTAAAAGAAGTGAAAGCATAAAATGAAAGATAGAAATTACAGTAGTGAGAGGAAGTTGAAAATGGTGTAATTCGTGCATGCATAAGTTTTTAGTGTCTGACTATAAGCTTGATTTTTGAGTTATGTTTTGAATGAGTTCAGATGGTGTAGCAGTGAAATAAAATGGTAAAGGAAAGCATACAAGTTATTGATGAAGATATGCAGAAAACAAAGAAAACGTAAAGTACAGTAATCATGCAGGAAAAATCGTATGGGAGTATTGATTTTTTATTTTTATGTTAAATCGTGGATTTTTGATTTGTTTGAGTTGTGAGGAGCTGAGATGGAAGTACAAGAATTGGTTTAAGTGTTATATGTGTTCAATGAATAAGATAGAATTGAGAAAATTTGGGAAAAGAAAGAAAGAAGATGAAGAAAATCAGGTTCGGTGAAGAAGGAGGTCGCAGTCGTGCTTCTAAATGATCACGACTTCGTTAATAAATATAGTGAGTCGTGATCATGCTTCTACACAATCGTGACATCGTTAATGAATGTAGCGATTCGCAATAGTGCTTTTGCAAGATCACAACTTCATTGGTTCACCCGACATATCGCGGTTATGCAAGTGCATGATCACGACTCCCTTGCTTATCCGAAGGGGTTATTTTCTGAACATACTTTGATCTTTTTGTTAAACTTCTTTACCAGATATCCAAATGACTTGATTCTTGAACCAATGGACTCACAAGACATTGATTTTCATCCTTACCAAAAATTATAATCATCTGAATTGGATTGATTGATGAAGTTAAGATGGAAATGTGACTGTGCTGAAGTATGATAACTGGGATGATTTTTACTGAACATACTTCTGTAATTGGACTATATCTTGATCTGTAGACCTCAGAATGATATGATTATTGATTATGATTAAACTAAAGTCATAAGGCTACAAGTTGTCTAAAGAGATTGAATTCAAATTCTACATCTAAGAATTTTAGAACCTGATTGGAAGTGAGATAAGAATTATGTTGAAGCTTAAGTACAATCTTAGATCTTTTGAGTATAACTTTCAGTATATAGAACCAAATGGAATGAACTTGGTATCATTAGAAACTTAAGACTTGGGAGCAAAATTTTTAGAAGGAAATGTTACCAAATTACCTCATCTTCCTGATATAAATAATTGAGAAAGTGAATCTGAAAGTTGGTTGTGAGATAAATCTGGATTAAGCAATTGAGTATGGTTTTACATGTTTGATAATGTGACAAGATTAAGGATAAGAAACCTGAGAATTTTTCACGAATATGCATCATACATATTCAACATATATGAATGTGCATAATTGAATTAATAATTATGCACAATAGTGATATGTGTTTGTATTAAATGTTTTAGAGGAACCCATAGAGCAACCAATTTCATATATTGTCGAGACTTCAAGGCAATAAACAAAAAAGGAGCTTTTGCAAGTAATTTAGATGGTCAATTTTTGTAATTAATTCAGCAAGTAAGATTTTATAGCTTTGCTTTAACTATTTTTTTGCTATTGATTTGGATCAATGAATGATTTGCAAAGCTGTAAGAATCTGATATGCTTGAATAATATATGTGAATTGAATTTCATACATTTCTATTTTTGAATCTATTTAATCCTATTTGTGGGTAAATAGGCATGCCTAGAAGGGACTGCAGCTGCTTATGTGGAACTTTGGTGTCGAGACTTTTGTCTCTCTTGTCACTGACACTTCGGTGTCTCCTGTCACTGACACTTCAGTGTCATTTGTTATTGACACTTCAGTGTCTCCTGTTATTGACACGTAAGTCTCTCCTGTTTTATGATACCAATTATGGTATCTCCTATATAAGTCCTATTACCCACTTCTGTAAATGGATTTAGTAGTCATTTGATTTTGTATTCTAAAATATATTTTTTTTATAAAAACAAAGAAATTGTATTCTGATTCTGAAGGGTTTATACCCTCTTTTGATATTCAGTTCTATTAATTATAAAATCTGTTCTAAGATACAATATATTTGAATTGTTCGTTTCGATAAACTGTTAATGCATGCTTCTGTTATAACATTATTCTATATAATTAGTTGTCAGTTTATGTATAGATTAGTTATTACTCATTAAGCTATATGCTTAGCACAGTGGATTTGCCCTATGTAGGTTTAGAATGAGGCTTATAAAGACTGGGACGAGTCACCACAATGGCTAATGGAATTTGAGTCTTGTTTTGATTAAAAATGTATTTTGAGTTTGTTTTGGCTTGTATATAAAGTCTATGACTCTAAATTGTTATAAGTTTTTTGTAATAACTATTTTCAGGCTGGTTTTGGTTTTTGGGACAAATTTTTATTAAGTTCATATGATATAATATGTGTATGGTTTGAAACCAGTTTGTTTTAAGTTCAATGTATAATATGATGTATGTTTGTTCTGGATTGCTTCCAATGGAAGATTTTGAACGCTATGCTTTCGCTAAATGTTTTGGTTTGTTTGTACTGTCTTGTGTGGTATCCACATATCCTCTCAGGATGTATTTGGGCATTACACTTTTTGGTATCAGAGCATGGTTTAGGTGATTCTGGTTTAACCAACGCTTAACTCTTGCTTATACTTGTGTGTAAAAGTTATGTCTCACCTAATGTTGTTGTCCCATGTTTTGATTTTAGAATTAAAGATGGAAGGATCATGCGATATCGTTAACGAAGTTTCTAAGAGTAATCATTCGGAGTAAACTCGTCCATCAATATTTGGACCCTTTGGGCTCAATTGAGGTGAAGCTAAGGTGCCACCTCCTCCTCCAACTTAAGGAGAGGCTTTGTTTAAGCTATCTCAAGATATGATGACCTTACTGCATCGTATGACAACACCTAAGGCTCCAATTGATCAGATGAGGAAGTATGGAGTGGAGGAATTTACTGGGACATCTCTGGAGGAATCTGAAAGGGCTGAGTTCTGGATTGAGAAGGTGAAGAGAGTGTTGGATGAGATTAGTTTTCCAGCAGAGTAGATGGTGCACCTCCCCAGGATTTCGAAAAGGGACTTTTGGAACACCAATAAAATGGAAATGAAAGGCATAAATGGAAGTAGTTTAGTTCACTTTTATAGGAAAATTTCACTTTGATGTGAAAACATAACAATGAATTTATTGTCTTAAAAATATTGATCTTTGTTTTTTATTTTATCATATTTTGTTTTTATGCATAGATTTGAGAAGTTCATATGTTGTCTCCCTTCTGTAGGGAGCCTCTTATGAATGGTGGAAGTTCATTTTGAGGAGTCCTCAACTACCGGTGTCTCAACTTGGGATTTCTTTGCACAATAATTTAAAGCTAAGTATGTGTTAGAGGCTTATAAAAAGGATAAATGGAAGCAATTTTTGAACTTGAAGCAGAGAAACTTATCAGTTGTTGAGTATAATTAGGAGTTCAACCAACTCAGTAAGTATGCCTTTGAATCTGTGCTTATTGAGGAGTTTCGATGTCACCAGTTTGAGGATAGTTTGCATGACTCCATCAAGGAGCATCTGGCAGCATTTACTCTGTTGCAACAAGTAACTTACCATCAATTAGTACAAGTTACTATGAAGATTGAGAGGCAAGAGATGATCAGAAGAGAAAGGAGTCAGCGAAGGGGTTTTACTAGAAAAGGCCAGTCTTCGAGTAAATGAAGTCGGGAAGGCACTTCCTCTATACTGGAAAATACCCAGAGATCTGTGACTCGAGGAAAGTGATAAAACTTTCCCTCATCAGCTGTTTTTGGTAGGGGTTCCTCTGTGGGCCGAGTTTTTAGTGCCCCAAAGTACCCTCATTGCTCTATAAAGCATTGAGGTGTTTATTGGAATGCTACGGATGCATGTTTCCGTTGTGGCAGTACTGAGCACCTAATAGCCAACTACCCTCTCAGACAGGCTCCGACATCACAAGCCAATAAGGAGATCTCCCATGCATTTGCTAGGAGAAGAGGACGAGGTAGAGGTTGAGGAGCATATAATCAGAATATAACTAATCTGATTTCTCACTCAGAAACTGCAAATTGTCATCTGTGCCTTCTGTATCAGCTCGAGCTTATGCATTGAAAGCTCGTAAGGATCAGGACGCACCAGATTTCATTACTGGTATTGTTTCTCACTTTAATTCTGAAATGCATGCATTGATTGATCCTAGACCCACTCATTCTTATATCTGTGGTAGAGAAGTGTTTGATAAGGAAATGTCTGTAGATAAGTTAGAGTATGACATGCATGTAACCTGTCCTTTAGGTAGTAGTGTGTTGGTTAATAATATGTATAAAAACTATCCTATTCTGATCCAAGGAAGTGAGTATATAGCAGATCTTATCAGATTACCTTTTCATGAATTTGATTTGATTCTGGGTATGGATTAGTTGTCCAAACATCAAGCAGTAGTAGATTATGAAGCAAAAATAGTTATGCTTAGGAAGTTGGATCAGCCTATAATAGTATTGCATGGTGTCCACAATAGTTCCTTAGCTAATGTGGTATTTGCTATGTAAGCTTGCAAACTCCTCAGGAAGGGATGTGAAGCTTATCTAGCTTTTGTGTTTGATTCTAAGAAGGAGGGTGGTAAATTGCTAGATATTCCTGTGGTGAATGAGTTTCCAGATGTGTTTACAGAGGAATTGCCTGGACTCCCTTCTGAAAAGGATATGGAGTTATCTATTGAAGTGATGCTAGCATTGCTCCTATATCTAGAGCATCGTAAAAAATGACTCCTACTGAATTGAAGGAGTTGAAGTTGCAGTTACAAGAGCTTCTGGATAAAGGGTTTATTTAACCCAGTGTATCACCGTGGGGAGCACCAGTCCTGTTTGTTAAAAAGAAAGATGGTACACTACAGATGTGCATCGATTACAGGCAATTGAATAAAGTCACAGTGAAGAACAAGTATCCGTTGCTAAGGATTGAAGACCTATTTGATCAGTTGAAAGATGCAGGAGTGTTTTCAATGATCGATCTGCAATCAGGATACTATCAACTTCGAGTAAACGATGTGGATATACCAAAAACTACATTTAGGACCTGTTATGGACATTATGAATTCCTAGTAATGCCATTCGGGTTAACTAATACTCCAGCGGCATTTATGGATCTGAAGAATAGAGTATTCAAGTTGTATTTAGATCAGTTTGTAGTGGTGTTTATTAATGATATCTTGGTCTATTCTAAGAATAAATATGACCATACTGAACACCTCCAAATTGTGTTCCAGACTTTGCAGGAAAAACAGTTGTATGCTAAGCTGAGTAAATGTGATTTCTGGCTTCAGGAGATATCATTCCTAGGGTATGTTGTCTCTTCTTAAGGAATTAGAGTTAATTCGAGTAAGATAGATGTGATTGTTAACTGGAAGCCACCATGAAATATGACAGAAGTGAGAAGTTTTCTGAGTTTGACTGGTTATTACCATCGATTTATGAAGGGGTTTTCGGGGTTAGCGTCCCCTTTAACTAAACTATTACAAAAAGGAGTGAAGTATAAATGGTCTGATAGATGTCAGAATAGTTTTGATCAATTAAAAAGTATGCTTACTAAAGCTCCTGTATTGGTTTAACCTACTTCTGGTAAGGAGTATGTTATGTATACTGATGCATCGAGAAACGGTTTGGGTTCTGTTTTGATGCAGGAAGGACAAATAGTTGCTTTGCCTCTAGACAGCTAAAATCATATGAACAGAACTATCTGTCACATGATCTGGAACTTACAGTAGTATCGTTTGCCTTGAAAATTTGGCGGCATTACTTGTATGGTGAAACATGTAGAATTTTCACAGATTATAAAAGTCTGAAGTATTTACTTACCCAGAAGGAACTCAATCTAAGACAACGGCATTGGTTGGAATTATTTAAGGACTATGATTGTATTGTGGATTATCATCAGGGCAAGGCTAATGTCGTGGCTGATGCCTTGAGTTGGAAGACAATTTCAACATTATCAATTAAGCAGGGTGAATGAGAACTTGTATCTGATGGAGCTTCAATAGCTCAGTTGAAAGTAAGGCCTACTTTGAGACAAGAGAATTGTGATGCTTGGAGAGCTGATAATAAGTTACAACAACTTATCTTGATTACTCATGGAGGTAAACAGTCAAATATTTCTATGCAAGGAGATGATGAACTGTATTATAAAGATCAGTTGTGTGTGCCAGCCAATGATGAATTGAAGAAAAAGCTATTGTTTGAGGCTCATAATAAAGTATTTACTATGCATCCTAGTGGAAACAAGATGTATCAAGATCTGAAGCAGCATTACTAATGGTTAGATATGAAACGGGATATTGTGGACTATGTAGCTAAATGTCTAACGTGTCAGCTAGTTAAAGCTGAGCACTAGGTTCCATCTGGTTTGTGTCATCCTATTTCTATTCCTCAATGGAAATGGGATAGCATTACCATAGACTTTGTTACTGGACTCCCTCTGACTCAAAGAAAACATGATGTTGTATGGGTAATTATGAATAAGTTTACCAAATCTACTCATTTTCTGCCTGTTTGTCCTGACTATTCTTTAGATAGGCTTGCAGATTTGTATGTTAATGAAATGGTGAGATTACATGGGCTACCATTGTCTATTATTTCAGATCGTGATCCTTGATTTACTTCGAGATTCTAGAAAGCCTACAGAAGGCTTTAGGAACTCAAGTTAAGTTTAGTATTGCTTTCCATCCCCAGATAGATGGACAGTCTGAACGAGTTATACAGACATTGGAAGACATGTTTCGAGGTTGTGTGTTAGAGTTTCTAGGAAGTTGGGATAAGTATTTAGCTCTGATGGAGTTTGCTTACAACAACAGTTATCAGACTAAGATTGGTATAATGCCTTATAAAGCACTATATGGTAGAAAGTGTTGAACTCTAGTATGTTAGACTAAGTTGAGTGAAAGTAAGATGATTAGGGGCTACGTCAAATTCCCGTCTAAAAATTCCCGTTTTCTTATACTATGAAATTAAATAATCAACGAATCCGATG
>JANIJH010000008.1:23349796-23365734 GCA_024520975.1 Erythroxylum areolatum
AATTTTCTTTTTGTACTTTATTTTCCTTTTGTTTTGATTGTATGTGAATTTTTTAGTTTTCCTTGCCATTTCTAAGAATTATTTTGAGCTAAAATGTCCTTATTTGGGTTATCCATTGACGAGGAGAGTTAACCATCAACCATTACTTTTCACTTTAGTTATATGAGTTTGTAATCTATTGCTAGCTACATAATTCTGTCAGGTTGTATTCTTTTCCTCTTCATCATTCTCAAATGGACATTATAAAACGTAACCCTGCTAGAGAAGATTGGTGGGCTGGGTCTGCTCCTTCAGGGCCTTTCATTTATACACCTTTCAGCAAAGGTGAGCCAAATGACAGCAGCAAGCAGGAGTTAATTTGGATTGTTGGAGAACCAGTCCAGGTTCTGGTTGAGTTGGCAAACCCATGTGGCTTTGATTTAAGGGTTGATAGTATATACCTATCAGTGCATTCTGGAAATTTTGATGCATTTCCGGTTAGTGTAGATCTTCCACCTAATTCCTCAAAGGTGATCACCTTATCTGGAATCCCAACTTCGGTTGGACCAGTTGCAATTCCAGGGTGTATTGTTCACTGTTTTGGTGTGATTACGGAGCACCGTTTCAAGGATGTTGACAATCTTCTCCTTGGTGCAGCACAAGGACTTGTTCTTTCTGACCCTTTCAGATGCTGTGGCTCTGCTAAGTTGAAAAATGTATCTGTTCCAACTATTTCTGTAGTACCACCACTGCCTTTACTGGTTTCACATGTTGTAGGTGGTGATGGTTCCATAGTGTTATATGAAGGCCAAATTCGTGACGTTTGGATTAGCCTGGCTAATGCAGGCACGGTCCCAGTTGAGCAGGCACATATTTCGCTTTCAGGGAAAAACCAAGATTCAATTGTGTCAATACCATATGAAACCCTGAATTCTGTGCTTCCATTGAAACCTGGTGCAGAGGTGATCCTTCCTGTCACTTTAAAGGCCTGGCAGCTTGGGCCAGTGGACACTGATCTTTCTTCTGGTAAGGGTGCTTCTGGAAGCTTGGGAAGGCAGCTGAAGGACACTAGTAGCCCTACCCTGTTGATTCACTATGCAGGTTTTTCATAATAGTTATACTATTGGATCTCTCTCTCTCTGTTTGTCATAACTATTGGATCTCTCTCTCTCTGTTTGTCTGTATGAATGTTTATGTTGCTAGAATGGAAAAGTGTAATGGGAATTGAAATCTTTATCTTGCTCTTTAATTAGTTTTTCTCATAAAGTTAGTTGCACAATGAATTTGGAAGCTGAGGCAACATTATCATTTCTGCATTATGTGCCATGTCCCCTGTGGATGAAAAAATCTGTGAACCCTTGTTCTATTAACAAAATAAAAAAGTGGGTTTGGAAATCTAATTGGCTTTTGGTTAGTAGCATCTTGGAATTGAATTTTATTATGGATTTGTAATTAGTTCAGGTTTTTGCAGTTCAAACTCTGATCATATGCTTGTTATATTCATTAACTTTGTTTTGGAAACTGTGCTTAGAACTAGAAATTTTGTTGTGAATCTACTTATCATGGCAGCTTGTTCATTTTTGTTTTCTATATTTTTGGATTATTCATGATGTTCTTATTGTTCATTCACTTATTTTCGTTTCTTTTCTTAACCTTTTCACAATTTCCTAGGTCCATTGACAGATTCTGGGGATCCACCAGCCAAAGGAACTACTGTGCCTCCTGGTAGACGCTTAGTAGTGCCCTTGCAGATATGTGTTTTGCAAGGTTTGTCTTTCATAAAAGCACGCTTGCTTTCAATGGAAATACCTGCCCATATCGGTGAGAATCTTCCAAAACCAATTAATGTGGAGGATAGACTTTCTGTAGAATCTGTTAATTCCCAGGTAAATATGGATCGATTGGTGAAAATTGATCCTTTCAGAGGAAGTTGGGGGCTTCGTTTTCTTGAATTAGAATTGTCGAATCCAACTGATGTTGTATTTGAAATTAGTGTCTCCGTGCTGCTGGATAGCAATGAGGATAAACTTTCTGGTGATCAGGTTCCTACTGAATATAGTTGCCAAAAAACAAGAATTGATAGGGATTACTCTGCGAGGGTATTAATACCACTTGAGCATTTCAAGTTACCTATTCTTGATGGTTCCTTTTTCATGAAGGATTTTGAACCCGAGGGTGGTGCTATTGGCAGAAAGTTGAGCTTTTCAGAAAAGAATACCAAGGCCGAACTAAATGCTTCTATTAAGAACCTTATTTCCAGAATAAAGGTCAGATGGCAATCAGGTCGAAACAGCTCTGGGGAGTTGAATATTAAAGATGCAATTCAGGCAGCACTCCAGACATCTGTTATGGATGTGTTGCTACCAGATCCATTGACGTTTGGCTTTAAGCTTGTTATAAGTGATGCTCCACTAGAATCTGAGGTGCCCGTTAACTCTTCTGGATCCAGAGGTTCTGTTTTGGCACATGAAATGACTCCTATGGAGGTTCTGGTTCGTAATAACACGAAGGAAATTATAAGGATGAGTCTTAGCATTACTTGCAGAGATGTGGCTGGTGAGAATTGTGTTGAGGGCACCAAGGCAACTGTCTTATGGGCTGGTGAGTTATTGTGATGATGATGATGTATACATCCTTCCAGTGTTTTTTAATTATTTTTTTCTTAATCCCTCTAACTCATCAACATGATACATGGATGTTGGATAATCTTATTGAGAATTAATGGTTCATGTTAACAAACTTGCGATGTATAACATTTACCTCCACTGTTACTTAAGCAAACGGCTTGTCAGATCCATGCCTGATATGAAAATGTTAGCAGGTATTTTAAATGGTATCACTCTGGAAGCTCCCCCACTTCAAGAATCAAAGCATTCATTCTCTCTGTACTTTCTTGTCCCTGGTGAGTACACTTTGGGAGCTGCAGCTGTGATTGAAGATGCAAATGATGTGCTTAGAGCTCGAGCAAAAACCAACTCACCGGACGAGTCAATATTCTGTAGGGGCCCCCCCTTCCATGTTCGTGTCATTGGAACTGCCTGAATAATATACTGGTAATGTCATATTGTAACTTTGGTGTCTGCGAACTATTACTGTTTTTGTGGATGGTTATCGTAGCTGCCATTATTTGTCTATTCCCTTCTTTTACCTTTTCTGCCAAGCCTTTGTTTTAGTATTAGTAGTTGTGTGTCGACAGTGAGCTGAAACTTTCAAGCTGATAAATGTTTGGTGTATACTTACTGTTATCGTATCATATGCTTCGAGACCACATGATGAGTTTTTGGAATGGAATAAGCGTTACAAGTCCAACTAAAAAATAAACCTCAAAGGCACTTAATAGTTTTTTCTACCCAAGTTTATTATTTTTAGGAGTTTTACTAGATTTAATATTTATTTTTCTATTTTTGAAAAACTTTAGTAATATTACAGACTTCTCTTTCAAATTTAAATTTATGCTGTATTTCAAAAATTAATAGTTTTGTTAAGTTGGGTAACCACCAGAACCTTATAATATTTATAAACCCTTCAACACTTTTCCTAAACGTAAGATGATATATATTTTGCGATAGGGATATAAAAGGCCGTAAGATGAGAATCCAATCTTTGTTCCGATCTCTCTATTCAACTAGAGTATTTCGGCTTTCTTGAACTCAAAGCGTTGATAAGCTACCTCTTCAGCGGCCATTGTTGGACCGGGTTGGAGCATTTTGTTTCTGTTAGGGTGTTTCAACCTGTGGCACTTAATATGATCTATATATTTATATAAATTTTACATAAATATTTGGATGAGATTTAATAGGACAAACTAGGAATTGGTTAATTGAAATAGAAGATCTGATTCCGGCTGAACTTGTTCTGCATATTATATTATTATGATAGTTTGGATTCAACTTTTAAATATTAATTTTCCTTTTTCTCCTGATGCTTTGTTTTTCTTGAAGTGGATCCAATCAACAGAAAGGAGAAATGATCTGCTTCAACCTTTATTACCGAAGCCAATGAAGAGGGGATTTGTCGTAGGTGTGGCGAAAATTCCCACGTGTTTTTGGTGATTTGCTTCCGCGAGAATAGATGTTTATTTTGGATTAAACGGCACCAAATCGGCTCTTCTTGTTTTGGTGTCATCCAAGAGCGGAGGATTCCTGACAATCTCACCTCGGTATCAAAGGACAAGCATGGATTGCATGACAAACTTCCCCAGAATTGGTTGCCTTTTGTCTTTAGTCTTTACCCATCTGCATTTATAATTTTATATGTCAACACATTAAAAACCTTTAAATATAATACTGACTGTGACATGTCCTTGAGAACTGCTGATTTGATGGGTAGTTGATCGGTCTTCGTCATTCTTTAATGTCATTAACAAGCCTTAAATTGTATCCGGAGGCATTTTCAAGTGGAGGGAACCAAAGGAAACGAAACAAGTAAAAAGAGAAGGAAAAAAAAGATGTTTATAAAATTTATAATAATCGATAAGGAGAACATACTAGTTTCAGTAACATATTATAACTAGCTTTAGTTCAACTTCCTGAATTGGAAAGTGTTCTAAGGAAAATAAGAGTTATGGTGGCCAACATTTTCCACATTTTTTTGTGATAATAATGGGACATATCAGATTTTAAGATACAACTTTCAAATTCATTGTCAAAGAATAATTGATAATTTAAAGTTATACATACAAAAGATAATCGAATACTTCAAGAAGTTCCATAATAAAAAACAATAAGATTTCTGCATAAAAGAGATAACGAGTTTTCTTACAAGTTTTCTTTAACTAGTAAAATTCAATCAAATAAAAGTAATGATTTGATTAATATTGTGTATGATGTATAATAAGATCATGCTTCTCTTGATTTCAATTTCTAACATCGGTACCAAAGACATATCAACTATGCATCTTAACTATGAATATTATCTAGATAAATTGAAATTAAATTTGTGCTGTTTAATCGTTTAAGTTATATATGGTGATCCTCAAATTATGATAATGACTAAATTTAATACAAAGAGAATATTAACCATTTTGATTATGTAAATCAACGCTCTGTTTGTGTGTGTTTTAAATCTAGATGATATTATATTTTTTGTTTGGCACTAAAATCATGTAAACATCAGGTAAGTAAGCATTTATGTTTTACTTTGTTCTCAAGTTTAAAAAAAAGATTGTACAAATTGTATCAAAAATTTTTGTGTTTCAATTATGGCTATTGCATCATAGAATATAGTTTAAACTCAACAAGGATGAAAATTTAAATGATGAAAATTATGAAACTTGGAGTATGAAAATCTAATATGTATCCAGGAGTAAGAGACTCTTGAACTACTAAACATAAATATGGTTGTTTCTAAGGAAGGAAATATGACCCAACACACCCTTATGCTTATGAAACATAGAGAAAAAAAACTTATTAACTTGAATTATATCGCTAAGCAGTATGGATAACAATATCATACATGAGTTTCGAAAATATAAAAATGTTTAAGGACATGTGGTTTGTTTTTGCTACACATTTTGGAGGCAACTTAGTGACCAAAATGAGGTTATTCACTATTAACTTTTACATCTGTAAGAGACAATCAGATCACATGATAGAAAAAAATTTAAGGCACATGTCAAACATGATAAGTGAGTTGTGTTACGTTGGTTATGAATTATCGTATGATCAATAAGGGTAAACCGTGATTAGTTTGTTACCTCAAATTTGGGATCATATGATAATGAATCTAACTTATAACGAGAGCATCAAGACGATGGAAGATGCTATAAGGAATTTCATATTAGAAAAAGAACATTTTGAAGCCCCTAAAGTACGTATCTTACGAGATATATACAATTGGTTATAACTCACATAAAATTATGAATTGGAAGCATAAGCATCATAACGGATCCAAATGGGAAAAGGAAAAGAGAAATACCCACTTTACTCGTAACTCAAAGAAGGTAAAGAAGAATCAACATGGAACATGAAAACATATTTTTAAAAATAGAACATGAAAAGAGGTAAGTGTTTTAATTGTGACGATAATTTTCACTTTGACTATGATTGTAGCACACCAAAAAAAAATATTATTATATAGACATTTATTATGTGAATATCTCTTGTTCTGTTTTTCTAATTAAATCATATCCTTTGTAGATTGTAGATTCGAGAACAATCAACCATGTAGTAAAGGATAGAGATGCCTTCATAAAATTTTGAAAATTTAATATAGAACACAATGAATTTATATAAGACACAACTTAAGAGTTGTTGTATAAGGAATTGGAATATGTAAACTAGACATGCTTGATCCTCAATATCTAATCCTATATAAAGTGTTGTTTGCTCTAAAGATTTAATAAAATCTTATTTCTATATTGGTATTAATTATATTTGGTTTTGATGTAAATTTTCACGATGATCATATGGATTTATATCTAGAAACCATTTGTTATGGTTATGGATTTTGTGTTGAATGGTTTTATCATTTTGGATATCGTTTATTCAAATAATTAACATAATTATTCCTTGTTTACACCTTATTATAATTCTAATAATGATGCAATTTAATGACATGCTAGATTATGTCATATTAGTTAAAATTGAATAAGTCAATTAGCTAATGAAAACGTATTAAGTGATTTACATCAAGCAAATTTACTTATCTGTAGACATTATTTAACTAGTAAAATGAAAAGAAAATCATTTGGAAAGCGAGTATGAGTTTCAAAACTATTGCAATTGATTCATTTTGACATATGTGGTCCAATAAATGTAAGGGCACGTTAAGAGACTGTATATTTCATCACTTTCATAGATGACTATACTCGATATAATCACGCCTATTTGACCTCTCAGAAATTAGAAGCATTAAACTATTTCATAAGTATATAAATTTGATATAGAATTCATTAGATAAGAAAAGAGAAGTATTAAGAACTGATCAAGGCCAAAAATACTTATTTGCTAAGTTCAAGATATTGTGTGATGAAAAAGTAATAGCAGGCAATTAACTATTCCCCAAACCCCACAACAAAATAACATTGTGGAAAGATGTGATAGAATGTCACTAAAAATGGTTAATAGACATATTTGTCAATCACTTATTGGGGTGAAGCATTGCTTATAGTCACTTATATACTCAATCGAGTGGCCACAGATTCAATTAGAAACATTTTGTATAAGTTGGGAACACGAAGATAACTTGACATTGAATGTCTAAGACCATGAAAGTATATTGTCAACGATCTTGATATCTCTCATAACTATATGAAACTAGACCCAAGAGAGAAGAAAAGTATCATTATTAGATACTCTGAATGCTCAGAAGGATATATTTTCATCAGTTAACGAGGTAATGACGGTTTAACTGAATTTAAATAATAAGATAGAAAAGACCTATTTCTATATAAAATTTTTTATAAAACATGATTCCATTATGAGGAATCATAAAGAAGGATTTATCCGTGTATAAGTAGTTTAAAACTTGAAGAATTAACTCAAGTTTAATTAAGGTTATAACCTACTGAAAGTTTACCTACTGTATCTGATCCAAGTGGAAGTAATTAAGATGATCATGAATTTATTTATTATGAATCACCTTTATGAATAATCATTGCATAGTTTCTCAATGTCATTTTGAAATAAAAGGATAAACTTACATGATTATCTCATAAGAAGATGATGAGCCAAGGAATGTACATAAGGCAAAGAATGGATGAAAGCAATAAAAAAATGAATTATTTAAGCTTAAATCAAGTATGGCACTTGGTTTATCTCCTTATTGAAAAAATGGGTTCTAAAAATAAAACTAAACATTGATGGCACTATTAGAAAATAGAAGGCACGCTTCATGGTGAAAGGATATACACAACAGAAAGAAACTGATTATAACTAGACATTTTCACTTGTTATAAGGTTTGCTTTAATTCATCTAGTTTTAGCTATAGTAGTCAATTTAGATATTGACTTACATCAAGTGGATGTAAATATCACTTTTTCTAACTAGAGAATTATAAAAAGAAATCCATATAGAACAATATATAGGTTTTATTAAGTAGGCCAAGAACAAAAAGTATAATGGTTATTAAAATCAATTTATGTTTTGACGCAGTGCTCAAGGCAGTGGCACATTTTTTTTTCATAACATAATTATTTCACATGAACTTTATATGCTTGATGAAGACAAATGTTTATATATTAAGAGATCCAAAGATAAGTTTGTGATTTTATTTTTACTTTTGGATGACATTTTGATTGTTTGTAATGACTATGAGTTTGTCAAGCAAATC
This sequence comes from Erythroxylum areolatum, assembly GCA_024520975.1. NCBI lineage: Eukaryota > Viridiplantae > Streptophyta > Magnoliopsida > Malpighiales > Erythroxylaceae > Erythroxylum > Erythroxylum areolatum. The sequence goes on from JANIJH010000008.1 coordinate 23,358,048, forward strand.
AAAGAGTACTTGTCATCTAAATTTAAGATGAAAGATATGGGTGAAGTTACATATATTCTTAGAGTTAATATTTCAAAAGATTATTCAAAGAGATTATTGTCACTTTCTTCAGCGACTTATATTTAAAAGATTTTAGAACGATTCTATATAGAAGATTACAAGAAATGGATAATCTTATTGCTAGAAATGAAGGTCTTAATAAGAAGTTTTGCCTACGTACATAAAAAGGGAACAAATGAAGAAAATTTTCTGTTTGAGTCAATTAGAAGTCTGATATATGTTGTGGTGTATATAATGCTAGATACTTGATATATTATTGGAATGTTGAGTAGATATCAGTCAAACCTAGGATAAGTACATTGGAAAGCAAGAAGTAGAATATTGAGATTTCTAAAATGTATTGTTAATTATACATTATATTATCAATGCGACAACCTACGTATACAAAAGTACACAGATGTAGATTGGAGAGGATATTTAGATAAGAGAAAACATCTGTGAAGTTTTCTCACTCAATAATGATGTTATACCATAGAAAAGTAAAAAATAATCATAAGTTGTCTTATCTTTAATGAAAGCTAAAGTTATTGTATTTTCTGATGTAATACAAGAAGTCATGTGAGTTAGACAATTCTTGGTTAATTGGAGAATAACTTAAAGTGACATAAACCTATCATATATGAGTGGAAGATAATAATAGAAGAACACACTATCATATGTGAGTGGGAGATAACAATAGAAGAACACATCTAATAAATTTAAGGTGCAACTTTTGAATTCTCAACTCGTAAACATGAGTTGATAATTAATTGATTAATTCAAAAAGTTGATGATAATGATCTAATTCAAATATAATAAAAAGACTTCTAAATTAAAAAAAAACGACAAGGATTTTTTAACCAGTAAAATTCAATCATATTTATGGTAAAATGTTGTTTCTCTTCCTTTCAACTTCCAACACTTGATTTCCTAGACAAATAATGTTCCTCCCACCCACCACTACCACGTTAGCTTAAATTCTACATGCAGTCCTGAAAGAAATAATTCCAAAGCAATATTAAAAGATATAAGTGTTAGCAAGTTAAACGCAAAGATTAGTGATCACTTAGCCACGTTTTAACTCGACACTTTTTCAGGCTAAGCTCTAGCTCCCCGAGTCTAAACAGCTAAATGATGTTTGGATCATCAACAACCTTTTTCCGAAATGATAAAAAGAAAGACTACTTAATTTCCAATCTTTAAAATAAGAATTAGCATAACAGTAAAGATGCTCGTTTTCATTTGAATGGACAGAGACCCTGTTCCGGAATTAGTAATCACCACTTTAATCTATACTTATGACACACACACGGCCATCAACACCAGTCGAAATCATGCATTTTCTTTGCTTTGTCGGTTGAAAATTTGGAACAAACTCTTTGATTGATACAGTTGAATGACAATTAATTCTTAACTACTAGAGTAAGTGCTTGTCCTAAAATAGTTGCTTCATCCCTCAACGAGTTGGGCAACAGACCCAATAATAATGGGTGTTGGGTGTGATTCTTATTGATGGGGCATATAAATAAATGTCCCCATTTCTATTCTATCAAGTGGTGTTGTGGTCCATCCCCAAAGAGGAAGAGTAAGAGTAGCTTCTTTCTTGCGGAAGTGGTCTTGTGGTCCAGCAAAGGAAAGGAGTACTTATCCTTTTGCAAATGAGTTTAATTGAAAAGTGGGTGTTTTGTTTTGTCTACGATTAAAAGTAATGCGTAATCAACACGCACTAACCAACACCGAGGAGACGAAGGCATAGGCATGTATTATTTATTCTTCGCTCCAAATTGACATTCCCACAAGTGCGCCTTGACAGAGAAACATTTGGTATAAAAATATCTCATTATTATTACAGGATAAGGCGATCACATCGTCTCGTTTGGTTTGGTTTGTGGGGCAAAAGACATTATCTGTCACGCGTAGCGTAACTCAATTAATTAATTATAAAGTCTGGGTGTTTTCTTGCCAATACATAAATCAAATCATGCATCTGTAAAAGTGTTTCTGTTGTCTGTTCTTTCACAATATCTCTCGGCTCTAGCTCCGGCCCAATTTGGGTCTTCATGATAAAAGCAATTGTTTCATATCCCTCTCCTCATTTTACTTTCCTGCCTGTTGTTTGTTTGTATCCTATGACGTGACTTCAATGAAATGATTCTTTTCTTCCCTACCCCATTAAACAAGTTATTTGGTAAAAGTAAAGCCAGTTTACCCACTTCATTCATGAACCTTCCCTTATTACCCTAAATAATATTACATTTTTTTTAAAAAAATTAGTCACATATTAATCTTATTCCAGTACCATTTTAACCCACACATGTAAATACACAATTTGAAGATTTTAAAGAAATGCATGAGAACTTGGATGTCGCTATCAACACTTTCATGGTCTCGTTATTCACAAAAAATGTGAGTGTCTGTACAATCAATTCTAACTCGATCCAAGTTGTCGTTATACCCTACAGCCGTGAAAATTGAAATTGTTTGTAACGTCAACGTTTCACATGTTTAAGTGTTAAACCATTAAGCTATTTATTCTACTTCCTTTCAAGATAAGCAGGCTTGTGTGAAAAAAAAAAGAAAAGAAAAGTGCCATAACAAGTGAAACTTGGCGATTGGCTGTACTTAAAATTTTCTCTGTTGGCATCTGATGGGTAGGTATTGTATAGAAACCAAAAGCCCAACACAAGACAAAAGTAAAAGTAAAACATAGGTATCTGAGAAATGCCCGCGTATTCAAACCTTCGCAGCTTTCACATTCAGAATTCGCCCAACACGTGCAGCCTCTTATTTCGTACACCAAACTTTTCAGAAAATAATTGGTTAAGCTACCTTTTACTTATAATTTTTATTTAGCTAAGTGCTGTTTTCTTTCATTTTTAGTTTCTATTTATATCTGTTTGAATTTCTTATTTTTAGTTCAAATTGCTTCTTGTTTTCAAAATTTATGAAAATCAGCAAAATTAGTTTTCAATTTTTTTAAAAAATATTTATTTTTCGATGAAATAATTTTTTAGATATTGAATATTTAATTCTAACTAATAATATTACTTCAATATTAAAATAAAAGCAAATTGTTTACATTTATTTGACTCTTTTGGTTTTGGACCCACCAATTAGTATAAAATTTTCACACGCTAAACCTACTTAGTTATTAGATTGTTTAATCACATTTTAATTGAGCTAAGTAAGAGTTTAATCATTTAAATAAAGAAAGGAGTATGTGGGGCCCAAAGGATTGAAACAATCCTATGAATTGGACAATCTATTCTATAGAAAAACGTAACAGCTACCCTATGAAACCTAGGCCTACCTCGTTCCATTGCCCGTTAGACTAGACCTTTTGGTTTCTAATTTAATTTCCCCGCTAAACTTGCTAACTCCACACGCGTACCCTCAAACACGCTACAAAACTTTGCCAGAATTTCAAAGCCTAGTAACAAGTATACGGAGTACGTTTGATGAGACGTGGCATGTGGGAGATTAGTTGTTAGAGCCATTTACATAGAGATCAAGTGCATATCAAGTGAAGATTTAATACTTTGATTAATATCTTGTTGTTTAGCTATGTTAGGAGAACAAGTAAAGATTGTTAATTTAGGTTATGCCTACAATCTCGAACGATAGTTGGGTTGTTTTAGCTAAGTTGTTCAATTATAAATAAGCTCCAACAAGTATGAATAGGAACATTCAGAATTAATCAAACTCAATTATCTTGTGGTTGTTTCTCACCCTAAGCAGAAATTTACACAAATTTATACGATTTAACCGGGACCATAACAGTGGTATCAGAGCGTGGTTACTATGGCAACTAACAAAGAATGAATTGAGCATATGGAAATCGAGATCAGGAGCTTGCAAGATGGACTGAAGCAAATGGAGTTAGGGTTCAATGACAGGTTGCATTGCTTAGAAGAAACCTTAAGTAAAGTGGTGGATTCATTGTCAACTTCAAAAGGAACATCAAGTTACAACAAAAATGATTATATCGAATCTTCGTATGATGGCCAAAGTAAAAAGAGGCGTCTACATTCATTGTCAAAAGTTGCTAAACTCGAATGCCCACAATACTTTGGCGACGATCCAACTGAGTGGTATAATAGGATTAGGCAATTCGTTGAATATCAGGAAGCAATCGATGAACAAAAGGTTTCCCTAACTTCTTTCCACGTGGAGGGAGAGGCCAATCAATGATGGCAGTAGTTGCGACGAGTCTACCAAGAAGAAGGTAGGGTAGTGAGGTGGGAAATTTTTGTGGAGGAGCTTTGGGCTCGATTTGGTCCTATGAAGTACGAAGACTATGATAAGGCACTATCCAGAGTTAAATAGACGGGGTCATTATGCAATTATCAAAAGGAATTGAGAAGCTTGATATCGGGTAAGTGACTTGACATAGAAGGCTTTAGTAGGGACATTTATAGGGGGATTAAAGAGAGAAATTTCAGAGGACATCCAAATGTTTCGGTCTAAAACTTTAAAGGAAGCTATAAGCCTCGCACGCATGAAGGATGATCAAACGTCACGTTAAAAGAAGCTGTTGCGATCTCAATACAACAACCGGGCACCACTCCATACAGCACCAGCAAACAATATCTGCACCCAAACAACTGGGGCCATCAGGTGGCTTATATGGGATGAGATGCAACGACGCCGAGCAATGGGACTCTGCTTCAACAGTGATGATCGGTTCATGGCATGACATAAATGCGGTCAACCCCAACTACTAATCTTTAAATATGACATGATGAATAAAGAGGAAGAAACCTCAGGAGAATTTCCAAAAGAAGATGACACTAGTAAGTTAACCGACCCAAAAATCACTCTTTATGCTCTCACAGGATGGGTAGGCCCAAGGACCATGCGTGTCAAAGCAAAGATAGGACCATACAAGATGATGGTATTAATCGATAGCAGCTTATCTCATAATTTCATCAGCTCTTGAATGGCCAGCATGCTAAGACTACCAATCATTCCCACAGTTGAATTTTCGATACGGGTAGCAAACGAATAAAAATTATCGTGTCAAGGAAAGTTTGAACAAGTCCAGGTATTAATACAAGGAGTCCTATTTACGTTAACTCTTTATTCACTACCAATTACTGGATTTGATATGGTGTTAGGAATTTAGTGACTAGAAATACTTGGCTTAGTAATTTGCAACTAGAAAAATCTTACCATGGATTTCACTTGGGCAAACAAAAGTTGTCAATTACAAGGCATCGGGCCTTAATCAATCCAAACAGCATCTCTAACTGAACTACCATAGAGCTGAGACGAGGCGAAATCGGTTTTGCTATATGTTTTCACATGAATATAGAAGGTTCACTCAAAAGCCAACCACGCTACCACCAAGATGGGAAATCAACCACAACACTAAACTGAAGGAAGGAACTAAACTAATCAACGTAAGGCCATACCGTTATGCCTATTTTCAGAAGGCAAAGATTGAAAAACAAGTACAGAAGATGTTGAATTTGGGTATCATTTAGGCTAGTACCAACACTTATTTGTCCCCTATGTTACTCGTTAAGAAAAAATATGGCAATTGGAGATTCTGCACAGACTATCGGTCTCTCAATAATGTCACCATCAAGGACCGATTTTTCATTCCTACCATCGACGACATGTTAAACATATTATACGGAGCAATGTACTTCACCAAGCTTAACCTATGGGCTGGATATCATCAAATACGCATGAACCCAGACGACGTACACAAAATGACATTCTGTACATATAACGAACATTATAAATACCTAGTAATACCGTTTGGCTTGTGTAATACACCATTAACATTTTAGGCTATCATGAATTCCATCTTCCGTCCTTACCTCAGAAAATTTATCCTGATTTTCTTTGATGATATACTCATATATAACCCATCTTGCAGTAGCCACCTTTATCATGTTAAGCAGACAATGGAGATCCTCAAGCAACATCGATTTTTTTTAAGGCAAGCAAATGTAATTTTGGTTGACAAGAACTTGAATACCTTGGTCACATAATCACCAACCACGGGCTAAGAGTAGATTAAACAAAAATTGCGGCTATGATCTCTTGGCCACAAAGAATATTTCAGAGTTATGAGGATTCCTTGACCTAACTGATTATTACAGAAAATTCGTTCGAGGCTATGGGATATTAGCTCCACTAGGGGTTTTCATGGTAGAGTAACCTGACCCGTTCATAAATAACCTGAACCTGAACGTCAGGTTCGATAATTTTACGAACCTGAACCTGAACCTACAAAATTTATAGGATCAATTAACCTATTTTTAGGTTCGGTTATCAAGGTAATCAGAACCTATTCATATCAATATATATGACAAAAAATTATAAAAGTAATTGGTGAAAATAAATACAAATTATTCATAAAAGTATGCATATAAAATCCATCAAAGATTAATCCAATATGTTAAACCCAAGCAAAGTAAAAATAAGCCAAACAATGTCTTATAAAAGATCCATATTAGAAAAAAAGAGATAAATTATTAACAATTACTCTTTGAATAGGATGGTAGGATGATCCACTGTTATACATGAAGCCACATCTATAGAAAATAAAGAATAAAAGAGTTAGACTGTTATTTCTTTTTTAATTGAAAACTTTTATTTATTTGTTTGTTTATTAAAACAAGGTAAAGTAAATTAAATTACCTGATTCAATTTGCTCAAGTTCTTCAACTCTCTCTTCTACATAAAGAGGAGCTTGTGATTTTCTCAATCAATCTTATCCACAAACAAGAGCCTCCACCATCTTTGGAGTAAGAGAGCTATGAAATGAATCAAGCACTTGACCTCTTGTACTAAAAGCCAACTCAGATGCAATAGTAGATATAGACATAGCTAAAACATCTAGAGCTATTGAAGCAAGCACTGGATACTTAGCAGAATTTAGTTTCCACCAACTTAAGACATTGAAAGTCTTGTCTTTGGGTTCACAATATTCAGCTAAATATTTATCTAGCTTGCTTTTGGTTTCCCCACTTGCTTGACTAGCCTCCTTCTCATCAAAAATATTATCCAAAAATGCTACAACATCCTTGACATTATCAACTTCCATATCACTTGAAGCTTGAGATTGGACACTTGATTGTGCAATAGGAAAAGACATGGAGCATCGGTAGAAATCAAACATCCTAAAGTGATTTTTACTTTCTAACATGGATGCTCATATTTGACATCATCATATGCTTTACCAATCACAAAGTTCACATACTTCAATTCGTAGCGTGGATCGAGAACGACAGCAATAAACAACATGTAGTTGATATTAACATCTCCCCAATACTTAACATACTTCTTCTTCATCCTCATAGCCATATTTCTTACACTAAAATCACCAAGTCCACATCTCTTTGAAATAACCATCCAAATGTCAAAAATTTCTTTCATGTACTCATTAGCAGTTACATAATGAGAGTTAGACAATTTTAAAGTAGCATCATAAAAGATAGAAAGAAAAGGCAGCAAATTACGTGCGTCCTCCCAATTACTTTTATTAGGAACACCTTTATTATTTTTATTCTCACCTCTGCTATTCTTCTTTTCAAAAAGGTCTTCAACATACTTATAATCTTGACTCTCCAATAAATCAAATGCTTTTTGAAATTTCAAAGCTGACTCTAACATTAAATAAGTAGAATTCCAT
>JANIJH010000008.1:23372026-23393623 GCA_024520975.1 Erythroxylum areolatum
ACTAGGAATCAAAGGACCATATTCATCATTACCTCGAATAAAATGATAGGAAACCGATGTGACTATGTTCATAACCTTCGAGACCCATATGTCATCAAACCCCAGTTTCAACATGAGCTTCCTCAAATACTCCCATTCAACTCTGTCATATTGATTGTAGATTTATTGCGATTTAATTATATGTTTTAAATTAACATGTTTGGGATATTAGTTCAATGTATGATTTCATATAATTGAGATTAAAAAATCCTTTTGTAAAAATATATCTATTATAATTAGAAGAAGTTGCATGCAAACCTAGTGATAGGTTGATATAAATCCTCTATATTAATTTCTAAAAAAATTCTTTGGATTAGGATCAATCCTAGTAGTGACCATATTGATTGACATATATGTTTGTTTGGTCAACAAATTTGGTTTGAAAAAAAAATATGTATTATACATTTTTTTGATGCATAAATTGATATATTGGTAAGCTAATATGGTTAAATGGTTGATTAATGATATTATTAACCGTTATAACTATTATTTATTATATTTTTATGACAATTTTTGTTTTAAATACAAGTAGACCATATATGAGTTATGAGTTATGAGAGTAACCTTTAATTTATTAGACAGTAGTTAAAAGTCTTGCAAAGTTAGAGAGTGTATGAGTGTATTACTTAACATATATTGAGTGTTTTTTCACTAGTGTGAGCAAACGAATGATGTAATGAATTATATGGTTATTTAATTTTTACAAATGAAAAAATTGTTTGGAGTACATTTTGTAAGGGTTATTCTCGACCTTAAAAATGTTCACTCTTTACATATGATAAAGCAAGACACTTATAAAGGTTTCTCTTCATCAACAATAAAGAAGAATTTGTATGAGGGCTTTTTCTTTACCCATTAAAAGAAGAAGATAGTGAACTTTCAAGTAAAACTCAAGAGGTGGATGTAGGCCAATGGTTATTCGGATGAACCACTATATTGTCTCTCTTTTATTGTTATTATATTTTGATTAAATTATTTTACGTTAGTTTATCATAACTACTCGCTAGTCTAAAATAGAGTATAAAATAAATAAACACAATTCACCTCCTTTCGTATACTATCCAAAGACTATAAGTATAAGTACATGATTTATATTACTTATAAATTAATTTTTATTAATAATATATATTATTGTTTTTTATTAATAATTAATAATATTTTAGTCCGTTTAAAAGTATAGTGAATTTAGTGTTTTATTAAAAATTTATTTTATTATATAACAATACTATCAAATAAGATGATTGATTTGTTATATTAATTAATAATTATCTAATAATTTATTTTTCTATATTTAAAAGTATGAATTTATAAATAATTTATTAATAACAATAATTATTCATTACTAACGTTGAGTTCATATGAGGCGTAAAAAAATAATTTAGTACTTGTATTGGGTTTATTGAGCCAATATTATAAGAAAAATAATTAATATTAATACAAATGACATAAAAAATTAATCAGCAGTCGCATTGCATCGAGCAAGGTAATTAATATTAACACTAAGTCTAGCTATAAAAATAATGATTAATAATAAAAATCAAATAATTAATTTTGATATGTTTAAAAAGACTAATTTCAAATATAAAAATTGATCATCTTTCTTATTAAAATAAAAAAGAAATTAATCATCTTATTCATTAATTAATGTTATTATAAAATAAATAAAATTTTAGCATTTATTATCATATTAAATTGACCAATATTTTATCAATTATTAATAAATATTACATACTAAAATTTTGCGCATACTTAACTTTTAGAGGTAAGACCAAATTATTGAGTTCAATTCTTTGATGTGATAAAATTAAAATCCTAAGATACTTTAGAATCTAGTTCCCATTCTAATTAAATATGGATGGACTTCTTAACAAAGGAAATACAGCGTTTACCCATGGTTTTGTAAATATGAAGGCACGCTTACGCAGCCTGATACCTGTTGAAATCAATGGTATCGTATCGCAGGTCTAATTTGTGGGGAAGTGTTTCTATTTTTATGATAACAAAAACTAAAGAAATGAAAAACATGCGTGGCTGGCTAACTGCGATTGAAATGACAAGAAATGTTATGATCCTGCCACCACCACACAAGCACAAGCTTGGCATTTAATAAGAGGATCAGAAATATCCAAGACCTAGATGAATGATAGAAACCTAGAGGTGAATGTGAATGATATAAAGATTACGGGGGTGTTTGGTAAAGAACTTATCAGCTCTTTTTTAGCTGATCAACTCATTTTAGTTAGTTGACTTTAAAAAAAGATTCACAAGCTTGTTTGGTAAATAGCTGATTGGGTTAGCTGATTCAACTCAATCAGCTATTTTTCAACAAGCTCCAAATAGGAGCTTTTCACACCCATAAGCTAATTTTTTAAAGCCAAATTTTTAAAGTACCCTCTACACTCGCTTCTTACTTCTTTTTTAAGTTTCCAAACATTACAAATTCTGCACTCTTCTTTTATTGCTTTCATGTGTTGTTAATAAACTGTAATAATAATAATATTATATTATTATATTATGCTTTAGTATTAGTACTATTATTATTTATTATTATTATAATACTAATACTAATAATAATAATAAAGAATTATTATTATTATTATTATATGTTCTATATTTTTTTATTAAAGTTATAAATTTAATTTTTATAGAATTAAATATCTAAAATCTAAATTCTTATAAAAATATTCATTGAAATACTAAAATATATAATATTTATATTCTTATATTTTTTTAAAGTCATATCCTTATAAGTCATTTTACACTTAAACAGCTAATACTAAACACCAAACATCTTTAACAAACAGCTAATGCAATCCGCTGGTCAAACTAGCTGATATAATCAACTATCAACTAACAGCTAATAGAATCAGCTATCAGCTGATTGTCAAATAGGACCTATGGTTTGGCGTGGGAGGAAGCTTGTGCATCCGTTCAAAGGGGAATGTCACTCTTGATAAAAAAAAATCATATATGTAAATTGGAACTTACTTTTCTATAATTATTTATTACGTTGAATTTTAAGTTTACTTTTTAAAATTAAAATTTGAGTTTTTTTTTTGGGTCAAAGACCACGTGATCCTCTGGTTATTAGATCACTTGAAATTTGCTATCTCACGCTGACCTTACGCTAAATCTTTGTTGTTGTTTTTTTTTAATATATGTTAAATAAATCGGCAAAGGGTGTCTCATAAAGCGAAGCATAATTTGCTAATAATAAATTATATATATTTTTTGGAAAGTGTATCATCTGAACTCAAGAGTATAAAATAAACGTACGGGAGTTAAGTTCCTTGAAGTCAGTTGTGATTGCCAACAACCGAGGATTGGTAATGGTGGACATAATAACTTGCGTGTTTTTATTAATATATGATGGAATTTCTTTGCAAAAGTGTAGACATTTATTTAAATTAACAAACAGTAATATTTAATCCAACAGATATACAACTGTTTATCCTAAGTTGCAAAGGTTTGAGTTGAAATTAAGGAAGCGAAAGGACGGCCTGAGCATAAGTTACAGAATGACAGCCAATCAGAAATTACATAACCTTCCCACCAGGTGTGTTGTGCTTCTGCCCATCCCATGCCGTTTGCCTTACGGCACGTCCCTATATGGTACAGAGAGAAGGATCAAGCAGACGATAGACGGGGGACCATTCCCTTTCCTCTGCCTCGGGTGGAGCCTACCCTAGTTGGGCTGTGTGGGTACCATAAAACCAAAAAGACTTTTTCCCACAAATTTTCTTTTGGAGGGGGGACCACACAGATGGCATTGATTAAGCCGGCGGCTGTCAGACAAGTCAAAAAATTCTCAGTGGTCCCCTTCCTCTCCGATGGAGCCACGTGCCCACGTTTTCCGCTTATCTTTGGCGCGTGCTTTGTTGTGGGGTCCAGTTGTGGTCCAGTCCCCTCTACGTTGACGCGTGTCCCTCGGATCTCCTCGCCGACGATGCTCACCGTCCGGCTACTGACACAGGAGCAACGTAGCGGTGCGGGTGGAGTGAGACATAAAGAGGATTATAATTGTCTTATTGTTGGATACGCGACGCCATTTTAAATGACGTGGAAAGCACGCTCCAAGAGTTAAGGGGATAATGTGGCCACGAACTGTTTATGTCTCGTAGGATATATATTCTATTTCAAGTTTGTCAAACTCAAATTTCTCTCCTCCTATTGTTGTCTGCAAGTAACGTGGTTTGGTTTGGTTCCTGTAAGTAAATCTTACGTGCGCTTGGTTTTTTGTTTCTCAACTCAACATAAAACTGCGAGCGACTACTCTGGTAGAAGAAATGCATAATATAAATGAAAAATAGAAAAGATAGGCAGACTCGCTCCAACCTAAATTTTTTGTAGTCACGTGAATGTGCTTGTTTGTATCAAAATCCATATTAAATAATTACTTAACAAACAATAATTGATTCAATAAACAGCCCAAGGCCAAGCACCTGATCCTAAACGCTACCGTACTGCACTACGTATTAAATAAAAGCCCTTTCATTGATTTTACAAAACGAAGATATTAATTTGGGAAATGATTAACATCCTATTTGGGAAAGGCCCTAATCCACATACAGATGCAATGATAAAGAATACTTTTTGTGCTTAAATTAAATATTGTTTAATTTCATTATTATTATATTTTTTAACTAATTAATTAATCCCCAGACAAGGCAGTATTTTACTTTCACCCGCCCACGCCCACGCCCACGCCCACCTGAAAACTGCTATCCTATCCCAAACACTTCTTCTCTTCGTCACCAGGCCTAACTTCAACTTAAGCTTCTCTATCATGTACTGTAACTACATCGACTGACTGGGTTTCTCTCTCTCTTTTGTTTCTCTATCCACTCTCTGCTTTCTTACTATAACACACGCTCACATACATACATACCCCTACCTTTCTCTTTCTCCGTCCGTATCCACGGTCCCATAACCATCCTCCCCTTTTATTCTTTTCTTTTTTCATTTCATTTCGGCTCTTCTTCAACTGTCAAATTCATTCATCCAACATATATTTATATATAAGAAGTCGACGAACATGGCGTTTAACCACAACCTCTCTCAAGAACTCCCTCTTCACCACTTCAACGACCAAACCCAACAACAACCGCAGCAACCAGAAAATAACACCGCACCTAATTGGCTAAACACTGCCCTCCTCCGCACACAACAACCGCAACAACCACCGCCAACACTCTCCGGCCATTTCCGGGATACCAATTTCCTTAATCTCCACACCGCTTCCACCACCAATTCCGATTCCACTACAGCCTTCCAGCCCCCAACCCAATGGCTCTCCCGCTCTCCCTCTCTCCTCAATCGCAACCACAGCGATGTCATCGATGACGTCACCGCTGCCACAGCCCCGGACCCCATCATCGCCGCCACCTCCATCTCCCACGACTCTGCCGATTTGAAAACAACGACCACCAACAACAACAGCGAAACCATGAACAACAACAAAAGCGAAGGAGGTGTGGTGGAGAGTGGTGAGGCGGCAGCTGTGAACTGGCAGAATGCAAGGTACAAGGCGGAGATACTGGCGCATCCTTTGTACGATCAGCTGTTATCGGCACACGTGGCGTGTTTGCGGATCGCGACGCCGGTGGATCAGTTGCCGAGGATTGACGCTCAGTTAGCTCAGTCGCAGCATGTGGTGGCCAAGTACACCGCTCTCGGGCAGGGTATGGTTGGCGATGACAAGGAGCTTGATCAGTTCATGGTTTGTCTCTTCTTACTCTTTTCCCTTACGTCTGTTCTTATCAATATCGTGTTCCTAAATTCTGTTTCGTTTTTTTTTTTTTTTTGCATATCCTTTATCCATTCTTTTTATGTTCAAAATTTAACTTTCCAAATTGAAATTTGAGGGATTAATGGTAGAAAGAATTGGATTGATCTGTCGCTAAAAAATTGGAGGGTTGTGTGTTTGGTTTGGTTTGGTTGACATAGAGAGAGAGTTGTTTGAATTAGAAGATACGTAATGAATGGAAGTGGAGGCACCGACAGCGGACATGGGGGGGAAATAAAGAGGGGAAGCATGTATGTCTGGGTAGTCGATCTATGTCTGATACCTTTAGCAGATTTTGGCTAATAATAAAAACGCTAGACGCCAATTTCTCAAAATTTACAATTTGGTATTTGGAGTTGAATCAGTTAAAGGAGCTTATGAGGCGCACCCCAGGATCGAAAGTTTGTCATGACCCGATTTGGTATTTTAAGTTTCTTGAGCCACTACCCGTGAATTCCGGGTTTATGTCTCCGGTTATCTTGGATGAAGAAATATCGCCAACAGGGGGAACGAGGTCGAATAAAATTTTCTTATCACTTAAAAAGGAAACAGACAATAAACTGCCTAGATGTATTATAGCATTCCTCAAGTTGTCGTCTTGGTATTATAATGAACTGAGAGTTTGATCTTGGAGACTGGATTTTTTTTTTTTGTTCTCTTATGAGGAAACTGGCGATATAATTAATATTCGCGACTGTGTTGAAGGACCTTGATGAGAAATCTATGTAGCCATCTGTTGGTGCTATTTTGTAAACATTAACTGAGTTATTTCCTATTGTCAGTCGAACAGATCTTTGAAATGTAAAATCGGCCTGTTCAGTCATTCCATATAGTTGATTGTGACACATGAAATTGTTTTTTCTCCCCGAGATTTATTTCTCCTCAAAAAGTTCATTATTGCCTATCAAAAACGTTACTTATAAATCATATGACATAGAATCTTACCTTCATTTCCACATTAGTGTGAGCAATTTCTTGACCGCTCATTGCATGACAAATTATTATACTGGGAGTTCTTTAACACACACACACACAGACACATAGATATGCATAAATAGGCAAAGTATGAAAAGAAAGCTACATAATTCCAAATAAAAGTTCTCATTCTCTCATTTCTTGATCTTGTAGACACATTATTTCCTGCTGCTTTGTTCCTTTAAGGAGCAACTTCAACAACATGTTCGTGTCCATGCAATGGAAGCAGTCATGGCTTGCTGGGAGATAGAGCAGTCCCTACAAAGCTTAACAGGTATTCTTTTCTTGTGCAGTCCTATTCCAATTTTTTTCTTTGACTTGTGAGCTTGAAAATTAATCAATTTCTTGCGATCTGTACTAGTATCAATTTAAGTAAGTCATGGCCAATACCAACACTTCCATGTGAGAATATCTGCTGTATAATTGTGGGTCTGCTGGGGCTTCTTTGGAAATGAGGAATAAATCGCTCATAGGAAGGGCAAAAAAGAAAATCAATAGACATAGATTTTAGCTAACTGCCCTCTTGTTATCAGATCAATACTTGTAGTTATTACCATATGTTTCCCGGATGTTTTAAGGCTATCTCTTGTCTCTTTGAGTAGGAAGACATAAAGCTTAATTTACTATTTGAAGGGCAAGGTCAAGGAATGAAGGCTTCTCCTGATCTCGATTGAAATAAAATTTTCAGTCACTGCAGTTTGCTGTCTTAATGCTGCCCACTTGGTTGTTGATAAACTGCATATTTATTATCTAGACATGTAGTAGAGAAACAACTCCTAGTGCAGATAATGTACATCGTTGCTCAAATATGTCTGGCGATTCTGTTACCATCCTACAGAAGGTCTGGCAAATACTACATTAATTTCTGGAGGTCCTTTAAAACCTTTAGTAAACAGGTTGAGGAAAGATCTTATCCTCCTACGTCAGGTAGAAGAGCAGAAATGGGTATATGTAAGAAATGTATAGAAGTACCGAGTCCTGTAGTGATCTTGAAATCTCATAGTTAAATGGCATAGTATTCTATTTTATTGAGACCAGAAAAGGAACTATATAGAGTGAAGAGAAAGATGTAGGGGCCAGTGACACAATGTCAATTTCCTTAGGTGTCAAGTTACTTATGGTTTCTATCATGTTGCGAGACCAAGCTATGCATGATATACTTGCCCTTTTTATGAATACTTTGTTTCTTGACGTATAAAAATGTTATTATTATTATTATTATTATTTTTTGCAAAATCTGACATGTTTTGATGACTGTTCTTGTTTCTGCCCCATTTCAATGTTTTTTCTTTCAGTTTTTTTTTTTTTTTGACACTGAATCTCTAAATCCTTCCACTTGTTTGAATAGGAGTTTCTCCGGGAGAAGGTACAGGTGCAACAATGTCTGACGACGAAGATGATCCCGTAGATAGTGATGCCAACTTGTTTGATGGAAGCATGGACGGCCCTGATTCCATGGGGTTCGGTCCCCTTATGCCAACAGAGAGTGAGAGATCATTGATGGAACGCGTGAGGCAAGAGCTAAAACATGAATTGAAAACGGTAATTAACAGATGGAATTATCAACATCAAAGTACCATATATTCCAGAATGATAACAGCTGTTTTGCCACTTTCTATCACAGGGTTACAAGGATAAGATCGTGGACATTAGAGAGGAAATTTTGCGAAAGAGAAGAGCTGGGAAGCTTCCTGGTGACACAACATCTGTCCTAAAATCTTGGTGGCAATCACATGC
This sequence comes from Erythroxylum areolatum, assembly GCA_024520975.1. Lineage (NCBI taxonomy): Eukaryota > Viridiplantae > Streptophyta > Magnoliopsida > Malpighiales > Erythroxylaceae > Erythroxylum > Erythroxylum areolatum. Next base: position 23,380,563 of record JANIJH010000008.1, read on the forward strand.
CAAGTGGCCTTATCCTACTGTAAGTGTTACTGCGCCAATGCTCTCGTTTAATTGGATTATTAGATAGATATGCTGGGAGAAACTTGAATCCTACTTCAACTTGTGTAGTACCCCTAGGGCAGCACAAAAGACTTGGCGTAAAAATTATAGTACCCCTATGTCCCACCTGTTGTCTCTAGATTGACAAAAGCTGCGAAGCTTCCTGCATTAAATATCAGGGTGTGTATCCTTGAGCATATGCAAATATTTGAACTTGACTCCTACGCAACATAAGACAGTACAACACAACACAAACAAACAAATTCTTTGGCAATATGCTGAGATTGACAAGATATCAACGGAGGAGCTGCTTTACGTGATGTTTGGTTAGGACAAAGTTAATCTGTTGCTTTATCAAAACGTCTCTCTTTGTGTCATTTCAGGAGGAAGATAAGGCAAGGCTAGTACAAGAAACGGGTTTGCAATTAAAACAGATAAATAACTGGTTTATCAACCAAAGGAAGAGGAATTGGAACAGTAATCCTTCATCTTCGACAGCATTGAAAAGCAAGCGCAAAAGGTATATTGATTTAAGCATTCACATTTTCTATGTGCATTTACCAACCTTAATTTGAAAAAAAAGTAATGCAGGTGAGTAAACCATCGGACGGAGAGATTCATTTAAAGAAAACCAACCATCCTGAAGAATCTATCAATCACTATCTTGGTGAAGGGCTTCCTTTCCTGGTAGTCAGCAGATTCAAGAGAAAGAAGCATACTTAGCTTCTCTAGAAGAGAAAAGCTAACATAGAGGAATTAAGAAGGCAAGGTTCAAGTCATGCATGCAGATGTGTTGAAAAGTTTCAATGCAATGCCATTGAATAGTTTCGTGGTTAAAGAATAATTTAGTAAACCTGCATTTGGTAGAAACATGTGAATTCCAGGTTTATGATTTTTGTTTACTTTCTTATATCTGTGAAAAGATTGGTGGGGGTTATGGGTATAGTGTAATAATATTAGTGTTGCATGACAGAAATTATATTTGCAATTACATGTATAAAAATTTTCCTTCCCATAGACTATAGAGAGTGAGGTTTCGTTCTTTTGATTCTGTGTCTTTGGAGATTTAATCACTGAGTCACATTACGTATTATTCTAAATCAGTGTAGAAGCACATGTGAGGACTTTCAAATTAGTTTAGTATCAGGCAGGCAAGCCAATTGGATGAAAACTGATAAAGGTGTGCTTGTTTGATGTGTTATTTAGAAGTGAAATTGGAGTTAGAAGTATATATATGAAGATGGCAAAAGGACCTGAACGATAATGAGTGGGAAATTAAACCTATATAACTCTTTAACGCTGAGCTAGAATAATAATTGGGGGCAAGCATGGGCAAACAAACTAAGGTTTAACGCAGGACTCGGGTCAATATAATGCTTGAATTGAACAAGTGAAAACCAAGTCTAATGTAACGCCCGGAGGCATTTTAAGTAAATTACTTTGGGATGTACTGCAAGATTATTAGCAGCTGAAGCTTCACCAGCTAGTAATCAAAACTACTTTACGTTTTCCATCCAAAACAAAAAGCGTAGATATCAATGGATTGAAGAATTACAATCCGATTGCTTCTCTAGAACTCAGTCAATTTGTTCATTATTTTCATCGAGCTAGGCGCAATGAAATCTATCTTCATATTTATCATCTTCAATGTTAATTAATGAAATACACCGCACTATCAGCGTGTTTCTAATCACAGTGTGTGCGCTTTTATTACGTATATTATCTGAATTTTGTAGGTGCAGCAGAAAACCTAGTCATAAAATCAGGACATGCATAGTCTTCTTGTCGCTGGAAGCCGTCGTCGAAGTTTAGCGCATAACTCTGAGGATCATATTGACAGTGCATCTTCCTCCCTTGTTGACTAAACCGACGACGAACAAATTTCTTCCACCTTGGCGATGTCAAAACCTGTGAAATCTTCTTCAAACCTTTTAACAAGAAGCCGTTTTTGTTAACCTTCTCCTGATGCTCGCACAATACATATCTTTCAGAGGCACTACTGTTTCTTTGCCAACCCAAGTTAAATCCTTGGCCTGAACACCCACAACAGTTGGAGGAGGAGGAGCTGACCACTGACTCTGATATTCTCATCGGTAAATTCTCGTGAAGATTGATGGAGAGTCGATCGTGGATTACCAAGAAGAATGCAATGGATCTCCTATATGTATGTAACGACCTTCTGGAATACCAGATGGAACTTCCTAGGACGAGTCCGTTTCCTACTACAAGTCCATTTCCTAAACATACTCAATCTAGACTTCAGTAATATTCGTACGTCAGTCCTAAAACGAAACGACACTACCAATAAACGATTGGTCGGCGTTAACATAGATAAATGTATTAGATTTAGAAGCTAACAGTCCTCTTGTGGCCGCGTATTATGGTTGCTGCTGTCTACTTCAACACCATCACTCAATTTCCTATCTCGTGACCAGGTGGCCAAACCATGTTATTTGACCATAATGAGATGTTTATTGCCTCAGACTTTTGGGCAGCCTTTTCTGGCCCATGCTTGAACGTAATGAAGCGTTTTTATATGCTAGCTCTAATGTTGCACTCTTTTTTATGTACCAAAATTAACGCATTTCTTATGAAAAGTATTTAAATCCAAAGTCCAGGAAGATGGTGGATCCATTGCCATAGATGTGCACTGGGATGCTCCGTCGTTGATGTAAGTAGTTTCCTTTTTATATTAAATAAGTGACGTTGATGCAAGTTTTCAATGAAAACATAAAGAAGCCTAGTGTGATTGTCCACCACATAAAAGATCACTCGCATTTCAATTGATGTTCACTTTTTGATTTGTAGACATTTATAGTAAATTTTGGATTTATGACTTTAAATTGAAATAAAGTTTCCAAATATAGGTAGCAGATAGTGGTCCTCTAGGCAACTGATAAGATCAAATCTCTGTAACTATAACCATGTATCAATTCTGTTCCATACGATCTCATCCACATATTTTTTTAGATCCCACATATTTGTGTTGATGAGATTTTATGGAACATAATTGGTATAGAGTTATGAGTATAGAAGATTTTGTTCCACAAATGTTAAGACTATTGAAATAAATTGATTTTATGTTATTTTAGTATTAATTATTTTTTGTCGTTTAGCTAAAGTTTGTTATTTGAGTTTGTTAGACCCTTGCTTTATATCTTGACTGAGTCGATTTCTGCCGAGATGTATGAACGAGAAAACATATTTTTTCTCTTATTTCTTTTAGTTTATTGATTTCAATGTGGTATCAGAGAATGGATGACGATTTCTTTCCTCTTCTGGTCATCGCCATTTCACGTTTTCTTCTGTGATTTTTCTTTCCTCTTTATGGCCTTTGCTTAAACACCTGATGCGTTGGATTTTCATCATCCCTTGTACTTGCATCCCTAGGATACGCCAGTTGGCCTCCTTGTTTCTCATTAGCTTCTGGGTATCGAGAACTACAGCATTTGGAGTCGCTCCATGCGCATCGCTCTTTTGGCCAAAAACAAACTGGGTTTTGTCGATAGTTCTTGTAAGAAATCCAAGCTTCCTCTTGAATTTCACTCTCTCTAGGATCGTTGTAATGCGATCGTTCTCTCATGGATTTTAAACACTGTTTGCAAAGATCTCTCTATTGGCATCGTCTTTGCTTCTAGTGCTTCACTTGTTTGGCAAGATCTTAAGGAGCGATTTGACAAAGTCGACGAATATCGCATCCATTATCTTCATCAAACAATTTCTTCACATCTTCAAGGTACCACTTCCATCTTTGTCTATTTCATGAAGCTTCGTCTTCTATGGGATGAGTATGATGCGTTGGTTCCCATCTCAACCTGTGATTGTGATACTTCTCGGAAGACCTCCGACCATCTTCTTCAAAAACGTTTGTTTCAATTGTTAATGGGTCTCAATGATTCCTACTCAAACGTTCGAAGTAAGATATTACTCATGTCACCTCTTCCCTTCGTCAATCAGGCATACTCAATGTTAGCTCAAGAAGAGTCTTAACGTACCCTTTCTTCCACAATGTTGCTTGCTTATAAACCCACTGCTCTTTATTCATCCTCTCAAAGTAATCCAAAACCATGCTTCAATGGTTACTGTGATCATTTCCATGTCATGGGACATAAACGTGCTAATTATTATCAATTGATTGGATTTCCACATGATTTTAAATTTGGAAAAAAGAAATCTGCTGCTAACAATGTTGTTTCCCCTGATAAGTTACCAGATACTGAGATTGCTACCGTCAAGTCTCCTTCTGCCCTTGTTCTTACAACTGAACAATATCAACAGCTTCTTCAACTGTTACACAAAGAACCATCCACTTCTGCTTCAGTAAACATGGCAGGTATCGTTTTTGTTTCTAATTCTACTAAACTAGGGTGGATCCTTGACACAGGAGCGATCAATCATATGACATTTGATTTCGATTATTTGGATTCTCCTATTACCATTGCTTCTAACAATTCTTGTGTTCAGTTGCCTAATAGAAAATCAACCTTTGTAACTCATATAGGAACTCATATACTGTCACCAAATCAAACACTCACAAATGTCTTATACATACTAGATTTTCACTATAACTTGATTTCTATTTCAAAGCTCACCAAGGACCTAAATTGTTTAGTGTCCTTTAACCCTACATTTTGTCTTTTTCAGGACCTTTGTAGTGGAAGGATGATAGGGATTGGTAAAGAACATGGCGACTTGTACTTCCTCACACCATCCAAGTTACCTTCAGACATAAGTTTACTATCTATTAAGCCTTTTGTACCTTCGTCCATATAATTTGTTTCTTCTTTTATGACTTTACATAGTGATCCTCATGTATGACATGCCAAACTTGGCCACACTTCTGTATTGAAACTGAAAAAAATTAATGAATTGAAGTTTATTTTCAATGCGAAACATGATTTGTCTTCTTGCTCTATATGTCTATTGGCTAAGCAAACTTGATTACCTTTTCCTGAAAGTCGCACCAGAGCTCCTTCTGCTTTTGACTTGATTCACATTGATTAATGGGGACCTTATCGAGTGTCAACTCATAGTGGTCATAGATTTTTCCTTACCATTGTGGATGACCTTACAAGAATGACATGGATCTATTTACCCAAAAACAAACATGAAACTTCCACCACATTGAAATATTTCTTTACCTTAGTTCAAACTCAGTTTGCTGCCACCATTAAGACTGTTAGGAGTGAAAATGGTAGTAAATTCTTCAACTCTGAGTGTAATTCTCTTTTTTACTTCCCTTGGTATCATTCACCTATGTTTCTCTATAGATACTCCACAACAAAATGGAGTTGCAAAGCGCAAACATCGACACTTACTTGAAACTGCTAGAGCATTAAAATTTCATGCCAACTTACCATCAAAATTTTGGGGGGAGAGTGTTTTAACAGCTTGTTATATCATCAATAGGTTACCTTCTTCTATTTTATCCTGAAAATATCCTTATGAAGTACTCCATAAAAAACCACCGCACCTAAATCATCTCAGAGTTTTTGATTGCCTCTGCTATGCTACTATCCCACATTATCATGACAACTTTTTCCCGAAAGTCATCCCTTCAGTTTTCCTTGGCTATTCACCTATTCAAAAGGGTTATCTTCTGTTTAATTTAGTCTCCAAGACATTTTTTGTCAACAGAGATATTGTCTTTCATGAGCATCTCTTTCCCTTCAAACTTTTTGTACAAGATCAACCAATGTTCCCTATTAATGTCACTGATTTTGGTCAAATAGAGGATCATGAATTTTTAAATCTTCATCCAAATCCGATCAGTCCTGTTACATCACCATCATCCACTCACCCTATACCCGTCCCTCCCCCTCACCTAGAACCTTTAATCTTTGATGACATCAATTTTCCTCTTTTATCACCTCAACCTTTGAGACAATCCACTCGATTGACTGCTCCACCAACCCGGCTCAAAGATTATGTATGCACCAATCAATCCTCTTCATCCTCTTCACTTGCATTCACTAAAGGTTAGTACCCTTTACATATTTCTTATGCTCATTTACCACCTAAATCACAACACTTTGTAGCTTTTATCTCTAATATCATTGAACCTACCAACTATTTTGAGGCAATTAAATACAAGTGTTGGATAGAGGCTATACAATAGGAAATCCAAGCTTTGGAAAGCAATGGCACTTGGGAGGTGGTTCCTTTATCTTTTGGCAAAACTCCCATAGGCTGCAAATGGGTTTATAAAGTGAAATATCATTCTAATGGAAAAGTGGAAAGGTTTAAGGCTAGATTGGTTGCCAAAGGGTATAGTCAACAAGAGAGCATTGATTTTCAAGACACCTTCTCTCCAATAGCCAAGCATGTTACTGTTAGAATTGTTATAGCTCTTACTACTATGTTTCACTGGCCTTTATTATAAATGGATGTATATAATGCTTTTCTACAGGGAGATTTGCAAGAAGAAGTTTTCATGGCTTTACCTCAGGGATTTGGCAACCAGGGGGAGAATAGGGTGTGTAGGTTGAAGCAAGCATCTAGGCAATGGAATTTGAAGTTGACTGAGACTCTTGTTCATTATGGTTATACTCAGAGTAAATATGATTACTCTATGTTTACTAAGAGTGAAGGTTCTAAACAAGTCATTATGCTGATTTATGTTAATGATTTGCTAATAACTGAAAATGACAGTGGTTGGATTGATGAATTGAAGGTCACACTGCATCAGAATTTCAAAATGAAGGATCTTGGAAACATAAGATACTTTTTTGGGATTGAAGTCTCAAGATCAAATAAAGGTATAGTGTTAAGTCAAAAGAAGTATGCACTTGAGTTGATTCAAGATCTTGGATTAACTGGAGCAAAGCTAGCATTTACTCCATTGGAACAAAGTCTAAAGTTAACTACTACAGATTTTGATGACTCTTTACAGTTGAAACTTAATGATGAAGTCTTGATAGATGCTACTGTTTACCAGAGATTGATTGGGAAACTTCTATATCTGACACATACTAGACCAGATATAACCTATAGTGTGCAGCATTTAAGTCAATTTATGCAGAAACAAAAAAATCTCATTATGAAGCTGCATTGAGAGTTGTTAGATATGCCAAAAAGAATCCAGGACAGGAAATTCTTCTCAGTTCATCAGAAAATCCAAGGTTAATTGCTTATTGTGACTCTGATTGGGCATCTTGCCTTCTGTCAGGGAAATCTGTGACAGGATTTTGTATTAAGTTTGGCAACGCTCTAATTTCTTGGAAATCAAAGAAACAAAGTACAATATCAAGGTCTTCAGCAGAAGCTAAATATAGAAGCATGACTTCCACTGTTGCTGAGTTAAAATGGTTACTTGGATTGGTAGCAGATCTGGGAATCAAGGGAAATAAACCAGATGTTCTTCATTGTGATAATCAAGCAGCAATACAAATCGCAACAAATCCAGTTTATCATGAGAGGACTAAACATATAGAGATTGACTGTCATTTTGTGAGAGAGAATATTCAGAATGTTTTGTGGAAACTAGACATATCTCAACAAATGATCAGTTGGCAGACATTTTTACAAAGGGACTTAGCAATCAACAACATGATTACTTACTATACAACTTGGGTGTGATTGACATATATCACTATCCAACTTGAGGGGGAGTGTTGAGACTATTGAAATAAATTGGTTTTCTGTTATTTTAGTAGTGATTATTTTTTGTCGTTGAGCTAGTTTGTTATTTGAGTTTGTTAGACCTTTGCTTTTATATCTTGGCTGAGTCAATTTCTACTCAGATGTATCAATAAGAAAACATATTTTTTCTCTCTTATTTCTTCTGGTTTATTGATTTCAACAACAATTGACGTGTATCTCTAATATAGAGCCTAAGTAGGTCCTTCATCAACGATAAAATCCCTTACATTGCATGAATTGATTAGTTCACGCGTGACCAATCTTCTTAAAGAGATTTTGCATTCAATTGAATCAAAGGAAAAAGAAAAAAATGTTTCAAAATTTTGTTCGTTATAGTTATTATAGTTTCTCCCTTTCTTTATTTTATTAAATTTAATTTTTTATTTGAATTTCTTTATTAATATTTTGATATTGTTTTATCATTTTTTAATTCAATTTAATAAAGATATCTTTAACTTCAATTATGCTCTATTTTTTAATTTAGAGTTTAATGTAGCATTATCGTATAGTTAAATGATAAAGCTTATATATATTTTATACATAATATTTGTAAATCTTGATTAACTTTGTAATGATTTAAGGTATTGCACTATTAAGCACATAAAATTTAATTTTCCTATTTATTATGCTTAATTGATTTTCATATTGTTTTACCATGTTTGAATACAATTTAATAAAGATATTCTATTGATCTTTAACTTTAGTTAGAATAAGTTCTTTAATTTAAATTTTAGATGTAGTCTTCTATTATTATAGGATTAAATAATCATACTTGTATTTTGATTTATTGTCTTTTATACTTAGTACTTATAAAATCTTGATTAGCTTTGTATGATATGAGGTATTGCATGAAGGAGCACAAGTGAAAGTGAACATTAGTACATAAAATATAATATGATTTATTAATATTTCATATAGTTTGAATTCAACTTAATACAGATGATTCATTTATCTTTTAATTTCAATCGGACTATGTTCTTTAATTTAAAATTTGGATGTAGTCTTCTGATTATTGAATGATTAAATTATGATGCTTGTGTTTAATTTTTTTTTTCATATTTAATGCTTATGAAAGCTTACTTGACTTTTATTTGATTTAAGATATCACATGAGTAGCACAAGTGAAAGTTAACAATGACTCGTGAATAATGTAAGGTAAGTGTATTACGAAAATAAAAACTTATTATATGCAACAAATTAATAAATTCAAAGGTTAGATTATGAAAGAACAATAATTTGATTTAATACTTATGACTAGGAATCTAATCATAAGATTAAGTTAAATTCATGTGATTTATATTTTAAAAGAACTTCATATAATAGAAGGTAGTCTATTTCATAAATATACTAAGATGAATTTGAAAAGATATAAATACTACGATGATAATTAATAGAGTCTAAGTTTTACATTGTTAATTTGTATTAAATTTCTTTACACACTCAAATATTTATTTTTATACAAATATCTAACTCGTTACTTCTTCATTTGATTTTTTGTTACTTTTCATTTTAACTAATTTTGTGATATATTTTTCTTAAATTAATTTAGTAAATAAAATAATTTATTACTTATTAATTTTCTATATACCTATAATTAATTTGCTTAACTTTCTTATGCATTATGGATATTTTAATATTATATCTTACTCATATCGACTCACGAATATATTGAGACAATTTATATGTATGAATGGACAAACATTCAGTAATACTTTAAATAATGGATCAATGTTATGTATAATGTAATCAATTCACCAATTAGGTTTCTGAAATCCAGATACACTTAGAGCTTCAATAATGTAAAGGTATACAAATAAATAAAGTTGAGTAATCTATCTATCAAGTGGTACATAATATGTCAATATATCCAAACTTAAATCTTTAAGGCTTGTATTTAAAAGTTCTACATAGAGTTATGAGTGGTAATGAGCTAGATCAAAACTGCTTAATACTAAAATTTTATTTATTAACTCAAGCATAATTGGGTTTGAATGGGATTGAAAAGCTTGAAACATAATCTGGCTTTGGGCGAGTTTGAAAAGTCTAAAACCCAATCAAACTTTGGGCGGGCTTAAAAATCTTGAAAGCCTAAAGACTGGTTAAAGTCATTAAATCAGCCTCTTCAAACAATCAAAAGATAAAACTCTGCATATTTGGTGATGCTTGACATTCAAACATGATATTGTCCAGTTTATAAGCCATCATAAGTAAAAAGTGTAATAAGAAATTAACTAAATACAATTAGAAATATCACCAACATAGTATATGTAAGGATAAAAAATAAAGTATGTTCTTATGTCAACTCCTAAAACACCTTTATTCTTCTCCACTTCTCTCTCACCTCTCCTTTAAATAGCTAATTCAAGCACATCATATGGTTGCAGTTGGGTACTATAATCTTACTATTTGTCTCTATGCATATCGCACATTCTTTTTACCTTTTAATATCAATTATTTTTCAATTATCTCAACCAGTTATAAATATTTTTTATTATAAAACAAGAAACACTAAAAATCAGATCATGAGAGCACCAAAGATTTTTTTTAAGGCAACTTAAACAATAGAGGTAAATTACATTTAAAATTATGAACTTTGTCTGATTTTTCAATACTAGCTAAAACTATTTAAAAAAACAATAAAGTGTTCAAACGTTCAATTTATTACAAAGTTAGCCCATCATTAACATTTTAGTTAATGGTGGTGATGTAATGCGATAAGTCAACAAGACCCATTGACAAGTAAGCATCTGCATGACAAAATTATTAAAAATCAGTAAATTTATTAAAAATAATAATAAAAGACCTAATAGAATAACCAATATATAGAAGATATCTTCCAAAGCCTTTCTCTTTTCATTTGCCTTCACCCTTTACAATTATCCTAGTATCCAAAGGACATAAACGATAGGCATTACAAGGATGAGATAAGTACCATAGTCAACCTACAATATCACGGAAACTCACGTATGTAGAATAAGATTAGTGTCAAAAGCAAATGGCTCTCGTTTCTATATGAGGGTGACTAGGTAAAATTTATGACATGAAAGTACCCTACCATATATCTCATTCTTTAAGAAGAAACTCTAGTAAACCCACTAAAAATAAAGAGCAATGCTAAAATTTAGGGGACAATAGGTTAAATATGGAACAAAAATTCAAGCATATGAGCAATGTCATATTCCATAAATTAAAACATTAAACTACATATCATTTGATATGAATAAACTTCTTCTTTATTTTTTCCTTATCATGTATTAACGCTACTAAATTATTTAAAGGAGAGTAGAGATCTAATAAAAGGAATTGAAGAGAGGGAGAAAGAGATAACCAAACTTTAGAAGCAAATGAACCCCTAATTGTAAGGAGGAAGAGGACGCAATAGTGTCTAAAGTCTTTGGTTAGGTTACAAAAGGGAGAGGATATTACTTTTGGTAAAATTTATGGTTATTATTAGAATTATTTTTTAATTTTCAATAAATTTGCTGACATGTAAAATTTGTATCACATAGATGCTTGCTTGTTAATGAATCCTACTAGTGTGGTTCAGTAGAGGGTTAACGATGGGCTAGTTTTGTAATAAATTAAAAGTTCCAGTGTTTTATTATTACTTTTGGTAGTTTTAACTAGTATTGGAAAATTAAGAAAAAGTTTAGTGTTTTAAATGTAATTTACCCAACTAATAATTTACAGTGGAAAAGTTGATTATGGATAGAAATATGAAAATAATCATTGATTATATACGACATTACTTATAATACCTACTAATTTTTTATTCAAAATCGTAAACATTTCACACCACTTCCTTTACGTTTAAATATTAATTATTATAAAATACACTTAATTATGCAAAAAATTGATTAATGGATTACATGATTATTAATAAATAGATATTCCTTTATAATTGAACATATCTTCAAATAAACATCTAGAATGATGGTTAGTCTCATCTAGATCCACATCATATGCTTGTCACAATGTAAAATGAAAGTATAAGAGTATATGATAGATGATTATTAAAGTTATAAAAGTAAGATACTAACATATTATGAAGTATACAATTTATTGATAGGTCTATATTTTACATGTTTGTATAGGTTAAGCTAGTTGTTTTTTATAACTTTTATAGCATGTTCTATATATATTATAATGTTTTTCTATGTTTATTTCACTACCTTGTAGATGATAATTTTAAGATATTAACATAGAATTGAGTATAACTTTATCCGTAGTTAGCCAATAGAGGATATTTTAGAGTCAATGAGGAGATAAGAAGATGAAAATAATTTTGTAGAAGACATTAGAGGTTAATTCTAGCTTGAAGATGTGGGGAAATGGAGAAGTTGGTGGGAAAAGGAATAAAAAATGTCAAACTTGCTACAGAAATAGTTCTTGTCTTTCATGAAGTTCAAAGAGGTTGAGAAGTAAAAAAAAATTGATACTAAATTACTTCATGTGACTGCTAAACTTGTCATAATTTTACATAATAATTTACAAAAAATTAGCACTGGTTAAACTTGGTGTCAGGTGTCACATACTGATTCGTGATGTATAAAAGTTTTAGAAAAAAATTAGTGTTGATGTTGTTGCTGGTTAGTTGATGGTTCTTAAACATAATTTATGAGGATATGTTATTTCTCATATTCAAGCCTCTTAGGACTTTACTTTTCTAACCTTAACTATAAATGCTTGTATTAAGTTTTACTTATGAAAATTTTGGAAGGTGTTTGACATCCATATAGCTTTTATTTCTGTAGTTTTATATTATTAGTGTCAAGGAAGGATTTGAAGTAATTTTGGCAAAGACTATGACAACACTTTTATTACTTTCTTCCTTTTCTTCCTTTTATAACACATTCCCCTCGCACCTTCTAAGTTTCTTATAACTTTTCCCCAAAGATTGGTCATGGCGAAATTAGATAAGGAATTTCGGAATTTTTTTATAAGTTCTTTGAAAAATGCATGTTAACATTCCTTTTATTGATCCTTTAAACAAATGTCTTCTTATACTAGGTTTTTGAAAGAAATCTTATCCAATAAGGGAAGGTTTGAGAAGTTAAAGCTACATCTTTAACCAAAGACCGCAAGGCCATGACCTAAAACAAACTGCCTCCAAAATTTAAAGATTAGCTTTTATATTCCTTGTATTATCGTGAATATGAACTTTGACCATGTTGTTATGTAATTTAGGGGCAAACTTCAACCTTGTACCTCTATCAATTTATAAGAACCTTGATGTGGCAACGTGAAATGTAACATCCCATTGCTAGTGGTAAGGGGTAGGTTGGTAAATGTGAGTGACTAACAAGAGTTAGGAATGTATTCTACATGTTCATGCATAACTTGCTACATACTTAGACTTGATTGTTGCACATGAAAATACT
>JANIJH010000008.1:23428656-23440399 GCA_024520975.1 Erythroxylum areolatum
CATAAAATAAAATAAAATATATTAAATAATTAATACTAATATTTTTATATAATTAATAATAAAATAATAAACCTTCTGCAACAACAATTTTAATATAAGGGGTATAATAGTCATTTATTATACATTAGATTTCATTCCATCCATATTCCAAACAACATTTTACTACATTACATTATTAATTTTTATATAATTAATAATAAAATAATAAACCTCCTGAACAACGATTTTAATATAAGGGGTATAATAGTCATTTATTATACATTAGATTTTATTTCATCCATCTTCCAAACAACATTTCACTACATTACATTATGAATTATTCCATTCTTTTAAACAACTTTTCACTATATTACATTCATTTCCATTATAAATCATTTCGTTCCGTTATGTTTCATTTCATTCCATTCTATTAATTAATATCCAATCAAACAGGGCCTAAGCTAGAAAAACTAGCTAGCATCAATAGTATAGTCGCATATAATGAAACATATATTTAGTTTAATACTTGTGGAGCTATTATCCCTATCTTACTGGTATTTCTTTTGTCAACTGTTAAAGCAAGTTTCAAGAATTCCTTATCTATGTGCTATAGCTCAAATTAACTTTATGTGCTATAAGATACATTTTGATTCTACATATAATGTATGAAAGAGGTGTTTCCCTTTGCATAATTGGTTTTTAAAGATCCTACAATTTATATTTTTCCGAGTTGCATAAACCAAGTAACTCGGTGTGATTTTGTAAACCAAGTAATCCTCATCATTTTACTTTGAGCATAATAACTCCAATCTACAACGTGCTTTCATTCATCAGGCAATGAAGTTAAAGAACATAGTTTCAGAAATCCTTTCCAAATATATGAGATGAAATCACATTTGAAAAATAGATGCTCTAGAGATTTCGACTATTACTGACAAAGTACACATATAATAGGAATAAGTAGGAATTTAGAAATTCTATCCAAGGTGCCAAGTTTACCCCTAATTACTAGCCAAATCATGAAAAAGGCTCGATAATGGGTCTATTTAAACCATTCTTGGCCAAACCATTTCACCTTAATGCCCTGGTTCCTTAGTAAAGCTTTATAGTATCAATTTGAATATAGGCCAAAGAAGGTTTTATTCCATTCCTTTATACTACATCATCTTCGTTATGCTTAAGCCTTAAGTTTAACATACAGATGACAAGTGTAGATCTTAGTAGCTGATTAAAAACAAAATCTCCATGAGCCAACACCTCTCCAACTAAAGCACTAATTGGCATTGCAAACTTTAAATGGTCGAGTTCCAAAATCCTATCCTAAGGGCCTTGAGGGCTCCATTTATTAGAATAAAAGGATGTTTGTGATTTGTTTCCTACTATATGTAGGAATTCCTTCCTTACACTTTCTCTTAACTTAAGGATGTGCTTCAAGGTCCATAAAGAATTATATTTAGATTGAATCCTCCAAAAAAAAATTCTTTTATATAGTAAACATGAACCTATTTCATGTATAATTCATGCATATCCTTAAGCAATCTCCAAATCCTTTAATTATTAACACCTAAAGATAACATCCTAATCGACCTTCCTCTTTAGGTAAACATATTTCTTCTTAATTGACTTTAGTCTCTACATCCCTTATAAAGTTAGTTGACCATAGAAATCTCCTCCAATTATATCAATAGTTTTGTTAATTATCACTGGAAACTTTATATGTCTGTGATGTCTATTACATATATATGTCATTGAAAACAAAATTAATAAGTTAAGCTCTCTTAAATATAGAAAGCCTTTTATTGGACCAATTTTGGAATCTTCTTTGAATCTTCTCAATTAAAGGATGGAAGTTAGTGAATGTCGGCTTTTTTTAGAGGAAATGGGAATGCCTAAATACTTAAAAAGGAACTTCAAAGCATTCAAGCCTGTAATAGATGAAAAGCAAGCTTTATTTGAAAAGGAAGTTGTTGGCAGATATATACCACTCTTTTCCTTGTTGATTGATAAACCTAATATGTTTTTAAAAACATTAAGGCCATTCATTAACGCATTCAGAGAGCTTGGTCATCTTTAAAAAAATAAGATCAGGTCAATCGTAAAAGACAAACAAAAGATTTTCAAAATTTTGTGATATTTAAATTGCTTTTCCTATTGCATAATCCTCCTTAACAATCTGACAAGAATCTTCAAACATAAGGTCAAAAAATAAGGTAAAAGGGATTAACTTTGCACAAAAATCTTGCTATTTTAATCAACTTGATTGGATCCCCATTTACTAGAACCTTATAGGAAATAGTTGAGAAGCATTGCTTTATCCAATCAATAAAGATTTGAAAAGTCTGAAAGCCTTCAGAGCATTCAATATAAAGTTCTAAACTAATGAATCAAAAATGTTATTTAAATTTAGTTTGGGAGCACAATTGCCTCTTAAATGCTTCTTGTTATAACTTTGAAAAGCTCTTGAGTGGTTAGGATGTTATCTCCAATTTTCCTGCTATAAAGGCTTATTGTGAAGCATCCACATAAGCTGCAAACACTTGCTTGAGTCTTTTTACAATGAGTTTAGAAATAATTTTGTAAATAAAGTTATAAATAAACTATAGGCTTGTACTTTTTAAGGGTCTTTAGGGCTATGTTTTTAGGAATGAGACAAAAGTGAGTCATGTTTAGTTCCTTCAACATTTTTCTATTCCTAAAAAATGTGAGAAATGCACCAATCACTAACCCCTTAGTATAGATCCAGGATTTTAGAAAGAAATGGCCATTAAAGTCATTAGAGCCTGGAGTTTAAAACCATTGAGAGAATATAACTCTCTTTCTAGATCACATTCATTAAAAGGCTTCTAAAGCATTAATTTGATCACGAATGATTAAGCTAAGCAGCTACAATAAAGAACTATATTAATTAGGGAACCTAGAGGATAAGAGAAATAGGTGAAAGCTTCCCGAAGAATGTCTTTTCGAGCAGTATAGGTTATAAAATACTATCTAGAGCCACCATTCTATTAGTGAGACTTCTTAAAAGGCTTGATTTATGAAAGAAGGATGTGTTTTTATCACCATCTTTAAGCCAAATAAATCTTAATCTGTACATCAAGAGTCAAAGATTAAATGATAAGTGCAAATTGTTACATAGTTTATACCCTTATTTTATACTGTTTTAAATCATTTACATAGCACATTTGGGCAAAAATTGTTGCACTTTAACATTAATAACCCAAGTTTTTTAGTTTTTTATTTTTCTTTCAAAAAAGGTCTAAATTATATTGAATATTTTCTTATATACTTTGTGGATTTGAAAAAGGAAAGTCTAAAAAATAACTTACTAGCAAAGCACAATCCAACAAAATAAATAGCCCATAAGCAAACAACCTAAGGAAAGCAAAATTCCCAGCGCCAGAAAAAGATGTTATGGTGGAGGAGTTGCATACACCCAACGTCTTCAACTCCAAATCGGTTTGAAGTGGATAAGATAAGTAGAAATCACTAAAGAATCTAACACTATGTGACTCTTGGAGACATTCTTGAGCCTATAAAAGTGATGGAGTAGTGGGGAAGAGAGTAGCAGGCAGTCACACGAAGGTGAGAGCTCCGAGAGATATGTCATCCTTCGAAGGTAGGTTAAAGTTAGGAATTGTTGCAAAGAGCATCTGTGAGTGAAAAAAGGGCCATATCCCACCTATTTTGAGCTAGTTTAAGGCTGGTGGAGGAAAATTATAGACTAAGAGAGATGGTTTGAGATTTGCGAAGTTAGAGCAAATCAAATGAGTTTTCTTAAAACCCTTATTCCTTTTGTTTCTGATTTCATATGCTTGATTTATTCTTAGTTGATAAATTTCAGTTTAGATATGCAAGCTTGAGTATTTAGGATATTATTTTTCTAGATTAATTAAATTTATATTGAGTAGATTAAACAATAATGCAATTGATCAAATTTCTGCTTTGGTTAAATCATGTTCTTATTTGATTGGGGACATCCTTGATTACTTAAATGTGATAAGTTGAATCAGTGGTTCTTTTAGAGTTTTATGGCCTGGAATTTAGTTGTTCTTCAAACAAATTATCAAGTGTTGATTATTATTTCTTGTTCTTGACACGTTTTTATGCTTAAATTGAGCTAGTTCAATTTTAAAGAGTGAAAGGGGATAAGTAGGAACCAATTGGTTAGTTTTTTACATTTAACTTGATAAATGGGCTGGAATCTCAAGATATGTCGAAATTTGCAAGACTAAACTAAAATTTAAAACACTACTCATTCATTCGTGAATTTTATACTAGTTTTATTTTTATTTTTTATTGTTTTGATTATTATATTTGATTTGAATATCAAATGCCCTTTTTTATATGTGTATTACCTTAGCTAAGTTCATAGGTTTCCATCATTGCTTTGGGTTTGGATTTTTCCATATTTTAGGTCAATGATGAGGTTAATATTATATGTAAAGACAACCTAGTCGAAATAATTATCTTTTGAAGCTAAATTTCTTGTGTTATTGTAATCAAAATAGGATTATCAATCTTATGTTGTGAATTGGAGTTATGCATTTAATAATTAATTGGCTGTCCACTTCTTCATGTCTTTTAGTTTATTAAAGTAAAGGTTGCAAACTTAACTTGATGTCAATAACTTGGATTACTTTAATTGATGCTTAAAATTGAGTATAATTATTAATTCACAATAAAATGAATAATTGAATGAAGAATGATTAAGTTGACATTGATTTCATGCATTGTTAGAGATTTCATCATGTTGATAATTTTATATAAAAAGCTTTTATACTGCAAGTATACAGACCGTAGCTTATAGTATAAAAGATATTGTTCCTACAAAGATTAGAACCTAAATAATTTTTAAGTGGGCTTAGAGGGATTAATTTAAAGCTCATACTTAATTTACTTTAATACCAACCAATCAAGAACCTAATCTATAAAGAAAGATTTACTTGAGTTTTAGGCCTTTTGTGAGTGAATAAAATTTGTAATAAGTGGTTATGCGATTGTTTAAGATTGTTTTTTTATCTAAACTTAGGGCCCTTATGGAAATCACATTTTTAAAACAAATTATAACCTCATTTGAATCTTAATTCTCAATAGTCAAGACAAAATGAGGCTTTTTCAACTAATTTGACCCTTACTCAAGTGCTTAAACTAGGCCTAAATCCAAAAATAAAATGATATTTTATTTTATTTTTCTTATTTTCTTTTTAAGCTTGTTTAAAGGATTGATGCGGATACATGACCTAATAAAGGGGTAAGAATGGGAAAAGAGAAAACCTATTAAATGATTTAATAAATTTTTTGTTTTTCTAAAAAGACCCCATTTCTTTTTCAAGCCTAATTTTGTTTAATGTTTGAGTAAATAAGATTCATATTTTTAATTGACCCTATAGGCTCATTAAGATTAAATTATTGACTTTTACTTGGATAGAAAATTAAAAAATTAAAACTTACTATCCCATTAGAATTAAATTTATTTCTTTTATTTGGTTTAATTTCAGAAAATTAGTTAGGAATGTTGGCTCCTTAGGAATTATGTTCTTTCCTTTGTTTAAGTTTGAGCTTTTAGGTCCATAAGAAATATTATCATTTTCTTTATTTTTGTTTTTAAGTAAGAGTATATTAGCATATTAGGTTTGATTCTTTGAAATCTTTAATTTTAAACCTCACTTCTCTTAAACAATAAGCATTAAGGTCCATTTTGTCATTTCTTTAAACAATTTAAATCCCAATTCCTTTTAGAAATATTATAGTCCTTTTTAAGGATCCTTTTATCCTTTTAAATGAAAAGCCTTTCAGTAACTTTCTTTTGTCCCTTTCATATTTTTCTTTTTTATCATCATTTTCATATAAATAAAATTTGTTCATTTTTAACAAAAGTTAAATAAAATTTTATATTTCATATTATTCTTTTTATCATCATTTTCATTGCATTTTCATATAAATAAAATTTGTCATTTTTAACAAAAGTTAAATAAATTTTTATATTTAAAGCCCTATGATATACTCTAGGCATCTTTATGAATTTTATATTAAACTATAAGTCAAATCATAAACTCTTAGGAATTCGTCCATATATTTTACATTTCATTTCAACCCTTAGCCATCACCCAAAGTTCTTTATTTTTCCCCCTAATCAATCCATAAATTCCTAACACTTTTTCTACTTTAAAATATGAGATTTTTCTTATTAGAACCTTTTTATTCCTTTTTCTTAAATTTTTATTAAATAATTTAAAGTGGCAATTCTATTGATTTTTTTGTACTTTCTATCCCATCTCTATTTAAGGTGTTCAAAAAATGCTGGTGATAAAATGTTTTATCGAAAAAGAAAAAACTTTTAAAACTTGCTTATCAATAATGACCAAAAAGTATATTTTAGCACCATATCAAATCTTTAAATGTTGAGAAACTAAATCTAAGTAAGTTCATGATGGTTTCAAACACATTTTCAATATTAATTAAATATAGTAAACTTTGACTTTGATCGAAAACAAAATTCATAAAATGTTGTAGTTTGAATCTTATTTTAAATAGTATCGTCTTTCTTATTTCTCTCTAGCCTATACTTGTCATTTGGAAATTATCGTAACCTAATTACTGAAATCTTTATGTTGGCTCTTTATTATATTAAGGTCATTATTATAGTCATTTAAGATATTACTATACATGAGAAAGGAATGCCAAATAAATCAAGGCAATTAAAATATTAATGTATTAATTTATTTATCTATGGTTAGATGGACTGACCTTAGGTGGGTTTATATAGACAAATCAGTAGAAGGTGCTCAAAGAGTGAATCATGTGCTGATAAATTATATAATAATCAAGCATTAGTAAGTCTATATGCAATTTGGCTTAATACTTAATAAGCCATCCTATATCAATGGATATTATGTATGATATAGTAACATAATAGCTTCAAATAAGGAATAAGGTGGGAGAACATGGAAGAGTGGACTGATTTGTCAAACCTCCACTTTAAACTTGTCTTACTTTTATAATAGTGAACTAAGTGGTTGGGTATGTCAATCACCTTTTAAAGTAGTTATTACATGGTTAGGTATGTTAATCATCTGCTAAATTCATGTATTTAGAGCTTTTTTACCCACTTAATTCTAATCTCGGTCTTCAAATATTCAAATACTAAATAACTTATAGGATAATACTTTCAACATTTAGGGAGTTTGAATCGTTGTTCCTATGTAACTATTGTGAAAGTTAATAAAGGTTAATAATGTTGTTGTATCTTTGGTATATTTTTTCACTTTTTTTGCTTATTTTATATGTTCAGGTATAAATACTTGTTTTTCTTAAGCTTTTATGTGAAACACTTTTAAATCCTAGAGATTCAATAAGCTTGAATTAAGTGGTGCGAACTCAATAGTTTATACAAAATTAAGACTACATTTATTATTATTCTTAAGAAAATAAATTTTGAAATATATTTGTAGATCATTATAAACAATCAACAAATGTTCAAATTAAAATGATCAATTTACAATACTACATAGTTATAAATTATATAAAATTGAGCTTGTGATCATGGTTACATTGATTCTAAGTATTTTGGTTATTCTTTATTAAAGTAATAATAAGGCTTACAGCTTGATCATAAATTTAAAAAGTTGGTTATACTTAATGTGATAACAACATTGTACAAGAATATAAGAATTAATCTACATATAATTGCGTTCCTATTAATATGATTCTAGGTGAATAAATTTAACATCTAAACAAATTTGACTATATTAGATTTGTTAAATGACATTAAGAATATCATTCAAAATATGAGTAAGATTAATGATATCTTCTATATCACATGACATTGGAGTTATTGGAACAAGAGAAACCTATAAATGGTTGGAAAAAGAATAATATAAATTAGTTATAAATACATAAAAACTTATACACTTAAATTCTATGCATTATAAAAGTTTTCATATTTTACAGTTGATTCATAAATCCCCTTAAAATAGTATACTTGAACTTGTAATGTTATTTTCCCTTATAAGGATAATATAAAATAACATTTTGGATTACTTATTGTTTTGAAATAAAATTATATTAAACTATAACATTTTGGATTACATAAAATAAGATATATATTTATTATCGAAATTTTGACTAATAATTTACTAAAATCTTTAGTAGTTCTTTACATTAGAGTTTAACTGAGTCTTGCATTAACATGATATATATGTAAAACACGTAATTCAAACCATTCAATTAAATTAATTAACATTTGGGGTATGAAATACTAATTGCTTTGTTTTTTGGACTTTAGATTATCAATTATAATCTATTGTATGGTTGTATCCACAATTAAAATATAACTTCCTTTTCTAATTAAGTAATTCAAATAACGTTATTTATTCTAAAAATTCTTTCTTCTTTATTTTCCAATATACCAATTAGTTGAATATTCCAAATTTCATCATACAACTATTTTTCTTTTAAAAAGGACTTTTAAATTTGTATTTTATAAGTTCCAGTTAATGTGTAGAATACCATACTATTTCGATTAGTATTGATTGAAATATGTCATACTGGTCAAAAAAAGGGTATAGAACACACTCATACCATTTTTATTTTTAATATAGATTGATACCCAAAATGCTGATTAATAATGGTTTGAGAATGAAAAATTGAAATTTTTGAGGAATAATTAAAAAACAAAATTTATTCCTAAATCTTTTTAACTCTAACCTACTTGTCATCCTCCAACTCTCCCTCTTACAACTTTAGCAAGTTTGTTCTCCCTTCTATGTGCTTTTGCCTTTTACTCCTTTCCTTAACTTCACCATTCAATAAATTATCATCATCACCACTGCATCTCCCCTCTCTGCCAATCCACTTTCTCCTCTTGTCATCCTCCCATCTGCTTTCCTCTACCCACCACTCACCAAGTATTTGCTACTAGCTTGTAGGGTTGCACTGTTGAGTCACTGCTACTAGGTCCTCTACTCTATCCTTATTGTTGCCATCAACAACAGTCCTTTCCTAAGTGGTTTTGATGTGTGAATAGTTGAAAGATAGGCATTTAAATGAATGCAAATAAATTAAGCCTGATTAGTTGATGATCTTTTTGTCTTATAATGTCTTTAGGAGCAAATATATCGATAGAAGTGTTATTTGTGTAGTAAAAACTACCAAGGTCTCATGGGTCATAGTTAAAGGAATGATGTTGTTGGAGATGTTTATAGCATCATTACATAAATTTATTAAGTTGTTGAGGTGGAGATAATAAGGCTTTACATATAATTTTGTAACTTGAAACCAATAAATTTAATGATATTAGTCAGTTTTGTTGTAATCTTTTACTTGTCTATAGAAAATATATTTGGGTTTTGTTTTTGATCCATTTTTTAGTATTAAGGACAAAAAGATATGGAAAAAAGTGAAAAATGTTAAGGAAGAGCTAAATCTCGAATGTTTTGATATATTAAGAATAACTTTGAATAATACTTAATGATTTGTATTATCAATTATGTGCATATAAAGGCAGCTTTTAAGAGTTGCCTTTTAGTATTATAATTTATGAGAATACACTCAACATAATATGAAATTGTGAATGGTTAAGTAATTATTTTTTACTTTTTATTTTTATAATAAAGCCATTTATGTATTATGCATTGTCAAAGGAAAGATGTAAGATATAAGAAATTGTTGAACATTTTAAATGCAACACTACAGGAAATTGTATTTTTAGTGAAAATCAAAGTTATCACTAAAAGTAGTAATATTTGTCATTATTATTAATAGTATCCAATCTTTGTAGTCGTCACCTCCCGTCATAAATACCTCCGTCACTAATAAAATAATGACTTATTTAAAAAATGTTCACAATTATGCAACACTTTTGTGACACAAATATTGATACTAAAACTTGTTAAATGTATAACAAAATTATATGGTCACAATAACTATACATATTTATGACAAGTTTATCGTCACAAATAATATAAAGTAGTGACGAATTAAGTCATAACAGTACTTCATTTTACTGTGACAAAATTGCAGACACAAAAACCTATCAAATGTGTAACAACACTATATGGTCACAACAACTAAACTTATTTATGACAAGTTTGTTAACACAAATAATATAAAGTAGTGACGAATAAAGTTGTAACAGTACTTCATTATATTGTGACAAAAGTGCTGACATTAAAACCTATGGAATGTGTGACACCACTATATGATCACAATAACTTTACATATTTATGACAAGTTTGTTGACACAAATAATATAAAGTAGTGACGATTGAAGTCGTAACAGTACTTCATTTATTGTTACAATATTATCGCTACTAAAATAATTATAAATAGTGACAAAATATTTCTAACTAATAAATTTTTTATTAGTGTCCATTACTTCTTAATCACTAATATTTTAATAAAAAGTGTCAACATCATTTCGTCATAAAAATGAAAATTGGTTCTTACAAAAAGTATTATCGCTAATGTGTTTATTATTATCACAATTAAAACTATCAATTCATCAACGGAATTACATTAGCTGTAAAACAAATTTGCATCAATGGCTATATTGTATAATAGATTTCGTCATAAGTATGAAAGTTATATGTTACAATAATGTTGTCACTAAATAAAGAATATATGATACAATAAGTTTATCACTAATGCCTTATCATATACATCAGATATGTGTAACAAATCTTCACTAGAAAACCCGATGATTGAAGAGGTTGAGTAGGCATTAATGAATCTTTTCTCCTACAAATGAAAATTGTGAAATGACAGAAGGTAACGAAAAGAAGGATGTCTTGAAATTAACAGCGAATGCAGAATCATTTAAAGAGCAGGCAATACCAAATTGGGAGCACAAGAAGAGGTATCAAAGTCAGATGGAAGCGAATAGGAAGATTTCTTAAAACTCATGCCAAACATTAATGTTTCAACCAACAACATGTAATTTTGTTACAAAGGAAACAGAGAATGAAACCAAATTGAACTTCAGAAAGTTAAATTATATACCTCTTTAGCGCTTCCTCCACCGTGATCACCATTCAGGGTTTGTCCATGGTCGCCCATAACAAGAAGGAAAGTGTTTTCATGCAAGCCACCTGAACTAGACTCACCATCTAGAATTCTGATAAGCTTCTGCAGTAGAATTTGTGGTAAAGCATTATCAAATAAGAATTAAGCATGCAAGAAAGATTAAAACCAACAGACAAAGGCAACTTTATAATGGAAACAAGATGAGCTTATTCTACCATAAGAAACACATGTGCAATGAGAAAGTTCACATGTATAGTAGAGTCAATGAATAAACAACCAATGTGTATTGAGAAACTTCACATGTATGGTAGAGTCAATGAAGGTAGGACATCTAGAACAATAGAATACCCAAAATTTTGCAAACTTCACCTTTCAGTCACTAAAGACCAACAAAAGCTCAGTTTCTAATTCACTTCTTATATTCTTTCCAAACAAATTCTAGGCATTAATCTAACATTAATAGCTGAAAGTTTGTGTCTTTCCCATGATTTCAACAGGGATGTTTAGAGTACCAATAAGTATTAAATTTAAATGAAAGAAACATGAAGTAGTTTAGTTCATTTTGATGAGAAAATTTCGCTTTGATGTTTTGAAAATATATTCTACATGGCCCAAGTCATCAAGCTAAATTTTATTTCTATAATTCTTATAGGTGCGGAATTTTTAATGTTCATCTGCAATCTTAAATTTTGAGTTCAATATATTTCAAAACTTGTTGTACATGATAAAGGGACTGGACCAC
>JANIJH010000008.1:23442630-23465342 GCA_024520975.1 Erythroxylum areolatum
ATAAAGAAATCAAAATAAAATTTGGAGTGAAAGTGAAAGATAGACCTAAATAATATATGGGAAATGGGAGACATGGGAATAGCAACAACAGAATTAACAATAATGAAAAGAGACCTGTTGTATGAAGTTGTCTTTAATAATAGCAGGAGCACCAAAACTATTACTGACATCTATAAATGTCGACAGTCCAACAATAGTGAAGCCCTAGTATATTTAAAACAACATATAAACACAATCAAAGTGGTACCAAAAAACATGAAAAGTTTTTGTTAAGAATCACTGAATAATTAAAGAATAAAAACTGGAAAAGTTAAAACACCAGTGAAGACCTTCAGACGTTCAAGACTAGTTGTAGGGGGTCTGCAATAGCTTTAAAAATATGTGAAGTCTAACACATATCAAGCACAATAATTTTCAAAACAAGAATCAATAGCCACGAATTAATTTTATTGAATAAAATCCAGAATCAACTCATGTAGAAATTCAAAAACTACATCCCATCTTTGAAACCCAATAAGAAATTATTTGACTCAAATAAAACAAACTTTTATAACAAAAAGTTGATCAAGTAACAAAAAAAAATTTGTCACTAAAATTACCAATAATTGTGAGCATAGTAATAGTTCAGTTGTTGTGACAATATTAAATGGACACTAACTAATTGAATTTTTATTGACAAAAGTTTTCGTCATAATAAG
Source organism: Erythroxylum areolatum (assembly GCA_024520975.1). NCBI lineage: Eukaryota > Viridiplantae > Streptophyta > Magnoliopsida > Malpighiales > Erythroxylaceae > Erythroxylum > Erythroxylum areolatum. Next base: position 23,443,329 of record JANIJH010000008.1, read on the forward strand.
TACATAGGCTTTTAATAACAAAGCTTAGTGCTAAAAGAAATTTTGACAATTTAATTGTGAAATGACTAAATTGTCACAATTCCCATTATATTAATGACAAAAAATAAATCATCATAGTTAATCCAACCAATAGTATCAATCAATTGTTTTGTCACAAGAAACCTCATATCTATGACGAAATAATACTTAGGCGCACAAAAATTGTCACTAAATTACAAATGGTAGTGACCATAGTTATAGTTTGGTGATTGTGACAATATTAAGTAGATACTAATTAATTGAATATTTATTGAAAAAAGTTTTTGTCACAACAAGTAAAATATTGTGTGGCGATAAACCTTTTTGTCACAACAAGAAAAAATATTAGTGACCAAACTATGTTTTGTTACAACAAATAAAAAATATTAGTTACCATCATATGTTTTATCACAATTACAATTAATTCCCACCAAAATTATTTTGGCGCCAAATTTCATGGGCTTTTACTAACAAAACTTAGTGATAAAATAAATTTTAATACTATTAGTATATTAATAGTGAAAATTTAACTGTGAAAGATACTAAATTGCCACAATTATCATTATATTAGTGACAAAAATATAAATCATCACAAATAATCCAAACAATAATGTCAATCAATTGTCTTGGCACTAAAAAATATTGTATTTGTGATGACAAAAATAGTTAGTCACAAAATAATTGTCATTAAATTACGAATAGTTGTGACTGTAATTATAGTTTGGTTATTGTGACAATATGAAGTAGACACCAATTAATTGAATATTTATTGACAAAATTTTTTATCACAACAAGTAAAATCTTATATGACGATTAACCTTTTCGTAATAAAAAGAAAAAAAAATTAGTGACCAAAGTATATTTCGTCACAACAAATAGAAAATATTAGTTACTAACATATGTTTTGTCACAATTACAATTTATTTCCACCAAAATTATTTTGGTGCCAAATTGCTAGGCTTTTAATGACAAAACTTAGTGATAAAAGAAAATTTGACACTATTAATATATTAATAGTGATAACTTAATTGTGAAAGATACTAAATTGTCACAATCACTATTGTATTAGTGACAAAAAAATAAATCATCACAGTTAATTCAAACAATAGTGTCAATCAATTATTTAGTCACAAAAAACTTCGTATTTGTGACGAAACAATAGTTAGTCACAAAAAATTGTCACTAAATGTCTTAACTCTTGTAGTGCAAGTACACTTTTTTTGCAGTTTCCTTTATACTATCCATTTAACTTTTTAATATCTTCAAATATAAATCGTACCCTCTATATTAGGAAAGCATTTATGTGGACATGTTATAGTTATAACTCATAATAAGATATGAATATGGTAATGACATTTATAATAAATTAGCTTTATGGATTTTATTTTTCATGTATTTGTATATAATCAATTTTCTCATAATTGATTTTTGAAATTTTAAAGCTAAGTAATGATGGTAAATGCAAAAAAAATATTTATATATGAAATTCATTTTGACATATGTCTTTATTTATTTTTACATATAAATGAAAAGACGTCCAAGTACTCTTAATAATTCAACCTCTTCAGGAAGATTTAATGATCTAGCTTAAGCTCATGCTAGAATGACTCTCCGTATGAAGAACTATACTATTTATTTTATATTGCAACAAATATCTAAAAGGTGGGAGGATCATCAAATTAAAGAAAATTTTAGTTAGGATTAAAGATGAAGTGGAATCACCTAAGAAAGTTAGTTGTGATGTAAAATGCCAGAAGAAAACTTTGGTTGAAGAGTATTATAATGAGAAAGAAAAAAGTCAAAGGTTGAACTACAAATTTTGGTATTAAAAATTCTTTTTGTAGTAATTAGGATGATGTTGGCAATATTGAAAGAGGTATTCTCACCCATTAAGAAGGAATTGCTACAATTGATGTGAGGAGGACAAGAAGAAGGTGTCTAACTTTTTTTCTCCATGACCAACTCCTAAAGCTCAACATTGGATTCATAATGCATTACAATCTAAAGAAGTAGTTTATAATAAGAACATGATAATAACTTGATGGTACTATGACGCAGGTGTCTCATTAATGTTGCCCAGTCTTATTATTTCCACCCATGGTTGATGTTATTTCCTCCTACAATCCAAGATGTAAAGTCTTTCAATTGAAAACTATATAGGTAGTCTTTTGAGTAGCTCTATTTGTAAAATAAAAAAGTTATTTAAATGCAAAAAATATAAAACTTGGGCATCTTATTTATGTCTGATAATTGGACAAATAGAAGACATGAGCAAAGTATCAATTTTTTTAGTTTATTAAACTAAGGGGACAATGTTTTTGAAGTCTATTGATATATCTAACCTTGTGAGAAGTGTTGATACTCTATTTAAGATATTTGATGAAGTTGTGAATGAAGATGAGCTTAAAAATATTGTACAATTAATCACTAAAGATGATGCTACTTATAACAGAATTGAAAAAAGTTTGCAAAGTAGGTATAATTATTTCTATTAGACTCCTTTTGCTACACTTTGGATTGATTCGATGCTAAAAAATATGTGAGCTGCTAAATACTTTCCTATTATCGATGAAACTATGTAGAAAGTTAAAAAAGTACATATGTGCATCTACAATCGTACATATATTCTCAATTTTATGAGAAATGATTTTCTTCAATGGTAGGAATTTCTGTCGTCCTACCATTATAAGATTTAAAACTAATTTCTTATCACTTTAGTGTTTTATTCAAATGAAGAAGGAGTTGAGACATTTGTTTATAACTGATAAGTAGACTGTATCTCAACATGTGAAGTTTAATGTTAGAATGGAGGTTTCCAAAATTATCTTGAAGGTTATGAATATTGATCTAAATCAATTTGTCTTTTGAGTTTATGAACTTTTAGTAAGAGTACTTTATATGTTAATATTGATGAGAAGGCAACGATGAGTTACCTTTATGATGTCACAGAGAGGAAAAAGAAAGCAATCAAAGCTAATTTAAAAAATAGGTCTTCCTTGCATACACCTTATCTTGCAGTCATCAATGAAATGTGAGAAATATAACTTTACTTTTTATTATTTATTACTAGGACATTTCTAAATTCTAGCATCTATTAGATTTTAGGAAAAAATTGAAATTAATAAGGAAATGCGATTAACCATCATAATAATTGTTTTGCATGACATCAAGATCTCTTTAGTTTACAAAATGAGTTATTTAAGGATGCAAGTGGTGATTTTGAGATATTACAAATACATCAAAAAGACAAATTTAATCCAAATATATATTTCTTCACTTTTGCTATTTGTTGAAAATAAATCATTACTTTATTTTATTTATAAGATTACTTTTGTTGTCTTACAGTCTCTTGATGAGATCAATTTGAAAGTGACATTCTAGAACTGTAAAGGTTTGCAATTCAAATTCTTAGTCAATATGCGAGTGCAATTGAGTGTGAAAGAAATCAGAGTACGTTTAAATTCATCTATTCTAAAAAAAGAAAAAAGAAATATATTAGAACATAAAAGATTAAATACTTTGGTCTTTGTTCGATACAACTTGAAACTTCAAGAATGGTACGCTATCTTCATTATTAAGTTGAATATGATTTCTTATAATTTATTAATAATTTAATTTTATTTGTTTATTAAGACTTTTAATGAACAAATAGTTCTATTAATTCAATTTTCCTTGATCATATCAATCTTTCAATGGATTAAGTTTATGAGGAACTAAATTTTATAGATGAAAGTAGCTTGAAAGATAATATTGAATGAGAAAGTATTGATATATCGGTTGCAATGAGTTTAAATGATGAAAATGATTATACTCCCAACAATAATGAGAATTTTGTGGTAAATAAAAATTGAGGTGAATGCGATTTGAGCAAATATATCATTCAATGAAGTTTCATTTTTTTTCAATTTCACTTATATTTTGATATATATGTTATATATATATAATAAATCTTCTAACTGTAAATATTTTTATTTTTGATTTTACTTCTATTGTGTTATGTTTACTGCAAGAACTCTTATTATGCTTAGAGACCTATATTATTTTTATTATATAATGTTTTGATGCAATTAATTGTAATATTTTGAATATTTTATATTACTGTTATTTTTTATTTGTATAAGAATTAAATAATCCCTTTTTTGTATCAATTATAGTTATTATTTATATAATAAATATAAAAAATACTAATAAGAATAATTGTTATATTAAATTTATAATATTATAAATTTTTAGATATAATTGAAGTAAAATAAAAATTAATATAGTATAATATTATTAAAAAATTATTTCATAGTTTTATAAAATTTAATGGTCTTTCCCTCAGAAAAAAAAAATAATGGTCTAAAACGACCTGTAAGTCTGTAACAGAGCTAAATCCAATTATCAGCTTGGTATTAATAAACATTGATTATGTTGCAATCCGCTGAAAACCCAAAACATCCTCTACTCTACATCCTTGAACCCTCTGGAAGCCTCTCAACACGGTGGTCTAAAAACCATGGAAAGCCATCTTCCACCACAGTTGACGATGGTGAGTTGCTTCTCTTCAAATTCAAAACTCTCATGTAAAGTTGACGTTCTCTGACTGGTCCTGCTCTCATTAGCAGGACGCGAGTCATCAGGAACAAGCGGAGCGGTCTCCCTCACTCGGGGATTGCTTGAAGCTGTTGAAAGGGGACAGAGACGAGCAAAGACTTGCCGGTTTGCTTCTCGTCACCAAATTTTGCAAAGGAGACGACCTCGCCTCTCTCTGTACCATCTACGACGCTCTCGGCTCTGCCTTTTTGCTTAGGCTCTTGAGGACTGGTACCCTTCTCCGACTTATTCTTTTTAGTTAACTCATGACCATTGAAGTTTCTAAGTCTTTTCATTTCTCGCAGTTTCTAAGGTAGTGTCGGTTTGTCTTTCTTTTGGCTTTCGTGGTGAATACTTATTAGGTATGGGTAAGGGTATCGCCGGTGGCAGTGAAGCAGAGAACCGTGAAGCGTATTTGCATTTGGCAATTACAGTTCTGGCGGCATTTTGTCGTGTTCCTGATATAGCTTCTTCTGCAGAAATGATTTCCATGATTCCACTCATTCTGGAAGTAATGTCTCAGTAAGTTTCTTATCTCTAATTACTTTTAAAACAAACTGGTTACTTTAAAGAACAACACAAGCGCACGCATGTGTTTAAGCACTTAATGTTAAAAGAATGAAGTTCATGTGTTGTCATTATTTCTAAAATGACAAAGATTTTGTAGTTTGAAGCTTAAGAGAAACACAAAAGGTAGCTAGCAAAGCAAACTTGTAAGATTTGTAAAATGATGATTTGGAATCGATGAGAACTTTACCAAGAATGTTGATATTTGGTTGGAGCACATAGGAGTATTGTAATGGTTGACGTGGAACATAGATAACTCTTTGGTGGTTTGGGGAATAGGCTGACAGACGTGGGAATTACTAGCAATGCACTTGTCAATTTTTTGGGCATTAGAACATGAAAATTTTCTATGTGACTTGCCGGAAACTGTTACTGGATTCAATATTCATTGATGGAAGGAAATTTTGATAAGGATTTGGTTTCATTGTATATAGACTGCTTAGGGCTGTTGTATCATCTTACTTGTCAGTATTTTATTTGTGTCTTCATGTATGCTAATAAGTTTGTTTTCCCTAAATCATAGATCAACTTCACCTGTTCTTGAAGAATGCTATGAAATTTTGTATCTGCTGACAGCTTCTTGCAAGGATGGAATTGATAAATTTTATGAAACAGGAGGCATGAAACTGATAGCTTCACAGATTTGCACTCTTCCTGATGGTAAATTTTTTTGACAGTGTGTGGATAGCAGGGATTAACAGGCCTGGTAGAAACATTATTGTTATCTTGGTTGTCATGGTAATCAATATTTATAAATTGAATTAGGATCTGTTTGGTGCCTAGGGTTTTTACTGGCTTTCTCTTCTTAATGTGAAAGGCTAAAAGTGTTGTTCAGTCAGTGAATGGGCCTGTATTTGAGCTATCTGGGGTTGAGTGTCGTTACTAGAAGCTGAAACCTTGTGATATGAATGTGCTGCAGGTTCTCCTATGATGGAGCTTGCTATGAAAATTGTACAATTGATTTTAAATAACCAGTCTCAGGAAGTATTTACGTGCAGCTGTCTGACAGAGCTGGCAATGATAGTGAGTCTATATTTTAATGCTCTTTTTACTTATTTTTCTTTGTTTACCAAGCTGTTCATGTTTGCACCTAGTTTCAATGCAAGAGGTATCCAGTTGATCCAAGTTCAAACTATTGAAACAAGATAGAGTTTTAAGAATTCTTTCCTGCTGCAGGTAACTTCTGTAGCCAGGCAATTTGCTGTGCTGCACAATCATATGAAATTTGAAGCACTTCGCCTCCTTTCCTGGATCTTCTCTTCGGAGTACTCGGTATGCTATCTCTTCTCATGATGTATCCTCATAAATGGACATAAGATTGTGAAGCTTATGTAGGAGTATGACTATATTTAAGAAAATACTGGAGTCTTGTCTCAATCATAGAATTTTATTGTTATATTTAAGAAAATACTGGAGTCTTGTCTCAATCATAGAATTTTATTGTTGCATCAGGCAGTTTAGTGGCCAAATATGGCTTATGTGTACCCAGTCAAAACATTCACTACATCTCATCATTGCATTTTCTTGCTAACTTTCAGGATGCACTCCATGATGCGTTGCGTCAACAGACTGACAGCAACTGTTCTGATTACATGCGTGCCGGCATTGTGGCCATTTTACAGAATCGCGTAGGTAATTCATTGAATTGATTGTCTTGAGTTTCTTGCTAGAAGGATGGTGATATTGATTTTCAGATAAATGTTTTGAGGACAAAAAGAACTTTGGTTATTCGGTTGGGAATGCAGTGGTACAAAATATCTTTATCTTTCTGGGCTCCTTCCTGCGTATTTGCCCTTGATTTTTTTTAAATATTTGGCTGGTTTTTATGGTTGTGAAGGCCATACCAATGCTAAAATTTTGCAGAAGAAACGAATGTCAGATGACCTGAAGCTGTGAATTAATTTTTGGTTAAATCGAAATAATTGTAAAGCGAATTTATTCCTTGCTTGAACTGAAATATGTAGGATTTGCTTTCTGCCCTATATTTCTTGAACAATTAGGCAAACACTTAACAATGTACACACAGTTGTATTGGATTCTATGTGGAAGCACTCCTTCATATCAATGTGGTTCACAAAATCATTCCAGTTAAAGAGGATTAGTTTGAAGGAGCTAATTTACTTTTGACTTGAATTTGTTCAGTATCTTCTTGTTGTGGTGGAACTCTCAAATTGATTGGAATATAAAGTGCCTTTTCATTTGTCTTATGTAGATAGTTTAATACAATTTACTAAAATATGTGCAGTTGCATGCTACTTGTTTGGTTTGGTAGTTGCTTGTTGTCAGTAAACAATGTCATTCCTAGAGACATTGTTGCCATGTCTCACGCTTCATTTTTTAGTTAATTTTGCATTTAGTTTTAAGTGCAAGCGCTCATTTCATACCAATGTTGCAGTTTTGATTATGTAATACACATACAGTTGACCATTGAGCTTACACCTTTGTTTTTCTTCTCTTGTACATCTCTTGTGGTGGCATCAAGGGAAGAATGGTTTTCTGCCGTATCTCTTTGCATAGTTTCTTTCTCCCTTTTCAATGAGATGTGCTGTTATCTTTGCATATTCATTATGCATGGTTACCTATCTTAATCTTTCTAACAGTATTGTTTTAGCTTCTGAATGAGTTTTCTACATTGAAATTCCTATTATGTGGCTTTATGTTGTTTACATCTGATCGTAACATCTTTCTCTTCAATACTGTTTTTGATAGCATTCTCAAGGTATAGCAAAATCCTTGGTTTTGTTATTGTGACCACATCTAAAGAATATCCATTTTAAGTGTAGTTTTCACTAATCTTATTTCCATTTGATGACAGCGCCTGCTGAAAAGTTTTATGCCCTAATTTTGGCGGAATCTATGATGTCTATACGGGGGGAAACATGGCTGATTAGTCAGACTAACTTACCTGATCTGGACAAAATACCAGCTGATAGGTAGGCCGTGTGATAGATTTTTCGATTTTATTTGAGTTTAGGTTGTGACTTTTGTGCTCTTTCTTCATTCTATTTTTAGATGTCTCTTACTTGTGTTGGAGTCATCAAGGGTTGAAATTGCCGTTTTGCTGAATGAGATGGCCTATTTGAAATTTGAAGCTTCCAAGAATATGTCATCTACTGAGGAAAATATTCTCTCAAAACAGAGGAATATTGCTGTTGCCTTTTCTTTGGTAGAGAGGATAATTAAACTACTATCAACTATTGAAGGAGGTGAAGGTACGTGGATAAAAAAGCTTTTATAATTCAAAATAACAATCCTTCTTAAAATGTACTATGCAAATTAAGCATTAAAAATGTATTTAATATGCATAGTGCAAACTGGTTATCTTCCTCAAGGGACGTTCTGCGTATGCTCTATATCATGAAAAATTCACGTGGCTAGCAATTCTAGATGTTGTGAAATGGTTTTATAGTTTCATTTGTTTGTTGAATTGCACAGAGGAAATTATTGATGAAGGCCTATTTGTTAAGGTGATCAATGGGCTTAATGAGACAATCACTGTTGTTCTAGAATACCTACAAGATGCAAAGGTGTTGTAATTGTAAAGATTATTGTTCCATGGAATTAAAGTTTACTATAATTTCTTTTACATTGCTGATTATGACTTTGCAGGAACATGGTCAAAACAAGGGGAATGATCTTCTTGCTTCAGTACGTCTTCTTGGGAGGTAATAATGTCTGTCATCTTCATTACACTTCTTTGTTAAAGATGGTTATAATCTGATAACACGGTAACTTGACAAATTCTTTATTTTCCATTTACCATTCAAGAACAATTTACTGTCGAACATTTGAGTTGGTGGGTTAACTTGTTTTGGTTCAGTTATCTTGCAGAAACACCTTATGCAAGCGAAGAGAAGGTGTTAGATCTTTTGGAGTATCTGCTGACAATTCAAGGAGAAGATGAACCAAGGTTTGGTAACTTTGTTGGTTGGATCTGTCCACAGGTTAATGATTTCTGATTTTACACATGATATTGTTAAATGAGCTCTATTTTGTTGAAATGACAGCCCTTTTCATTCTACATGTTTTATGCTCCCAATGGTGTGCCAAATCACAATGCAGACTGCTGGATGCAAGGCTTTGATATCTTCTGGAGGGCACCAAGCTGTAAGTTGTTATGAGTGATATATTTCCATTCACTATTCAAAGTTGATGTATCCTTGGCTGGTTTTCATCTTGTAGATTACACTTGTCTATTCAAAACATAAAAAGGTGTCATTGTGCATCACTGGGTTGATATCAGACCTATGCATTTTTTCATGGTATTGGTATTGACTATGGAGATGTTGTTTCCATTTTCAGGTTGTTGACTGCCTTATAAAATTGATTGGACCAAGTAGGTCTATGGCTGAGGAAAATGGTTCCATATTTTTGGCATGTGATACAATTATGAATGTACTTTTGAAGGTAGTACTTCATAACAAAAGCTGATAATACAAACTATGCTAAATATTGACAGCATCTGTTCTGTTTGTTTGCACATGATACTAATAGATGGAGCAACTGAATCTTCCAATGGATGAGTCAACTTCCATCAATCTTCTGAGTGCATTGGGACACTGGGCAGGTACTAGCTTGTGTTTGTAATGGCACCTTTCTAGTTTGTCATAGTGCCAAATATCAAGTCGTTAAATGTATTTTATAAGTTCATCCACATTACTCTTGTTTTGATTTTACAAAAGTAAAATTTTCCATTGCTATTCAACGAGTAGTTAGACAGACTTATAACCTGCTTAGTTCCTATTTAGTACTTAACGTGTATAAACAACTCTTGAACAGATATACTAAGCATAAAGCTCTATCCTCGTATTTCTTAACTCCCCGAGCATATAAATCCTTAAGACCATATTTTCATTTCATTCAACTATGTGGACTTGATCGTTTTACAGAGAATGCTGATGATCCTTCAGTCCTTATGATGGCTTCTAGCATCTGTTCGCTGATCCTTGATCATACATCTGAGGCAGCTCTTTTAAAGCATCCTAACTTTGACATTAGCTCTATCAACAGTTTGGCACGGGTCATAGCAAGAAGTTTAGCTTCTTGGCAGGTAAACTTTAATCTGTGTCGCACAGTAACTCTTAGATTTTTACGGCTATGATTGATGACTGAGGGCTTGACCATCTGAATTATGCATTCATGTAACTACCAGAGATGTGTGATGAAAGTGACCAATGGGTGACTAACGCCTTGGATATTATCAGAGTGGCACTTTTTTATATATAAATCAATGATGATGTTGAAAATCATATTATTTTGGAGATAAGAAGAGTTTTTCAAAAACTGCTGCAAAGTCTACACTAAGACTTAAGAAGCCTTAATCTTATGGCTTTAGCTCCTAGTTGATGAAGTAAAGTTTAGTTTCTAAATTCAATTCATTGCAGGGCATGTCTGATGCAGTTAGAGCAGAAATGGATCTTCTAGAGATAATTACTTCAGGTCTGTCAACTTTGGACACAATCAGTTCATCCAGATCTCTTTTGGGATCTAGTAGCTTCCTCTTTCTAATTTTTCGTTGAATTTTGATTCAATCTCTGTGAAAGATATTTGGATTTGAAGCTTTGAACCTTTTGCAGGATATTCAAGATGGGCAGATAGGTTTCCGCATGTAAAACAGATGGTTGAGAGAACTTGATTGGCCATAATTAGGTTCTTGTCAAAGTTGAGAGTTAAATGAAACTGTCCTCATCTCGTGGCATTTTCACGCTGTTGCTGGGTGGGAAAAGTACGTTATTACGATCCAAAGCGACTGGCTTAGCGTCATGTAGCATATTTATAAACTTTTGATCGTTAAAGCCTTTAACAAGAAAGAAAACAGAAAAGGAATAGCCCCTTTTGAACTTAGCTTATTAGTTATCATCGAAACATGGTGAAAGGGTTTAATTCTGTTATGGTTTCATGCATTTCATTAAAATTTCACGAAATTGTTTTATTCTGTAAAAAGTTTAGTTGTTTTAATGTCGTCCCTGGGTACATGGCATTTCACATTGAGAATCATATTAATCTTATTGTTGGAAAGTGACCGAGATAGCAAAGCACGCGGATATGTTTATTTCTTATATATAAGTTTTATGACAATAGAATAGATGGATTGGATGGAAAGGGTAATGTCGTGTGATTTCTTCACAAGCACTTGTTCACACTTCTTATAAGTCACATTTATATCAAAGGAGCATGCCTTATACAATACCTTTTACTAGGCCTAACTTCATCATAAAAAGAGTATTATATCACTCGCACCATTTATCAAAACCTAGAAATGCATAATTGAAATATCCATAAAGATATTACTCATAATGTTTTTATGTATTTAAATTATTACATTTAAAGTGTTATTTTGTGGTGACTATAGTTACATAATAAGAAATTACTTTTTGAAGCAATTTTTAATAAGTAAACCCAAGAAGGTGTAAGTTAAAAAGGGTACAAGCAATAATCCTTAAGACCTAACTTTATATAGGTACCTAGAATATATTAGTTTCTTTAAATTATATGTCATTATTCAAAAAAATAACAACAATTAGTTTCACATCCATTGGCATAAAATTGCAACATCTACGGTATTTATAAAAATTTATTTCAAAGATAAAATCACTAAGAATCCTCACATGAGCTAAAATAAAGAAAATGGTATATATAAAAGGTCAATTGTTGAACCAAATGAGAAAGAAAAGTAGGTAACCATTAATGGTACACGAAAAGAGGTAACCATTTATTTTTATATAAATTATATTTAGGATATTGACATGAAATATTTATTTAGGGGATAAAATATTATTACATGCACCTATAGGAGAAAGGAAAAAGATTGAATTGGTATATAGGCATTAAAAATTGCTTTATTGTTTTCACTTTATACGTGACTTAATGGAAACTTTACACATATAACAAAAATTCTGAAAAAGGGGAGGAGGGTTATTTATTTACTTAACCTTTTTGATGCATTTAGCTTTATATAAACCATACCTTTTAATGGTGATAAAAAGGGGGAAGAATGATGATATTAGAATTTGATCATTCATATTAAATGATGCATCAGCTAAGGATAATATCCATTGCATATTGTTTTGAGATTAAAGTAGTTTATTTTGTATCATTTATTTTCTCCAATTTCATTAAGCAATGTATCATCATCAAAAAGAGTAGATTATTAGATTAAGTGAGATCCTAACTCATGATTTTAATGATAACAAAATATATTTAAATTAATGAATCTACTATTGATGATATTTAGTAATAATCAAGCAATATGAGAAAATTTAAGTCTAATGGAAGGCAAAATAAGTAAGGGAGCCAATTGAATCAATGAGCAACCAAAAGATGAACAAAATGAGCAAAGTAAAGCATATATGCAATTCAAATCAAGTAGACTATGAACAAGAAATAATGATACCATTCCTTATGTAATAAATCATTACGATCTTTTTTGTAACCTTATCTTAATTTCTTAAAGGCTCAATAATGTATAAATATGTTTCCTTGTGTGTAAAATGGGTAAATCTTTTCATAATCAAACAAGATTTTATTTAAGTTTAAATAAAACACGGTTGAAGAACTATACTTAACTTCTTTTTTTATTCTAAAAAAATTCTTCTTGTTTTGATTACTTCTCTTATGCTTAGTATCTAGTCAAATTATATTATATTAGATTAAGAAAAGCTATACATACATTCTGTAATAGTTAAATATGACAATAATGACAAAATCACACCTAATAAGTTAGATTAAACTATATAGGATATTCTTGAAGAAGAAGAAAGTGATGGTAATGAGTTAGAGTTTAATGCTAAATTAGAAGTGAATGAGCAAGTTGATGAAAATTTTATTAGTGATGTTAACAGTGTCAAAAACTTCAAATGACGAAATTACTATCAATCACAAGAAAAAAAATTGCCTTATGTTTTACAGGCTCCAAAGATAAAATTAAAAGTTTTTAGTCCCTAATGGCACCCAAGAGGGGGTGAATTAGATGTTGTCAAGATTTAACAACTTTTATAATCAATGTACTCAATTAACAACAATCAATATAAATAAATATAAGGAAATTGCTTATGTAAATTAAACATTCAATTTAACAATTTTTTAAAAGAAAACTTAACGATATTTTAAAGAGGGTAAGAATGAGAGAATGCAAACTAATTTATAGTTGTTCGATAAACAACCCTTGCCTATATCCACTGCTAAGACTTTTATTAGAATTCCGCTATAATTCTTTTTTCAAGACGAAGAGTAACCTTTATGCAATCTTTCTCAGTAAAGAGAAACCTTTCTTACAATCTTCTTCCAAAGTGAAGAGGAATCTTAATCCCACTTAGAACACTCATAAGTACAACATTCAACACTCCAACAAAAGATTACAACTAAAAAATATCTCACTTATTCACTTGATAAATGAAAATGGATCACTCACATAAATATGAAACAATGATGCTCAAATGATTTAAAAACTCTTTGAAAAATATGTATACAATATCTAAAACCTTCTTGCTGCTAAAACCAATGAGGAAATTCCTATTTATAGTGTTTTAGGACCTCAAATAGCCATTGAAGCTGAGAACTAGCCATTAGAACAACCATATACAGTGAATTCATTGACTAGTATAGCATATTGATTGACCAGTATGCATTTACAGCATTAGTTCACTAGCCATTGGCCATTGGTCAACCAGTACACATATTGGTCGACTAATAGGGCATATTGGTTGACCAATATATCAACTAATGTTATAACAAAGCTCACAATATATCAAATTTAACAACTTTAACTTATATTGGTCTACCACAAACTTATATATATTGACCAATCACCACAAAAACATGATTTTAAATAAATTCAAATGCTCTAAACCAATTTGTTTAATCCAAATATGATTAAAACGCTTCCTAAAAAGTTCCATAAAAACTTGTTTTAAAGATTAAGAGGCTTTTATATAAAAACGGAAAGGTTCAATGCCTCTTAAAGAATGAAAAGACTCATATAATGAACTTAAATGAAATGTTCATGCATGTTGAGCCTTTTGGATCATTAAATTAACAAAGTGCGATTTCAAATTATAATACAAAATGTAAAATGACCTTGATAAGTCTTGATCTTCTCTAGTTTAAGCTTTGATCTTCATTTCATCAGTTGTAAACTTCAACTTATCTTGCTCAACTTTATACACTATTTTATTGAGTTTATGGCTTCATTTTGTTATAATATCTCTTTTTATTAAAATAATAAATACATCAGTAGTAATTATGTTTTGTTATCATTAAAGCATCAATTAAAACCTCCATTGTTTCAACAAAAGCCTTATTTGATCACCTAAAATATGTATATTTAGGTGACAGAGAGTTATTACTTGCGATCATCTGAAAAAAGTTGACTAAAGAGTAAGAAGAAAGGCTAGTACCACTTATAAAGGATATAAAAACTACAATTGGTTGGACCTTAGTTAATATAAAAGGTATAAATCCAGAAATTTGTATCCATATGATTCTTTTAGAAGAAAATGTTAAGCTAATAAAGGAACTATAAAGGAGACTCAATTCAATAATAAAAGTGGTAGTAATGAACGAGATGTTAAAAATTTTGTATGCAAGTATAATCTATTTGATTTTAGATAATGGGTGAGTGAGCTCAATTCACATTACGCCAATGAAAACTAGGGTGACAATGATAATGAATCAAAATGATGAGTTGGTGCTAGTGAAGGCTACAAAATGGGTGGCAAATGTGCATGCATTTTAGGAATCTTAAATTGGCTGCTCAAAAGGATCATTTCCCATTATCCTTTAAATGTTATAAAGAATTATTGGTAAATAATGTTTTTGCTTTATAGATATTTTTTAAGTACTACTACATAGCAATTGCTTAAGAAAATTAAATAAAGATTACCTTTATATGCCTTTTAGAATGTACACCTTTAGGTGAATGCCCTTTGGTTTTTATAATTCTCTAGGTATATTTCAAAGGTCCATGATGAGTATTTTTATTGAGTATATTGAAAAGTGCATTAAATTATCCATAGACAGTTCCATTGTTTATGGAGATTCATTTGATGATTGCTTAAATCATTTAGCTAAGGTTCTCAAAAGATGCATTGAAACAAATATGATGTTAAACTATGAAAAATATCATTTTATGGTTAATCAAGGCATTATTTTAAGACATGTGATTTCATCTAGATAAAGAAAAGGTTAATTTAATTATTAACTTACCTAACCCTAGAAATGTTATGGAAGTTTCATCTTTATTGGACATGAAGGATTTAATTGTAGGTTCATTAAAGACTTTTCAAATATTGCTATATCATTGTCAAGTTATTGTAAAAAAATGTTCCATTTGAATTTGGGAAAGAAGATCGAGAAGATTTTGACAAGCTTAAGGTATTATTAACAAGTGCACCTATTATTTAGCCGCCAAATTGGAATTTCTTATTTGAATCATGTGTAATGCTAACAAGTATACAGTAGGAGCTATTTTAGGTCAAAGGATTATGAAATAAAGTTATGTCATCCATTATGTCTCAAGGACAATGGATCTTACATAGTGCAATTAATCTACAACTAAGAAGGAGCCTTTAGCAATTGCTTTTTCTTTAGATAAATTTAGATCTTATTTATTGGCTATAAAGTTATTGTGTATTCTATCCATACATCAAAAAAATATCTTTGGGCAAAGAAGGAGTCCAAACCAAGGTTAATATGATGAATTTTGCTACTTTAAGAATTTGAGTTAAAAAAAGAGATAAAAAAGGAATAGAAAATTTAATGGAATGCCATTTGTGTTGGTTGGTAAGGGGCAAAATATTTTACCTATTTCTAAAGCTTTTTTAATGAGGAATTGTTCCAAATGAAATGTACAGTTATTTAGTATATAGACCTTATTAACTATTTAGATACTGAAACTATACCTAACTTTCTCTTTTTCGCTTACTTCTCTTATGCTTAGTATCTATTCAAATTGTATTACATTAGATTAAGAAAAGCTATTGTTACATTCCACAATCATTAAATCTAACAACGGTGAAAAATCACACCATTCTTTAAGTTAAATTAAAAAAAGAAGGGATAAATTCAATTTATCTTTGCATCAATATATACGATAATTTGAAATGCAGTATAAGTAGTTCTCAAAATAAAAAATAGTATAAATATAAAGAAATGGACTTTTCACAATTTTTTAATCATATATTGATCTAAGGAAAAAGGTAAAATATTATGTTTAGTGTAAACTGTATTTATGGAAGTTTTGCTTTGATCAAGTTATTAGACATTACGTGCTAGAAGTTCTATCTCAATCTTTTATCATAATTATTTATTTGAAGGACACTTTATTCCTAAACATACTGCTATAAATGAAATGCTTCAAACTCCTATTCTTATTATTAAGATATTTGATGTATGGGGAATTGATTTTATATGCCTTTTTCCTTCATCTCATAGTTTTTGTTACATATTTTTAGTGATTGATTATGTTTCAAAGTGGTTGGAAGAAAAATCCATAAGGATTGATGATTCTGCAGTTGCTGTAGGTTTTATAAATTCTAACACTTTGAATATATTGGAGTTCCACGAGCTATTATTAGTGATAAAGGGAGTCATTTTTTCAGCAAAGTAATGGCAGCATTGTTTAAAAAGTATTGAGTGCATCATTGAGTAGCCAGCAAATATCATCCACAAACTATTGGACAAGCAAAATTATCAAATAAAGAAGTGAAATCCATTTCAAAAAAGATGGTGAATCTATGAAGAAATTATTGGAGCTTACATCTAAATGATGCTCTCTGGGCTTGTTGTACTACCTATAAAATATTGATAGGAATGTCTTCTTATTGATTAATTTTTTTTAAATCTTGTCATTTACTTATAACGATTGAACATATAGCTTATTTGGTGGTGCAATGCTGCAACATGGAATTAAGCAATGTTGCAGAGGCAAGAAAAATGAAATTGTGAGAATTAAAGGAACTAAAGTTAAATGGTTATAACCATTTGAGAATTTATAAAAATAAAATCAAAATGTTCCATGATAATACTATTTTAAGGAAGTAATTTGAAGTTGGAATGAAGGTGTTATTATATAATTCTTGATTAAAGATCATACCAGGTAAGTTACATTCCTAAAGGATTGGTATTTTATTGTCACTAATGTATTTCCTTGTGGCGCGATAGAAATAAAGAGGTTAGATACTAAGAAGATTTTTAAGGTGATTAGACAAAGATTGAAATCATTTCATAAGGATATGATGATCTCAAGTTTGATGGATATTGATTTGGCACTTCCCAATACTTAGAAGATTAAAAAGAAAAAAAAAGATCCAACAAACAAAATGATGTTAAACAATTTCACTTTTTGGGAGGCAACCCAAACATGATAACTTCTATTAGTTTTGTTTGAGTTATTTATAGGTTTCATTTACTCGCTTTTATGAAGTTTTGTTAGTTTAAATGAGAAATTTGATCTTTTAGCAAACTACTAATGTTCATAAGGTGAGATTATACCTTATACAACTTAGTCTTTAGGATAACAAAACTTAAGTTCCAAACTGCTAAAGCTTATAAGGGGAGATCACACCTTATACAACTTAAGTTTTTGGTATCAAATCTTTTAAGTTTTAGATTATTGAAATGATTAAAGAGAGATCATGCCTTACAAATATTAATAGACTTTTTGGTTTTAAGTAATTAAGGAGAGTTTTTAAAATAATATAATATAATATAATATTGGCAATTTTTATATTTTATTCATTTAGACTTTTTATATTTCATATTAATTAAAACATCAAACATAAAAACCCTAAAACGTTTGCTCTCTTCTTTGTAAAGTCTTCTATGTTGTCAGCCTCCCACATCTATTCTACCATGCCATTCATTTGATTGTTGCTTCTTTATCGAATTTTCCTCCTCATTCTCTTCTTTCCTTTCGTTTTTCCTAATTTTTTTCACCTAGTTATAGCATCTCTACCGAGCTATAGCAGCCGCTAAGCAAACTTTTGAGATCTCCTATAAACCCTTATGATTTGGTAAAGGGAGGGTGTTAGGGAAAGTAGTGAACATAGATTCCTATATAAAGAGATAAATAAGTTTTTCAGAGGGCAAGGAATAGTTTCTTTATTCAAAGTTGTCATAACAATAAGGAGAATGAAAGGTGCTGCTAGAATAGTGAGAAATGCTAAATTTACTACAAATCTAGTTGACAAAAACCTTTTAATGATCATACCAATGATTAGTTTTAATTAAAACTATGCTTGGATAGCCAAGGATAAGTCTATTTTGCGACCATCTAAGTTTGACCTTTGTGGACTTTTTACCTTCAATTCTAAATAGATGAAACAAAGGTATGCTACTTTTAGAACCTAAAAAATTAATTCAAGTAAGCATGTGCATTGCCTTTCTTTATAAGAGTTGAATATCAAGAAAAATTTTGATGTTTTGATTGATGATATAAGTTGGAGCAAATTTGTGCAAATTAGATGTCCAATGCTTATTAAATTGAATAAGGAGTTCTATATTGCTTTTAAATTTGATAATGTTAGTCCCTAATGGTACCTAAAAGGAGGCGGGAGGTGAATCAGGTGTTTATAAAATTCAAGAACTTTTTTTACCAATATACTCAATTAACGATAAGCAATACAAATATGAATGAATAAATTGCTTAATATAAAGTAATCAAACAATTGAATAATAATTTAAGAAGGATATGAAAGAAAGAATGCAAATTGATTTGTACTGTTTTGGCAAGCAATCTATGCCTATGTGCACTCTTAATATTCTTTTTGGAATTCCACTATACCTCTTCTTTTAAAGCAAAAAATACTATTTGTACAATCTTTCTTTATAAAGAGAAACTCTTTTTACAATCTTCTTCCAAGGTAAAGAAGAACCTTAATTCCACTCGGAACACTCCTAAGTACAATATTCAACTCCCCAATAAAGTGTTATAATTAAAAGTCATATCACTTGTCACTTGATAATTTCAAGGTGGCTCACTTATACAAATATCACATAATTATACTTAATTTTTTGAAAATCTCTTTAAAATGTTTGTATAGAACATCCTAAACCCTCTTAATGCTAAAAATAGTCAAAAACATCTTTGTGTAGCGTTTTGGGAGCCCAACTAGCTATTAGAGCCAAGAACTAGCCATTATAATGGCCATCTACAGTACACTGCGTCAATTAATATGCATTTATAACACTATATTCACCAGCCATTGAAACATTGGTCGGCTAATACATCAACCAATATTGATAAAAAATCTTAGTATATTAAATTTAACAACTTTAACTTTTATTGGCCGACTACTAACCCATATAGGTTGACTAATCACTCTAAAAGCATATTTTGAACACCTTAAAATTCTCGAAGTCAATTTGATTAATGCAAATATAAATTAAACCCTTCTTAAAGATCAAGAGGCTTTTATATAAAGACCAAAAGCTTCGATAACTCTTAATGAATAAAAAGGCTTATATAATGAAGTTAAGTGAAATGTTTATGCATGGTAAGCCTTTTGAATCATCAAATTAACAAAGTGAGATTATAAATAATAATAAAAAATGTAAAATGATATTGATGATCCTTGAACTTCTTTTGTTCTTTTTTTTTTTTTTTTTAGACTTCAACTTCTGTTGTTTAACTTTATACATTATGTTCTTGAGTTTATGGCTTAATCTTGTTCTAATATTTCTTTGCTTCAAAATAATAACACATTAGTAATAATTATGTTTTTTATTATTAAAACATCAGTTGGAACCTCCTTTGGTTCCTCAATCTCCCCTTTTTTTAATAATGACAAAAACCTTGTGATATTAGAGAGAAAAATAATAAAATTAAACACACAATTAAATATTAAGATATTGATTTGCTTCCCAAAATTCATGCATAAAACAAAATTCAATATAAATAGCATAATTCAATATCAAGATAGTGATTAGCTTTCCTTTAATTCATGCATAAAACAGAATTCAATATGAAGATCATAATTCAAAGAAATATATAGACATGAAGATAACATAAATTTACTCATGCATATCATATGAGTGCAAGAAATACAAAAACGATAAAACAATCACCCCTCTTAAATGTTATTACTCCCTCTAAATATAATATCACCAAACTTTCTCTCCCTTTTTGGAATCATCAAAAATAAATATGTCAACCAAAAATGTATAATATAAAGTGTCATAAGTCAAGCTAACTTGGTTTTAAAAAATAATTTTGATTAAGATTGCCAAACTTTCTCAATAAAAAATACTATTGAATATTTAAAGAGTCAAAATAAAATGTCAATTTTGATACAAACATTCCTAATTGCATCTAATTTGAAAAATCTTCAATTTCAGTATTGTACGTAAGTTGAAAAATTCAATTAAAGCATCAAAGGCAAGTTTTGACAAAATTAGAAGTTGGAATTGTAACAAATAAAAGTATAATTTCCAATAATCAAATTCATTAAATAAAGTATAAATTTGAAAGCACAAAAATTTTAGAAGAAAATAAAGCATGAAAAATTTCACACAATACCAATATTAAACAAAATTAAAGATGAATCATTACAACTAAAAGGAAAGCAAACTTAACTCCTTTTTAAAATTTAACTATAAAGGGATCAATTTGAAAAGAACAATTCTTAATTAGGAAAATTTTAAAAAATATGAAATTCAAGAATGACAATTTTTCAATTTGATGCAATCTAATGTGATTTTTATGTATTGAAGGATG
Organism: Erythroxylum areolatum; assembly: GCA_024520975.1. Taxonomy (NCBI): domain Eukaryota; kingdom Viridiplantae; phylum Streptophyta; class Magnoliopsida; order Malpighiales; family Erythroxylaceae; genus Erythroxylum; species Erythroxylum areolatum. The sequence goes on from JANIJH010000008.1 coordinate 23,464,201, forward strand.
ATATTTTTTAAGGAAAAGAGTGACTTGCTTAGGGATTGAAGGTTATAAACATAAATATGATAGAAGAAAAGAGATGAAGAAGATGTTAAAAATAGGAGAACTAGTCGACCGCATGCCTCGAATGGTTCACCAATGTTGGTTTTCAAAGATAAGCAAAAGTAAGCAATGGAGAAAAAATAATTTAGATATAAAACACATTCTACTGGTCCACCAATGAAGTATATTGGTCAATTTATGATGTTCATTTATCGACCAAAGATAGAGACCAAACACTTGCAAAATTTTAGGAAAGAAGGGAGTGTCAAAATTAGGGACAATAGTAGACCACTTAAAGGATATCGTTTGACTAGTGTGGCTGTTTGGGCAACCAAATAAGCGACCAAACAAAGAACAAACTCAATGGAAAGAAAAAAAAACATGTTTTTTTTTACACTAGTTAACCATATTAAAATATTCATTAGTTAGTATTTATAAAAGGCTAAAAGAAATAACTATAAAACTCAAATTTAAACATCAAAACACTTAAAAGGTCATAATAATATTAATCAAGAATTATCAAGTGCCTTAAAAGAGACTTCAAACACACAAATTCAACCAAGAAAATATATTTTTATCATATAAAATATCCATCAAACATACATAAGTCTCTTCTAATTAAGTAAAATTTATCCTTATATAAAATTTTAATGAAATAATTACCTAATTAATGTAAATTCTAACTTAGTGTACTCATTTTATATAATAATATCTAAGTCTAGGTACTAAAGTTCACACTTTAAAAATAATTATTAAACAATGTATTCATAATTCAAACACAAACAATAATCACTAAGGTTTTATACCTAAATGCACTTATAAATGTAAGTTATCATATAATGAACTAATAATTACATCATGTTGAACATTATTTATAAGAGATTTGAATGAAGATTCATCTTAAGTTTACTGTTGGGACCCGATCTTGGAAACCGGACCCCAACCGGGAACAAAACGAAAATGGCCGAAATCAAAGTGAATTCAAATCGGATAAAACAAATCCGAAGGCGAATCGAATCACAAATGCTGAAACGACATACAAACGCATCGAAGCGGACTTGAATTGCGAATCGAATACAAATCAAAAATAAGAATTCGAAAGCAAA
>JANIJH010000008.1:23468773-23478916 GCA_024520975.1 Erythroxylum areolatum
GGTAGAAAATCTGAAGTGGTCAATTAGGTTATGAAATTGATTTCACATTGTTTTATTTTGGTCCAAATTATAAGTACAAATGATTTTATTGACGGCTTTGATATCTGATCAATTTGCTGATGAGAATTACAATAAGATACTCGGAATTGTCATTGAACATGCATTGTGCATACTTTCTATACATTGTTCATAAAAGAATACTTGTACATTTATGCAAAAAAAATGTGATATTTGTGAATGTGTTGTGTATGTTATAGAGGAGCACATCGGACGCCAGTCAGACATTGCCGGACCATCTAGGCAATAGCTTCTTGGAGCGTACTGTGAGTCAACCTAGATGAGTTTCCTATGATTGATTTGATTTGATTTGTTAAGCTTCCAATTATTGAACTGTTGCGAGTTGTTTATGAATTCCGGACTTAAAGTTCAAGGAGTAAATATTTGGGACTGTATTGGAAGTGCTCTGATTTGTTTGATAATTCTGTATGAAATTTGAATTCTCAACGAAAGTTGAATGCCGGACTTAGGTCTGAAGATTATGAAATTTTGATTGTATTATGCTATGCAAATTCTCAACGAAAGTTAAATGCCAGACTTAGGTCCGATGATTATGAAATTCTGACTGTGCTTTATAAATGATTCTGACATATGTAAATTCCGAATTGATGCATTTCATAAAATACATGCTCAAATAAAGGCGTTGTAACCGGAGTAGCCAGTATCAAGCGCTTGCACCTAGAGCTTTGCTCCGTGGTATATGATTCTGCACGTAGAGCTATGCTTCGTGATATATGTTTCTGACTGAGCCCAATGGACCAGTATTTTTATATGTGATATGTGATAGGCACTCGATCACAACAATAATAACGAATGAGGAGTCTTATATGCATCTGTATTTGTTTATATATGTTCTGATTTGCAATAATTAAATGATGTGCCATAATAGTGTGAGTTTATGGAATATACATGTTCTGCATGATTAGTTGTGAAATATGTCATTTGTTTTTATGAATACGATGAAATCATCAATGATGGTTTGCTCATTGAGTTCGCAAAATTCATTAAAAATTGTAACGTGGCTTTTCAGGTTCAGAGGAGTTATCCAATTAGACCAATTGGAGTTCAGCCACTGCAAATGAGCATGAGTTAGGGGTCGGGAGCAGTTTGCACCTGCATATGTCTTTAGTAATTTTATTTTCAAATTATATTCCGAAAAAAATTGTATTAACTATATGTGATTGAATTGGTAACAAAATGACATTATGATTGTAAGTTTTCTTTTATATCTGAAATGGCCCCAAATGGCTATTGTAACACTTGTGAATGGAAATGTTTTTTTAAATAAAGTGGGCCCGATTTGATTAATGATTTCTGCATACGTGTACATTGTTTAAAGAAACAAAAGTTTTGTAATGAATTTTGACTGAATGATCGTTCTAACATGTCACCCTTATGGGGTACGTACTCGGATATTACTCAGAATGTTGGGTATGTGTCCTACGAGAGTGGGGTGCTACAATATCTATTCATGGAAATGAATTTCTCAATCTTAATTATACGAAATCATACATGAATACCAAGCAAATTAATTTAAGTATAAACACATAATTGAATCACAATAAATTAGCAAATCAAATTACATTAAAAAGAGAATCAAATCATAAGGTTAATTCCAACTTAGGTTCATCTTACCTATGCACTAAAATAATTTAGTTCATAAATATAGTAAACCAAACTAATAGTTCAAAAGAAGAATTATAAAGAAGAGAATTCATTATATACTACCTTTTAATATGATCACCTAAAATTGCAATGGAAGAATGTTCTTTAATGTATCTTTAATGTAATCTTCATGTTTCTACCATCCTAAGGTTTAAAAGTGTGTTTAAAACTTCAACTCTACTATCTCATTTTAACTCTAAATTTTTCTTACTTTAATTACCCTTCGTAATTGCCTTTCATAATGTGAATTAGGGTTTCTACAGTAGACACGATTAGTCACACGACTAGATGCATGATCATGTCCTTTAAAAGCTTTTTAAATATATACATAGACACGTTCATAGGAGCTTACATAATCAGTGGACATGGCCATGTACATGACTTACATAACCATGTCCACCTTCACATGGTGAAATGTCTTTAAAGTCAAACACACTCATATGGACTTACAAAGTTGTTCACATGGTTATCTACATTACTAAAAATGGGGTTTATCTTTTTTTAACACGAGTGCCTCCTTACAAAACAACTCTAATTCTTCCTTTCTCTATCTTAATTTCATCCTAATTCTTATCCTTTTGATCCATGAAGGTAATTGAGACCAGATAACACTCTAAAAAAGAAATAAGTACTAGAAAAAGAAAAACTCTCAAATAATTAAGAAAAAATGCACTAAATATGGGAACAAAAACATAGTCTATCAAACATCCTCGTACTTAAGCTTTTGTTTGTCCTCAAATAAATCATAATCCAAATCATTAAACCTAAAAACATTCATCCCTTATTAACCTCAACATGCTCATCCACACCTTAAATTATCATATTATATTAACCAAATTAGCCTACAATTAGACTTTAGATATCCAAGAATAAACTTTCATAAGTCAATATCAACAGCAATCACATTAATAATCTTTCTAAAATCAAAAGCACTTATTTTATACCCTCATGAAGGAATTACTCAATGCACTCAAAGTATTTTGGGTGAAAAATATAACAAACTCTCAAATCATTATATAAGAAGGTTCTTAACCATAAACTTATGATAAAATCACATCTTCACCGCTGATAAGTAAACTAGAAACAAAAATAAAGGGTTCTTTCTTGAATAATATATTATACAATTTTTGAATTTGATATAGATTTCGTCAGATATTAAGTACAATCATCCTTACAAAATAGAAATAAAATGAGATAAGAAGGGAAAAATAAAATAGAAATAAATAAATAACAATAAAATAAAATACAAAGGTAATAACATTTTAATAATAAAGTTTAACAGGGTTAAACCCTCACTAACTATTAAGATCAAACAAAATAAAATAAAAATTAGAAAAATTAACAAATAATAAAGATGAAAAGTAAAAGAAACAAAAGAACACTAATTGAGCATTTCGGACTGCCTCTATATTTGCCAATCATCCGATGTACTAGGAATGTTCACAGCCTCTATGTCTTTGGGTACTATTATTGGAGTGGATGATGATGGGCCAACTCTAGTCAGTAGAGGTGGTCCATTGAATCCAAGGTGACCTACCATCTTGCATAGTACCTCCTCCATCTATCAATCATGTGCCTTCAGTTATGTCATACATGCCATCAACTCCTACTGGTCATTTTGTATAACGTTCCTCCTTCCTAGGATAATTCCCATGTACTTCTTCAATTGGACAATCTTCAGTTGATCCTAATATGGAGGTGGTGTCAAACTCTTAGGTGTGCTCATGCTCTCTGAAGGTTCATTTTGTTTCTTTGCTCTTCCTATATGTAGCTGTGGGAAGTTTTATCTTGGTAGCTACTCTGGAATGTTGGAGGGATCGCTATCTGCTCCTGCAGCTGCGTGCTTGTCCAAAAATCCAATCAATCTATAGATATCCCTTATAGGTCCTCATCTCTAATGCCTCATATGCATATTCTTCATAATATCCAAATTCAAGGATACTGTACTATCATACAGTCTCATCAGTGGTAATCTCGTGAAAACTCCCATCCTCCTCATAAGGTGAATGATATGCTTTCTATATTTATAGAAATTATCAATGTTAAAAATCGCAAGTGCACAGTGTAACAATAGCTAACATAGGTAAGAATAGGTCGATCTCACAAGGACTGTAAGTACTAGTATTACCCTTTTCTTATTATCTAATTGTTGATTCAGCTTATGGGTTTAATTAAAAATTGAATTAAACAACTAAACTAAGATGTAAATAATAATGACTTAAGATAGAGGAAAATACTTGGAAAAGTTTATATAAAATACATAGTACCTCGGTGATGATCTCCCTAAGAATCCTTAAATATTAACCATTTATCATGCAATTATATTATTAATTATTAAACTATAGAAATTCATATCTTGTGTTAATAACTTTCTCGAGACTATTAACAACTAATCCATCAGTTCATTAATGTAAATATTTCTAGTTAAAGCCTTTAAGATTGCATTATCAATTTATAAATTTTACTATTAGGTTTGACCCTAATATAGAGGATTTAGGTCAACCTATCTTGGATACAGCTATTTCTAATTATGGTAGATCTATTCATACAAGAGGATTCCTCAATCACAATCATATGAAAACAAATCATGAACTAATATTTCGGATCTATTAGAACAACAATAAAACACATAATTGAATCGCAATAAATCAATAATAAAATTGCATTAAATAAAAGATCAAATCATATTGTTATCATAACTTAGGGTTCATCATACTAGGCACTAAACAAATTTAGTTCCTACTCATACAAAACAAAGCCAAAGATAAATATGCAGAAGAACTAATAAAAACAAAGAAATCATAATTTTAAATCTCTCTTTTTTCTTCTAATAGATCTTATTGCAAAAATGGAATGGATGTTGTTATCTATAAGATCTTTTGATGTATTCTTCGTGATGCCCTCATCCCTTGATCAGAATTGTCACCTCTCTTTGTGTTGTCCTCATCCCTTGATCAGAATTGTCACCTCTTTATGTGTCTTTTGACTCAAAATCTCTTAAAGACTTGGCTTCCTTAATTTTGCCTCTGTTCACGTTCTTTTATAGTAAAAACTAAGGTTTTGGGTTATACACGGTCAACTTACATGAGTGTGTAGGTGATCACGTATCTCTAAAAATACCTAAAATTGTGACTTTACACAGGTATAGAGACTTATACAAGTAACATATATCGTCATATATATCAATATACACGGGTGTGTAACTTCATACAACTAGAACCAAAATTCTTCAATCTTCACACATTTACAAAGACTTACACAATCATTGTACACAGTCGTGTAGGTCTTAGTTGCTTCAAATCTTTGTTCTGTGTCATGATTTCATCCGAATTCTTCTCCTTTTAGTCCCGAGAAGGCAATTATCACCTACAAATACACTTGAAGTGAATTAAGTACTAAAAATACAATAAAATTATTAAATTTCAAGAAAATCACATTAAATATGGGTATTAATTACAATCAAATATGCGTTTATCATCAGGCATGTGTTGTAGGGGTTGATGCATATCGTCCCTAGTTTCACCTTACTATGATGCCAGAAATATTGGATTAAGGCATAGCCTAAGTGTATTGGCATCCTCTCACTCATACTCTATAAATACAACACATCCACGTTCCTAACAATGTTGAAGCTATCATCCTACCTACTCAATGTATGACAAAGGATCTTGTAAATGAACCTAAGTGTCAGATGTCATAGGGTAGAAGCTTTGGATTTGTTAGGGTCATAATCCCTCTCCATATTGAATGTGCGTTATAACTGTTGGGCATTTATTCCTTATGGAAAATTTAGGCAAAGATCTATTTACTCTTGCAAACATCTAAAATTGGATCGTGCTTGGCCAGTTCTAATTGTAATGGCCCTTTTTTAATGAAGAAAGTGGAGCACACTTTAAGTATGAGTTCCAAGTATGTGGCTTACATTATCTCAAAGAACTAGGACCACACTCTAACATTAAAGAGATCTCAAGCCTACTGGGCTGAACTGATTATACATCCTACTACTCCCGAGCTTCTTGTCTTTAAACCTTTAAAATTTCTCTATAGGCCCCAACATTAAACTACAACATCTTGGGTCGCACTGATGGATAAACTAATGGTGAGCGAGCTCCACTTAGGTCTCTAGAAGACTCTTTACCTCTTTGCCATTTTCTCAGTCTCCTTTTCCTTTCTTTTGTTGCATTTCGTCCTTTCTTCTTATCATTGAACCTAAAATGAGACGAAAAGTGAGAAAATGATGAATATCAATACAAAATGCAATTTTGCCATACTTAATTCGTACACTTACTATATTGTAAGCAATTGCAAAACTGCACACAGTTAAAAATTAAATCAAATTAAAAATGATTAGAAGATTAAAACAATCGCAAAATTAAAAACACAATTAAGCATGCAATTGACTAATACAATTAGACTAATTACATATTTACTAAATGCAATTCCTAAAATTTAAAATGAAATTAAATAACTAAACAATTAAATGTATGCTACATAAACAATTAAAACCTAAGTCAAGCAAAGTACATAATGGGTATAAAATTAAATAATCACAAATTAACTAATTCATGTAAAAATAGCAATTCATGCAAAATCTAAAGAAACCCATCACAATTCCATAATATAGTGAGTAACATCAACAATTCCAAATTTGAAATTCATCTAATCATAATGCAACTTGTCAAATAAATCCAATAATTTATAGGAAAAGGCATGAAATTCAACTTACAATTGCAAAACAAGAATAAAATTAGAGAAACATATCTTAAATTGAAGCAAACACAAAACTTAGCACTTTGGGGGAAGAACAAACACTAAATTGCCTAAAAAAAACTCAAATTTTAATAAGATTTCAATGAAAGATGTAAGAAAACCAAATGGGAGTGTCACAAATAGCTTTAAAAAAAGGCTAGGCTAGGTTGAGAGGAAGGGGCACATAGGAGAGAAGAGGGAAGGAGGAGGAAAGTGAGAAAGAAGGAGGGTTTTAGGGTTTAAAAACCCACAGACTTACACAGTCAGAGCACATGGTCGTGTACCTCACCATGTAAGTCACTGTGACTATCTACAATTGGGACCTAGGTGTGTCAGGTGATACATTATAGTATACTATAGGACATGGACGTGTCCCACATGTGTATAACTTACCATGAATATATTGCAATATTTTAGAAGTTTCAGATATAGACACTTTCATGTCCAGTGACCATATAAGCCATTGGAAACATGCCAAACACTAAGAAAAGCAATTTTGGTGTACATGACATTTGCGCAACCGTGAACACCTATAAATTCCTAGAAAATTTAAAAATCTTCACATAATCTTTAGCAAATCAAATAAAAACACATGAACAAAACAAAAATAGGCAAAAAAATCTATAAGGATGCTCATAATCCTATCATAAAACAAACCAAAAATCAATAAAATCATAAAATTAAACTAAAAAATAATCAAAATAAAAGAATCAAATTAATCAAAAATATCATAATTCTTGAGTTGCCTCCCAAATAGTTCTTGTTTAACTTCTTTAGTTAGACATATCCATGCATGATTAATGTGTTTTATAAAGATTAAGTTTTTTTTCTCACCATGGGTTCCTTAGCCTTTAAGTAGGTAACTACTTTTTCTTATCCCTATCTTTTTTTTTAAACTTGAACTTAATATAACGCTAATGGACCTTCAGAAATAGAGTCTCGCATAGCATCCAAAACTGTACCATTAGATAAACCAATAAAATAGCTAGTATCAACGTATTCAAGGCAATTACTTATGACATTAGATATTTTAAGTGTATCCTCTTCTTCTCTAACCCTAAGCACTAGTTTGCCCTATTAACAACAATAATAGATCTATTTGTGGCTAAAAAAGATCTACCTAGAACTAGAGGTATCTCTATATCCTCCTTTATGTTTAGAATCATAAAATTAACTGAGAAAATTAATTTATTAAATTTCACAAGTACATCCTTAGCCATACCCCTAGGATATTTAGCAAATATATCTGCTAACTAAATGCTCATCCTAGTGGAATTTGATTCACCTAATCCCAGTTTCTTAAATAATGTATAAAGCATCAAGTTAATATTAGCTCCCAGATCAAATAAAGCTTATTCACTGAAAAACTACCAATTCAACAAGGGAAAGCTCCGTAGATTGTTAAGCTTCTCTAATAGCTTGCTTTGAAGAATTGCCAAGCATCTTCTACTTCGTATAACAATAACTAAATCCTCTAACTTCCTCTTGTTTGCTCGTAACTTTTTTTAAAACTTCAAATACCTTAGCATTTACGTAGGGTCTTAACAAAAGGTAAATTAATGTGAAGTTGATTAAAAATTTTAAGAAATTTACCAAACGACTCATCCAAGTGATCTTTCTTCATTTTAGTAGGGTAAAGGATGACAGGCTGAAATTCCTTCACTTTTGGAAGGCACGCTTCATCTTCAGCTTTTTCTTGACTCCTCTTGTCACCCTTTTCTTCACTTTGGGTCTTGCTTTCAACTTGCAATTCGTTTCTGCTCCTAAGGGTGATTTCCATCATATGCTTTTTAATATTTGTCTCTATGATACTAGGCAAACTCCCATGTTGTCGTTTAAAAACTAGCTTTGCAAGTTAACCGATCTGAATTTTTAAGTTATGTATAGAAGCCTCTTGATTTCTTAATAAGTTTTTAATAACTTAAAATCCTGCCTCACATGTTTGAATAAATCTAGTCATAAGGTCTTCTAAGCTTGGCTTCTTTTCTTGAGGTGGTTATTGTTAAAATCTTAGTAGAAGGTTATTTCTTTGTTGCCTTCAATTTTTCCAAGAAAAATTTGGGTGATTCTTCCATCCTGAATTGTATGTTTTATTATATAGATTATTTTTACCCTAAGAGCATTCTCCATATAATCCACATGCTCGAGCTTGACCATAGCCTTGACTACCTAACATTCTTAGCCCACATGCCCTAATCAGCAAACCTCACACTTATAAATTTTTTATTTTATTAGTTAATTTGTTAGTTAACTTATAACCAATGTAAATTATTTTATGGCATAGGTTATCAATTTATCTTACTAGTAATTCATAGAAATTTTAATGTAGTTGGCTATATTTTTATGTCTTTTCTCATAAGTAATTAAATATAAATACTTAGATAAAATATGGGTGATAATGTTCAACTAAAGTTTATACTTATAAAGAGGGTACTATATTTGTTGCTTTATGGTAAGATAAATTTTTAACATGAATATAATCCTTTTTGCTACATCAAAAATAACATATGCATACAACCTTGCATAAGAACTTATATGATAGAAACAACCTGGTCTTGTAACGTATCATACATGCTTTTGGTTTCTTAATTTTAAGTTGGCTAATTAAAGGAGAAACTAAATTTAAAGATTAGGGATATAATGCATGGAAAATAGGTTTATTATTTAAAGATTAAGCTTTTGCATTTTTCTTTAAGATAAGAAATATAAATGGAAGAAAGGAGTTGAATGAATGACAAGTTGGTGAGGTATATAAAATTCAAAGATCGAATACAAGGTGTAGACTATAATTTCACATGTACAATAAATTAAGGGATTTTAGTTCAATTTTTATTTTTCTTTGTAGTTTTTTATTTTTGATCTTTTGATTTATATGTTTTTGTTAAAATAAAAACCTATTTAATTGAGATTTTGTAATAAAAAATTTAAAAAAATGTGTATGGTTGATATTTGTAATAGAATTAAAAATTATTTAGTTTCATCATCTTATTTGTTGTTTTATTTTTATTATACAATTAAATAGTAAAATTAAATTTCACCTTAATTTATTTCTTAATATATGAAATTAATTAATTATTATAATTATTAAAAATAAAAATGTATGAATATTTAATATAAGTAAAGAAATTTATGTGTTAAGTTTAAAAGAGTCCAATATAAAATATAAAATTACATGAACTCATTCTAAATAAATAATTAAAGACGTTGAATCTATTGTTGTCTTGTTGCTTGAATTTTTTCAAAAACCTATTTCAAATAGTTAATTGTAGCTTCTTTTCTTTTCATATAACCTAGAAACTATTACAACAAAATATGCAAGCTTGAGAAGATTGATTATGATCTTAAAGTTAGAAATAAAATTGTAATATAATAGTATTAAAGCATCATCAGTTTATATAAAATAAACACTAAAAAAAGTCAAATTCTAGAAGAAGTAACAAAAACTATAATAAAAGACTAATTTTCTTCATAAAGCTTCTCATATTATGAATTAACCTGAAAAACAAGCTTTAGTGCTTTCTCATCAAGCATAGATAGAGATTAATATGCCATGAAAAGTGTTATAATGAACTTGTGTTTGTAACTTCAGTGGCTCATGTCAAAACTAATTCCTTTCTTATCTTAATGTATAAGGGTGTTAACATGCATTCGTGTTTTGTGCAGACACAATAT
>JANIJH010000008.1:23481939-23494517 GCA_024520975.1 Erythroxylum areolatum
CTAGCTTCCTTGTTTGTGTCATCTTCAAAAAAATATCCCTATAAAGTGGAGAATCATGTAAAGTCTTCATAGTTTTTTCATATTGCACACCTTTAACACCCAATTCATATAAAGAATTCAGGCATTCCATCATTATATTAGACTCTTGAGATCTATTCTCTATAGTGGATGATGTTTCCCTCAATTTTTTTCTCAAGTAAACCATTCTTCCTTTTTGATTGTTCATTAAATATAAGTAAGGCTTCTTCTATCATATTAAAACGTGTCTTCTTTGCATTCTTGTTCTTAGGAGACTTCTTTCTCGTAGACGGAGAACTTTTATCTTGATCTTCTTTTCCATTATACGAGTAATCTTTATCGATATCATTTCCATGTTCCTCTTATGTACGTGATAGAGATTTAGTTGATAGATGTGTATGCACACCAGTTGCAGTAATATCTCTAAAAATATGAAACAAGTCTAAAAATACCTTACATCCTTTTTTCTTAAATCTATGAGCCATTTTATCCACCTATAATGATGAAAAAAATAAATGAGAATGAATAGTATATAATATAATATATTAACAAAACAAAAGACATATTTTTACTTTAAAAAGATTTTCCCAACATTCATTTGTAGCATTAACTTCACCAGTAAAAGAGTTGTAACTGATTCCTGTTTCTTTGAGTCAGTTCTTGAAATTCTTCAATATGGCCCTTAGTCCATTATTCTTATTCTTCAATTGAATATCAGTATACTCCTTATTGAACTTTGTTTGAAGCCCTGCTTTAATATTCTTCTAACCAGACTTCGAAAAGGTAGTAGTCGTTCGATTTTCCTTCTTCACTTCTTCAACCATCAAGAAGATTAAATACATCTCTATAGTATCATTCCATGCCCCATCTTTTTCATTTACTTCCATACAATCATTGTCATCATTCATATTGTTCAAGCCTTCCAGAACTAAATGTAATAAGATATACGTGACATCAATCACAAAAATATTTACAAAGTATTAAATGCTAAATATAGTTTAAAATAAACATGTGACAATGTATTGTATTCCACGCTAAAAAAACATCAATTCTTTACATTAACAAGAGGTATTACGTGAAGAAAAAAAAGTTATGTAGCAGAGTAAGTTCACTTCTGTAAAAATAAGAATACATGTGAAGACAAGAGGACAAGAATAGGCTTCAAACTCACGTACAAATGCAAAAACCAACGGTTCTCCACATTAAACGAATCCAAAAGCCATAACTCATCGGTTTGAACCCTCCAATCTTTTCTTGGACAAATGAAACAAGTTATCAAGTACACAAAATAAAGTATCTATTGTAAGGCACGTAAATAGAAATGCATTTAATGTTTCAACAGTATATATATAAATGCATTTAATGCATGAAAGGAAGTAGAAATGCATTTAATGTTTCAACAGTATCTTATATAGAAATGCGTTTAATGCATGAAAGGCACATAAATAGATGTCACCCACCATTTTTTTTCATGTAACAGATACGTGCCTTTCATGCTTACAACAGTATCTGTTATGTAGAAATGCATTTAATGCATGAAAGGCACGTACTGTTGCATAAAAGGCACATAAATAGATGCATTTTAATGCCAGATACAGAACACCTGTCACCCACCCACCATTTTTTGTCATGCAATTCTCGTTCTTCTTATCGAAAGCCACATCTTCCAGATGCAAAAATGTATATATGAAACCATGATTTGCACGAAGATGTTATTCCAACATTTTTCCCTAGATGAAACTCTTGACTTATATTAGATTATTGCTCAACAAAAGCCATGTTGCAGTTAGTACTTAAAACACATTTCTCTCATCTTATTGCTCTCAGTTGTGTTAACCATTCATAACCGATCTGACTCTTCTGCTACAAGTAAAACCCCTACAACAACAGCATAATGAAACAGTCTCTGTTAAGTATTACTACGTTCCAACTCCAGAAACTGAAAAGAAAGAGCTTCTCTCGCCTGAGTATCCTTCTCCATCAATTGTTCACGCACTGGCACCCGAATCAATTGTAGAAAGCCAATATGCACTGGTTGATAACACAGTGGCTGCACCAGTATCAATGCCTCTAGTGCTGTTATTTTCATCTTCAAAGAATGAGTTCAACATAGGGCTTCTCGACGGTGCAGATGGTGTCTAAGCTCCTACTTGACCCCTAGTTGAGCTTGTGCCTGCTCCAGAGCTTTGACATCAAACAAAGGTGTTGACGATGAAGTCAACAAGTTTACAAAAGGCCAAGAAGCTTATTCCGGGGACCAAAGAAAGGTTATAGGGATTATGATTGTGATTGGAGCATTGGCAGGTGTTTTGGTAGTTAGACTCGGTGGGGTTTTGTACAACAAGAACAGGGATAAAATAAGAGCACTATACTAGTCTTTGGCAAAGAGAGAACAGATAAGATGATGTATATTTCCACCATACCCTACGACAGATCCTAAAAGACAATATTGTCTTCATTGTAGTTCAACATATTATCAAAAACACATTAAGCATGAAAGGCATGTATGTGTTGCATGAACGGAACGTACATGGAAGACTACACGCAACACTATCTGATCAATCTTTCTTCAGAAAACCATCATCAACCGTCCACCACTGTAACCACTTTTGCATTTTAATTAAGCCAACTTATCATTCTAGCAGTGATAAGACCTTAATCCACAAGAGATACGAAAGCACACCTAGATAAAAAGAAGATGCAAGCAACAGAAATAACAAAATTTACGTGAAACAAAATAATAAAGATACAATACAATAACAAGCAACAGAAATAAACACAAACTTGGAGCAACCCAGAAAAATCGTAGCAAGAAGATGCTGAAGTCAGCGCTGAAAGAAAACTTGTTTTTGTGAAAAAAATAACAGGTTTTTGTGTGTTAAGGAAACGTAATTTTTCTATTGTAAAATATTATGAAAACGTAATTTTTCTGTTTTCGTAAAACGATTGTAGTTTTTTTTTTAAAATGGCATAATAAAACAATAAAGAACCAAATGTTTTTTAAGAGGAAGTTTCATCTTTTATACAAACCCCGACAAGAAACAAGGAAAAAAACGACAACAAACGGGCCTAAGGAAATACTTAGGCTAAATATCTAAAAGGAATGTACTATATCTTGAATGTTTGAACCAAAAATAAGACACAAGATTATAAGAAAAATGTTTAAAAAATTTATGAGAAAGAAGAGTATCTGGTTAATTGATATTTCCTATCAAAATTATTCTTGCTTAATTTTTTGGCAATCGGTTGATTTCAAGGTTGTTTCAAGCAATTATGATTTTTCTTAGTTTTAAAAACTAAAAACGACAACCATTTTTAATTAAACATGTTTTTAATTGTTTGTTTTCTTTAATTAGTGACAAGGTTGCCACGTGATGAAGTAGATAAACTATTCAAGCTTGAGTTAGATAAACTATTCAAGCTTGAGAGAACTTCTTCTAATAAAGAACTGCTAGAGTTTCTTCTAAAGAGCGATCATGTTATAAATGAGAGCTCTTGTGTATAATAGGGAAGAGGAGTACAAGCTATTTTATCTGCAAGTGGTTGATTTCATGGTGGTGGCAACCAATTAGGGTTTTTCTTATTTTAATGACCAAAAACGACAACCATTTTTAGTTAAACATAATTTAAATTGTTTTCTTTTATTTCAAAATCACAACTAACAACAAAATCAAAGAAACCCTAATAAAAATTAAACAAGTATTTTTCTTAGTGAAAATTAGACTAATTATTTTTATAACTAATGCATGATGGAGTGTTTAATTTTGAATTTGTTTTTAGCATATGAAATATTATTTACACATAATTTAATAATTATAGCTAATTTATTGTTTTTCCCAATTTAAGTGTAATTTTTAGGAGATTACTAATAAAATATAAAAGATCTAGTTAATAAATAACATATGTCTGCTTTTATAAAATTTAATTTTAAGAGATTTCTTAAAAATTCTCTAAAATATATTCTTGTTCACGTAATTTTTTATGAATTTAAGTATTTGATTAGTTTTAAATCTTAAATAACTACTTGAATAATGTTCATGCTTTAAATTTATATAATTAACTTACCAAATAATTAATAAGTGCACAATTAGTCTTTTGGGTTTTTTAAAATTCATCTTAGCTACTTTGAAATGTTTGCCATGTTCTAGAAAATAAATCACATGTTTCGTTACTCTTTTTCTATTTTATTTTATGAGTATTTATTTATTCAATAAATAAAACTCACAAAAATTAAATAAATGGATGCTCATAAAATAGGTTAAATAAAGAGTAAAAGAAACAGATAATTTGAACTTGGTAGACTTAGCTCGTGGATTCAAGTTTTAATAAAAATCTAGTACAGCTCTAAAATTTTTAACTCTAAATTTATAAAAATCTTTCAAAGAAAAATGTTTTGAAAAATTCAAAAATTGCTTTTAATTCGCTAACCTTTTTGGACAAAGTTTATTATAATCGATTCTGTATAATCCAAACTTTGATTCATCTTGACTATACACATACGTATATAAGAACTTAAATCTATGAAATATTGAGAGTAACATAAATTCTAACAAATAAAGTTTGAGGATAAATTAATAATTTATTAATAGAATAATTAGGTGAAGAAAAAGGTCAAGGGTATTTTAGGCATTAAGACAATTAGGGTTGCAAGTTGCAACTCTATGGTTTTAATTTTGATATTGAAGCAGCTATATTAGGGTTTTTGTCTTCTGATCGAGCCGACTTCCTCCTCTAGACTTTGCGCAAGCAGCCATGGCCGAGCAGGTTGTGATACTTCACTTCTCTTTCTGTCAATCTGCATTAAACTATCTATGTTTTTGACTCGGTATTTGCTGATGGTCTCTTTGTCTTTGGCGTAGACTGAGAAGGCGTTTCTGAAGCAGCCCAAGGTGTTCCTGTGGTACGTTTTTAAGTGATATGATTCTGTTTGTATGTTTAGGAAATATGGAAAGCTAAGCTTTCCTTAGGGTTGAGATTTGTTATCCAATTTCATAAATGAAATTGGAGAAATATTTTTTCTTTTTTGGGAGGCCCGAGCTTTCCGTTGATTATGTTGGCAATTTTGTAGTTCGAAGAAGGCCGGGAAAGGAAATAGGCCAGGAAAAGGAGGCAACCGCTATTGGAAAAGCGTTGGCTTGGGGTTTAAGACACCCAGGGAGGCAATTGAAGGTTTCCTCCTTTTTTGATGCTGTTACTATCATGTTACCTTTTTCAATTGTGTTGACAACTAGTAATTTTGAGTATTTTTTTCGAACTTTGTTGTTTACGTCAATAATTTAATAATGCCTAGATGTGCTATGGAGATCAGTATTTGTTTTCCCGCATGTTTAGAGTTTGATTTAATCAGAGATGTAGGTAGTTCTTTTGAATCGACATTGTAATTTGTAAAGACGAGCTTATCTTTGAGAGTTTGACCACCTAGATAGACTATAAGTAGCTTGATTACTTTGCACTCGTAAGTTGCGCTTATGTTCCCAATTCTTTGATCGATAAGTAGAGTCGCCTTTTGTGGTATTCATTTGTATATATGTTTGCAAAGGTCGCAAATACTTGGTACCTATGTTAGAATTCGAGTATAATGAACCATAACTGGCAATTGACGTCCATGTAGTTGACAACTATTGTTTATGTGCCTATTGACTTCAATATCACAAATAACTGCTCTTTTTAAAAATGTGCTCTCTAATTTGATGTCCAGTAATTTCTTAATGCTGCTGTGCTATGGAATATATATATTGGCTGATTATCTGTCGGCAAAGTGGTTATCAGCATTTTGTTGAAGTATTTTAAATCTGAAAAACATAAGTTGGATGGATATAATTCTCCACTAAAATGTTTAGATGGGATGCTTGAAGGAATGACGACACAATCTTTGTACTTATAGGGACTTACATTGACAAGAAGTGCCCATTTACTGGCAATGTTTCCATCAGAGGCCGTATACTTGCTGGCACTTGCCACAGTGCAAAGATGATGAGGACTATCATTGTTCGCCGTAATTACCTTCATTATGTGAAGAAGTACCAAAGGTGAGTGATTTTCTGACCATATGTCCATTATGTTCATTCCAATTGACAGGATGAGGAAATACTGACTTCCTTGTTACCTTTAGATATGAGAAGAGGCATTCTAACATTGCTGCTCACATATCACCTTGCTTTCGTGTGAAAGAGGGAGACCATGTAATTGTTGGTCAATGCAGGTTTAATTCTATCTGCAAATCCTAGCTGTTTGATTCTATGGAAGAGTATTTCTTTTGCTCATTGCATTGTTTCTTCCTTTTGACAGGCCTTTGTCTAAGACTGTGAGGTTTAATGTGTTGAAAGTGATCCCAGCTGGTTCTTCTGGTGGTGGGAAGAAGGCATTCACCGGCATGTGATTTTCCTAAGTTGCAGGTTTTGTATCGATTAGTTCCAGTGGAAGAAAAACTTTTGTGATGATTTATTTTTGTTGCATTGGACATGGTCTTGGACTAGTCAAAATCTCGTATGACCTAAAAAAGTAACTTCGTAAAATTTTTATGCAAAATTATTAGCTTTTTAACATTTTTTTGGGGTCCATTCCAATGTTGAAGTTACTGGTTGCGGAGCTCAGAGCTCAGGCTGGCGAGTCTCCTTGATAGAATGTTAGTCCTCTGTTCAGGACCGATGTCCACATTATCAGGAGACTAGTTGATATATGAAATGAGTTGAGATAGATGTGATGGTAGGCTGGATTTCCTTGGCGGTGTCTAATGTTTCAAGAGTATTTAGTGGCTCTGGTTTGAAGCCTGTATAGATGTGAAAGAACAGAAGCTGACCAGAAGTACAACATAGAAAGATGGAGAGATAGAAATAGGACGAGTTAGAGAGTAGTGTGAGTTGAAAGTTGAAACTGTGAAGAGTGGAGTGTATGAGGTGAAATTCCTCATGGTGCCCGACAAGTTATATTCTCAGGCGTAACTTGAACCGCGACCTGCGTATTTTAAGTCCCGCCGCGGTACAGGAAATCAGTGGGTTGTCAACAACTTTCCTTTTCAACGTCAGATTTATTCACGAGTGAGAACAACTTAAGCAGGATATAAATTTTTATCGAAACCACCGCACTAAGTGTACTTCCTTTCTTCACATAGTTGGCATGTGAAAGTACAGACGGTGTTTATTCACGAGTGAGAACAACTTAAGCAGGATATAAATTTTTATTGAAACCACCTCTCAAGTGTACTTCCTTTCTTCACATAGTCGGCGTGTGAAAATACACACGGTGTTCAGCTTATGGCAAACGGATTCGATTCCAGTCTAGGGCAACAGCTCTTTCGTATTTGATTTTGCCTAGATGGTCAACCCTTCAAGTTTGAAAAGGTCGATGTGAAAGCATTTAAATACTGTGCTAATACAAGACCCTTGTATAAAAAGAACTAGAATCAGTGCCGGGAGCTTGACAATTTTGTCATCATCCAGTTGTTTTCGAATGGATCCATTCAGCGATGTATGGGGTTCAGATCAATGTTACTTTATACCTGCCTGTTCTATAAGCAGTTATTCATTTAATTTTTGTGGAATGAATGGACGAACATGATAGGCAATGGGATCTGATCTATTTCTTAGAAATGCAATATAATTCATTAATAAGCATGAACAGTTCCTGACTCGGATTCATGTCGAAAAGGTTAGTTTCCTTAGATTTTCGTTTTCAAAACAAAACTAGAATCAAATACAAGTGGACTGAAATATAGTAACCAGCGAAATACAGCTAAATTAAGTTGAAATTGGGAGCTTGATGCCATTATGACATTAAGTGCGATTTCATTTAAATTGTTTATACATGTCTGCAGTTATATTATATTCCCACCTAGTAATAGTTACAAATGTATATGTTGCCTGCTTCAAGAGTTACATCCATCATACATAATCATCCGCTTTCGTTCCTGCTCCACTTCACTCTGCTCTAGTACTTCTCTCTTCAAATGTATGTATAGAGTTCTTCCGACTATTTGGCGCTCACCGGGGTTGGTATCTCCGACATTATGCTAAGAAGGCGTTGTACCTATTTCAACGTCTCGCCTGTCGATCACACTTTCTGTTGCATGTAAAATTGGCGAGTGAATTGTGATTCGGAGAGAATAGCTGTGAGACGAGGAAGATGAAGAGAGATTCACGAGAGAAGAAGTAAGGGATTGACCCCACTTGTCGTTTGAAGTTTCCCTTCTATGAAGCAATCGTTCCTCTTCTTCGTTTAACGCTGCCTTCCCTATCGGCAAATCTTATTCATAAGGTTGAGCTGCTGCTGCAAATTCTCTAAGAATTCTCTTAGTTGACTTCTTGTTGGTAATTTCAAGCCTGTACTATATTGCTGTTATTACGTTTTAACCAATTTCCGGTCAAAACAGGAACTTAGGACTTTGAAATATTCTATTTTGGGCCCCGGTCTGCTTATTTTTGTTTGTTGAGGACTTCTTTATAGACTGTATCAATTTGGATGATGATTATGATGTTAAGCTTCAATCTTGTGTTAATAATTTTTTTAATTTTTTAAAATTTCCAGTCAAGGATGACTACCAATTGATACGCAAGATTAAGGCATTAATCTGATTTTATTATATTTACTAAAATTCTATATGCTTTAAAAATTTTGTGAGAATTTCTTATTTTATTAAAAAGTTCAAACTTAATCCTTTTATTAAATTATGTTATTAATTTCGCTATGATAATTTCTAATCTTCTAATGTCACATGAAGATGATTAAGAATTAACAAATCACATAGGTGGTATGTATAAAATATACTGATTTTATTAATTTATTATATTTATGCATTATTATTTATATTAAAATATATTAATATCTAATATGTAATCTTAATTTATTTTTGAAAATATTATTATACCCATTAATTTTTAATTATATGTCTTGAAATCTATAGAGCAAGATATTTTGTGAAAATATCTTCAAGTTGTTCTCTAATTTTGATATTTTCTATAGAGATCAATTTTAGTTGCACTTTTCAACAAATGAAGTTATAATCAATCTCATTATGTTTAATTCATTCATAAAATACAAGATTACAGAAATATGTATAGTAGCTTCATCATCACATTATAATTTTGCTTATATTAAAGGCTTTAAAAAAATTATACAACATTTTACTTCTTACTTTTACATGATACCAAATTTCCTCCAATAAAGACATAATAGTGAGCAGTAGATTTTCAGTCAATCTTAAAGCCTCCCTATTCAGAGAAGCATTCAACATGAATATGTCTAAGATTTTTATATAGTATCCCTCATCTAAGAGTTATGTTTAAATAACATAAGATTTATTCTAAGGCAACCTAATAATAAAAAGTTATAGAATAGTAAATTTACTTATTATACGAACAAAATATGCAATATTATGATAAGTTACTATAAGATAGTTTAATTTTTCAACAAAATATGATAGGAGGAGTTTTTAATAAATAGTCAAATAAAAAGAGTCGAAAGGCTTCAAATTTTAGCCAATAAAGTCTTTCAGAGAAGTCCTTCAAATAAGCTGGTCCATTAACTTGGACCTAAAGAAAATTGAAAATTGAAGGTATCCTTAATGGATTTACTACACAAGTTCATTGAGAGACGAAGGCCAAGAAAATCTAATAACATAGGATATGTAGAAGGAATGCCTTCTTTGTCCTTAAGCTCTAGAAAATAGGTGAATTTCAAACGTAGGATAAATCATACACACAAATTAAGCCTCTAAAAAAGGCAGATTAGGCATTCACCTTCCTAAATTCCTATAAAGGAGTCTTGGAAAAATAGAGCACAAAGCAAAAAAATCTACTAAAGTCTACTGCTTTGCAGAAGAGAAGGAATTATAGACTTGGTTTATTGTTTATGGGACATAAAACAAACTAATTCATCAAAACCAAATAAACTTAATATGTTTTTCTTTAGAGATGAGGTTCCTAGAAGAAGCATAACTGTTAATAAATCTAGAGTAAGAGGAACATTTTAAGGCACTAAGTTCCAAGCAAGAAGTTTTCTTAACCATGCACACAAAATCCTCCCCAACAACAGGTAAACCAGTTACAAAGAAAACGTCTTTGAGTGAAATAGAGGCATGTCCAAAAGGAAAAATTAAAAAGTTACGGGAAGGACTCTAGAATTTCAAGATGGCATATATTAAATTAGGTTGATACTTCAGGGGGTTCCTAGATGCTATTAACTGGAGTAAGTCCTTGCCTCTTCCAAGTAGAATGGTAGGAGGGGTATAATTTGTTAGATTATTTAACCCACAGATCCACATTCTTTGGCTATAGTTTCAAAGACTTTGGGGCTTGAGACAAATAAAATTTACGTAGGAAGTTTGATTTGTTAGACATTTTTGTCCTTAGGGACAATTTTGTCCATGTCTCATAAAGTTGAACAATATTAATTGCAATTTTAGTTTTTAAATAAATTATCGGTTAAGTTGTGCCATTTGATCCAGATAAAGATAATAAAGTGGCTCAATAAATGATCTAGATTAATGGGTCAAAATTTGGGTAGAAAATAGGTCCCGATTAGTATGGACCGGATCCATATCGACCTTGTGATGGGGAAGCCCGATATGAAAGTTATATAAAGGTTAAGGTCTCCTATAGTTACTCATATCAATCGAAAGCATAAGGAATCTCTGACCCGTTAAGGGAGCTTTCGTATTGAACAAACTATAGAAAGCCCTAGCCCGTGAGTTAGTGAGCACTTTCCACTGAAGGCCCTGAGAGATTCGAAGACGTTTGGAACTCGGAATTGGCATTGGAATCAGAAATAGAACCGAAATCTAGGTGTTCTGCATTATCTTCGTTTTTAATCCTTTCATGTAGATCTGGGATACATAATAAGGCTCACACTATGTATTACATATGGTATCAGAGCGATTACATGATCGGATTGCCAAAAACAAAGGTTTTTCAGTTTTTCATCTCATTTGGTTTTTCTTAGTTTTTGATTCGTTTTTCAGTTTTTTTTACATATATAACTACGTAAAAGTGATATACATAATGTTAGCTATGAAAAACGGGTCGAAAAAGGGCCAAACGAAGCAAAATATGGCCTCCCAAGTCCTCGAAAATTGCCTCCGGCATTGCAGGGCGCAGAGGATGTTGGGCGCGTGCAGTGCACGCACCCAATGGTGCCACAGTGGTGAGGAGGGCCGCGTACAGGCTGACGCGTGCCAATCGCTGCGCGACACGTCGCTCCACGCAACGACGAATGAGTGTCGTACGTGCGGCCGACATTCCCACTGCGTGGGACGGCGGGCGCGTGCATGACACGTGCCCATCTCAGCCATCCACGTCGTCACACACGTGGCTCCGCTGGATGTGTGACACGTGTCAGCACGTGTAGTGCACGCGCCGCATAGTGTCCGCGCGTCAGCGTGCATGATACGCGCCAGACGCTTGTGGGGCACATCTGGCCGCGCACATGCAGCGCACAAGTGCCCCCTTGTGACACGCGATGACGTCAGCCGTTCACCTATAGTTACCCAAAAAAAAATTCCAAATTTCCTGTAAAGGTACTCTGAGGTGTTTTGGGTTAGTTTTCGGGTCCGAAAAATTTATAAAGTATCATTTTTCTATTTTTCTGGATTTATTACATTAGAAATAAATTAAAATTTAACTCCAAAAAAAGGAATTAAGGTATTCTAAATCCGATTTTGATTGAATTTACATGCTTCGGACTTAGTATGAGGGAGATACATGAGGTTCTTGTGTCTTGGGTCTCATTTTCAATGTTCGGGATTGTATGATAATCAATCGAAAAAAGGAATTGAGACATTCTGAAGCCATTTTGAGTGAATTTTCAGGTAATGAACTTACCATAAGGGAGATACATGAGGTTGTCGTGTCTCAGGAGGTCGGTTCAGTATCCGGTGACCCACGATAGTCACTCTACTGAGATTTTTCTTTTACAAAAGTCTTGAATAAAGTTTTCAGAGAATGACTTCAACACGTGTGTGTGACAATGAGACTGTACATTCAGATTTTTGCATTTATTGAGGTTATATTGTCACATACGGTATGTCCATAAAGAATATGAGGATGACATAAAGATGTATCCCTTGTGTTTGTGAACCTTTTAGATGCTGATAAGAATGTAGTCACTAAAGTGGCCTTTCAAGTCAGTATCCTGAATAGTTCTACTTGCATGTTGGGGGATGTCTCTGATTTTATGTTTGGTTATTCTGCCTAAAGGTGTTGACCTTAAATAAAATTTTGAGATATGCATAAAGACATTTGATGGAAGAAAGCTGTTGCTCAAGTGACCTATTCACCTAAAGGTGGTAATGTCATGAGAGTTAATGGTTTGTACTCTAATCACTTTTATGTGTGGAAGTCTAATTGCATATATTATGTATTCAACCCAAAGGTATTTCATAATATGTGTGATCAGATTTTCAAGAAAGATAATATTAATGGCTTTAGTATTGTTGTTGTCCTACATTTGTGCTGATTTAAAGATTATCATCTTGAAGTCACCTTTTCAGTCAATTAAATCTGTGTCACCAATAAAACCCTTGCTGGTTTCAATATAAAGAATTAGACGGAGAATTGGACGGAGGATGT
>JANIJH010000008.1:23494617-23517806 GCA_024520975.1 Erythroxylum areolatum
ATGCAGTTTAGCATTCAGTTGGAGAACATAAAGATTTTCTCTAATGCTATTTAGCATTTGGTGAGAGAAAATAGGATTTCTTTAATGCAGTTTAGCATATGTGGTTTAGCATAAAGTTGGAAAAATCGAGACCTACAAACGAAAATGATACAATTTAGATCATAAAGGTATCATCGTAGTTTGCTACACTCTATTTTTCCATTTATGTTAGTGAGGTATTAGGTATTCGTGATTGTATTGGATCTGTGTCACACAGGACACATACATTTGATACTTTTCGGTATTGAAAGCCTTGCAGGATAGAATGATGGACTTTTGTTATCTTTGGATCGAATGTTTTGTTTTTAAAACTTAGTCAACTAATACAGTAGCGTGGCTTAACCAAGTTTTTAAATTGTTTTTAAACTAGAGTCTACTGCAATTAATGCTTGTCCAAAGGGGAGATTGTTAGACATTTTTGTCCTTGTCTCATGAAGTTGGACAAAATTAATTACAATTTTGGTTTTTAAATAAATTATCATTAAGTTGTGCCATTTGATCAAGATAAAGATAATAAAGTGACCCAATAAATGATCTAAATTAATAGGTAGAAGTCTAGGTAAAAAATGGGTTCCGATTAATGTGGACTGGGTCCATATTAATCTTGTGATGGGGAAGTCTGATATGGAAACTATATAAAAGTTAAGGGCTTCTGCAGTTACTCATATCAATCGAAAGCATAAGGAATCCCTGACCTGTTAAAGGAGCTTTCATATTGAGCAAACTGTAGAAAGGCCTAGCTCATGAGTCGGTGAGCACTTTTCAGTAAAGGCCCCGGGAGATTCGGAGACGTTTGTCCCTCAGAATTGGCATCGGAATCAGAGATGGAACCGAAATCTAAGTATTCCGCATTACCTTCGTTTTTAATTCTTTCATATAGATCCAAGATACATAATAAGGCTCACACTATATATTACATGATTAACTCACCTTTTCTAGGTAGGGGAGACATAGGTGGGGAGACTCAATAGACGAGGGGACTCTAATGGTTAAAGTAAATCTCTGCTTATGGTCAAAATATGGAATTCTCAATAACATGTTGTAAAAAATATTTTAACTCTAAAATGAAAAGAAAGCCCAAAAAGAAGATTTAAGGTTTAAGAGTTTTCTACCTGACTTTGATAAAGGATGAGAAATGCTCGACAGGAATAGAGACTACCTCAAGTTTTACAGTCTGCATGAAGAATAAATTTAAGAAAACTTGCAAAATTCTTGAATAAAAAACAGAGAAAATTCGGAAGGCTTACATTTGTAGCATTTAGTTCAATGGAGTTAGTAGAGGAGGAAGATGAAGCATAAGGTGTAGAGGCCATTGTGTAAGGAAAGTTCACTAGGTTTTGAGGGAATGAGCAAGGAAGAGAAGAAAGAAAAGTTGGAGATGGCAGACGAAGATTGCTTAGAGTTTAAGGTAGTAAATATTGTAAAGTGAGGATAATTTATAGCAAAATGGGCAAACCCTAGGGTAGTAGTAGGAATTTAAAATTCAAATTGAGTAAATTTTTTTAGCTTCTGGATGGAGATTTAAAAATAGAGAAATCTTGTTATAGTTGTTGTGTCCAATGTTTCCTATCAATTAAGGATTCCTTTCGGTTAAAGGATGTATGAAGATCATCTTGATAGGCCTCTTCTTCTAATTAGGTTTTCCTTAGTTTCCGAACTTCCTAAGTTTGTTGGTCCATTTCAAAGAACTTGAACAATGAACTTGAATTTATTTTGGAAAAGTTTAGGAGGTTTTTTAATACTATATATTTGGTTTTGGTTTGATCAATCAAACATATATGGAGGGAAATTGTTGATGGCTTAAAAAGGAATTTGACCATTTAAATCAAAGAGTGGAAAGACCCAGTTATCATAAGTTTCAATAGTTAAATGGATGGCTGGAGAATTCTTAGAGGTAAGAATTAATAAGAAAGTCCAAAAATGTAGAAGGCAAGACAATTAAGATCCATGGATATTTTATTTCAATACTCTTTATGAGTTTGGTTACATAGAAATATGATTTTTAAGTTTTTCAAAGTCTACCTATATTGCTTTTTAGAAGTTGGATATACTTTTAGAAAAATTCATCCCTTTTTTGAAAAAGGAAAAGAAAAATTCCTCCTCAATTCCAAGTTAGTTTTTAGATCTAGTTTTAGAAAAATTCCTCCTTTTTTCAAAAAAGAAAAGAAAAGAAAATTTCTTCCTTAATATGCTCAATTCCAAGTTAGTTATAAAAACGATCAACAATCTTATAATAAGATATCATAAGCTTTTATCTCCTGCAAGGGACCTATCCGGTTCGAACGGGGATAAATCTGGGAGTAGATGGCTTAAAGGTATCTTCTCATAGTTGGGGCCCTCCTAGAACACTTCGTGGGCAATTAAAAAAAAGATATCATAAGCTCCGATAGGAAGATTCCTTTATATTCAGTTCCCTATTGAATGTATATAAAAATGTTTTATTGGGTGCATCCTTCTATAATTAAATTTATTTACAAAGGATAAATCGTTATTAACAATACTATAAAAGTTAAATTACTTATGTATTAATATTTATTTAAATAGAAATTAGCGAGGCCAATATTAAGGATGTCAATAGGTTAGATCGGCCTGTGTAACCTACAGTGAGAGGGGGCAGGATGGGTCGGTTTGTGCTCTAGCTTGACCTAACACCAGGCTACGAGCCCGGCCAAACCTGGCTTATTATATATATATTTAAAAATAAAATAAAATATGATCGTCGTTTTATACAAAAATGAGTTCATTTTTTATAAAATAACTTCATTTTAAAAGAAATAATCGGGCTATAAGCTAGGCGGACAGACCTATGACCCGCCTAATTTACCAGTGATCGGCCCATAATTCGGTCGGCCGACTATAATTAACTTGTAACTCGTTCAAATCACGTTAAAATTAAACTTAGTAGGGCCAATTTTGCCATCCTAACGGGCACAAAAGCTAACCATCCATGCCTGGAAAAGGAAGGTTATCCTTCTCCAACGCGGTTCCGGGATAGGAGAGTTCCCATTCTTGGCAAAGGCCAGGCCACGCCATTGCCTACCATTATCCAAGCAAAAGGACCTTTGGTGGACCCCACTTATCCCTCCTACCCCAGCCAATCATCTTCCTACACTTTTCATCCTTACGCACCAAACCTGACCCCACACCACCTTTCCCGCGCGTGCTCTGATACACCCGCCTTGTGATGCTACAGTTGCCTTAATTGCACCCCTTTTCATTTTCACTGTGCCTAGCTGGTTCACCATCAACGGTTTAAAATCCTTCTTGTTCCATCCAAAGACTTATTACAGTTTATAAAATCCAGTACACGCGTCTACGTGCCACTGTTCGGTCAACCCCTTCCTTCTGACAATAAAATTTCACAGATGCTTTCGTCACTCTTTTTTCTCCTCTCTCATTCTCAGAACATAGTTCTCATTCTCAACTTTAGTCATTTTTTCTCCATTGCAAATCTAGGGTTTCAACCCTTTCTCCACGCTTCTCCGTCTCTTTCTTTCCCTTCAACTTTAGTAGTATGCTGGTTTTGGAGGATCTTCTGTTTCATTAACCTGTACTAGTAATAAATACTTTGCCTTTAGGTGTTGTTTCGGAGTCCTTTTCTTTCTTCTCCCTTTCATCTTATGTGGTTTACGCTGGTTATATGGAAGATAGTTAGGTCTGGAAGGGGTACGACCCATGGATAGCTCTTGCCACTTCAAATGCGGTTCAGCACTGGAACCGTCTATGTCTTCCGTGGCTTCGTCTACTACGCATGGACCTCCGAATCTCGTAATTTCTGATTTGAATATGCGCATTGCTACTTACCTTGTTGTTGAACACATGAGTTGTGGATATCATACCTTTGGTCGGGTCTCTTTTTTTGATGGATTGATTCTCTGTGCTTCTTTGCAAGTTCAGCCCCTGCATTTTCCTCACTCTTTTTTTTTTTTTGTAAATTTATAGCTTTGTTCTCTACTAAATGGACTGAGGGTCTATTGAAATTTTGTATATCGTACGCAAACTTTAAATGTGTTTGCTTTGTCATATTGTGATGTGAGTGAAAATTTGGGTCATGGCTTCTTCGTGCGTCTAAGTGCGTAAGATTAGTTTTATTAGAGCATGGCTAATACATTAAACTTATATGCGACGCTACAGATTTGTGCTTCATTTTGGGGCATATTACAAGATAATTATTTCAAAATGTGCTTTACAAACATGAAGATGGAAACTAATTTTCTGAACATGAACTTTTATAGGCAAAGTAAATTTTGTAGAGCTTTCATTTCCGATAATGGTTTGTTCTAATGACATAGCTGGAAAGTGAATTAGTCGTTGACTACCTGATTGTAAAGTTAAGATATGAAATATCACTGGAAAAGCGGTAAGACAACTTTTACAGGTTATTAGGTATTGTTGAATTGCTATATGAGGACTTGTAAGTTCACGTAGTAATTGCAAATCTTTGGTGATGTTGAGGTCCTTATTGGAAGAAACTAAGAATTCGATATGTTATGCCTTGGTAGGATAAGTTTTCTGGCTATGCAGCTTTGTTAACAGGAATGAATTAAGAAGCTAGGTTTGATGCATGTTAAGGTGGTTCTTGGATGTTGGAGCTCTCCAGCAACATGATTTGTATACTTGTTGCCTAATGTGCAAAACGGGCTTGGCACTGAAGGCATGACCTCATAATCAGATTATTGATTGGGGAAAATGTGATTATCATGGGTAATATTTAGGGAATTAAGGCAGCTACTTTTTTTTTTTTTTTCTGAATTTGGAATGTGGATAGTTGTCTTCGTCTACTCATTGCTCAAGGATTTTAATGCTTGTTGTTAATTAATAATTAAGAAAATGCTTATTAATCTATGTTCTATAGAATCTTAAGTAATTGATACCTCTTAAAAGTCATTGATTATATCATCCTTATTAATGTTTACTGAAAATAGGTGGAGATTAATTGAGACTACTATCCTTGTCTGTGTGCTGGTCAGGATTTAAGATCACAGGTGCATGGACGGATTTCAGATCCAATGTTTCACAGCATATCGGGGTTGAACTTTAGTAGTTTGAATCGTGCAGAGGTGGGAAATTCATTCCTTGCTCTTCTGTCTGGGCCAGCATCCCTTTTGCATGGTGAATTCCAGGATTTATCAAATCCAAAATCATCGAATGCCTCCAGTAAACATGCTATTGAAGTAAGCAGTATGGCCACTGGGACTGGATTTCCACCAATTTCCAGTGGAATGCTATCAGAAAATGCAAACTTTCAAAGTCTGCAGGATGGATTAGGTTTTT
Source organism: Erythroxylum areolatum (assembly GCA_024520975.1). Lineage (NCBI taxonomy): Eukaryota > Viridiplantae > Streptophyta > Magnoliopsida > Malpighiales > Erythroxylaceae > Erythroxylum > Erythroxylum areolatum. The sequence goes on from JANIJH010000008.1 coordinate 23,499,931, forward strand.
GTCCGCTTGCTTCATCCAAGGCAGTGGCAAGTTCCTCTTCTGGTAGTAATTCACATTTGCAGTATGGTCTTCAAGCTGTGAACAGTAGTGGTCAAAGTTTAAATCTGGCTAAGCCAGTTAGCCATTGCATGCAACATTGTAATGACTTAAATGATTATTGTTCTCTCAATGGGAAATGGAATTGCACATTGCCTGTGAATACTAAAAAGTTCCAGACCACGAGCGTTCAAATACCACAAAAGCTGCCATTTGAAGCAGAATCTTCTGCTTTCAATAATGTATCTATGTCTACAAGCGACTGCCCTCGTGTATATTGTCTGGAGATAAGTAAGATTTATCAGTAGTCATATTGTGCTAAATTTGATTTTTCAATCTGATGTTTCTACTCAATAAATATTTAAATAGGTGGGGATCTTCTTCTCAGTAATACTGGACTTTTAGGCATTCTTTGCACTTGCCATCGTTTCCACATGTCTGTCTCTAAATTTTGCGAGGTAGCTTCTCCAAACAGCATATCATTATGGTGTTTCTGATTCAATGGAATCAATGAGTTCTTGTCAAGTGTTTGTGGGGCTGGAAGCGTTAATTTTGAAATTTGATTAGGTGCTTTAACTTGACAGCATGCGGGATTGTGGAATGTTAACCCTGGGGATGCTGTCCAAATGGACAGTGGAGAGACAATTTCCAACTGGCGCAAAGTCTACTTCCATAAGTTTGGGGTGAGAGCCACTTACTGAATTAACTTTTTATCAAACTTGTCAACCTGTCAGCCAAACAAAAGATGGCCATTCAATTCATTTCTTTGTTTTAGATTTTTATCCTGCACTTCTTTTAGTGCCAAATTTCATTTAGTATAATTCCTTTCAAATTAAGAGTATTCTTCATCATATTTGCTTAGATAAGGTGAAGGGTATAAGGTATGAACCTTGGAATTTGATCCAGAGAGTTTGATGAACTCTTCTGTTGTTAAGGAATTTGAATGAAAAGCACACAATGATTTTTAACTATTCATAATTATGTTCAGCAGAAATTTGTTTTTATTATAAATGTGGTAGCTTGTCTAGACTGGATGGTGATATTTCTTATTGGCATGTGCTTGAAGCAACAAGAACACTGGGTGGTGATGTTTTTGTGATGCTTTAGATTAGGGTTCCAGAAGATCAGAGTGGGTGGGACTGGCCTGAAAGGTTGTCCTTGAGTGCTAATTTGATCAAATCTGGTATCCCTTCGCCCAACATGCTGAAGAATTCTGGCCACAATCATCTGCTTGGCCCATCTGGAGGTTTAGTAAGGTTGGGATGGCCTTTAGACAATATTGATTTTTTAAAGAGCTCTCCTGCAGACCAGAATTCAGTTGTTGATGCTTTACAGAACAAACAACTGAGAGATGTTCAACATGGCAATAAATTATTCCCCGAGGGCCTTGTTGGCATTGTACAAAACAGACCACTCATGATGGGGGATGAAAAGGTGTCAGATCATCCTGTCATTAACTATTCAACAATCCCAGAGTTTTCTGGTAAAGGAGTAGAAAGTGCTTGCCAGTCTATATCTACTTGTTTAAGTTCCTTTATGAAGACTCAGAACTTTTCAGGTACACACCCTACTCTGCAGGATTTAAGAACCCCTTTTCAGAGTTCTTGTATCAGCAGAAGTAAAGATGGGAAGACTGGTGTTGCCTTGAAAACCGATGCTACCACTTCAAGCATAGAGTTAAGGCTTGGCCAACCATACCAACAGATCCAGTCTGCTGGAAACCCGGCTCTACCGGTCAACATGCTAGTACACTCGAGGAATCCATTTTCACAAAAACAGATGACTCATGATGGTGAGTTGTAATGCTACTTCGCATATAGTCGTATTTGTATACTCCTATTACTGTATTTCTATTTTTACCATTTTTGGTCTTTACTATTTTATGTGACAGTGACCAATTGTTGGGGAGGGGGATTGTTAAGACAATGCGGCTATGTTGATAAACCCTCTAATTCCCTGCCAAAAAGTGTGCAACATCAATTGGACCACAGGAACCATGTAGTCAGTTATGCCATGGATGTTGATAAAATACCAATGCTCAATGGTGATACCGCAGCATCTGATACTTTTTCACACACAAACTTTAGCATCCCACTTGAGGGAAGCTCTCACCCGAAAATTGCTAACAATGTGTTCAATGTCAATGAGCATGTCTTGCCTCCTAGACTATACGGTGACTTGTATCATGTAAAGAGTGACCCAAAACATGTCCCAAAAATTGTTCAAAGTGCCGCCCATAGACAGCTGAAGGTAGCTGACTTGGGCTGTGTAAGACCTATGGACAATCGTAAAAGGATTGGATACTTTGGTGGTGACTGTTACTTGGAAACAGGTTCTGGGTCTGAAGCTCAGAAGTGGTTAGATAATTCTGGGTCTCTCTCTGTAGTTGTCAATAAAAACAACTCTACTGGTTTGCCAGCAGTCACTGACAGAAAACAGATACATCGATTCTCTACTGAACTGGAAAATGATTCTGAAGCAGGAAACATTTCTAGTCAAACTGAAAAGGCTCCTTGCATGGGGAACATTGGACTTGTTGACCATATGCTTCTTAGACCCATGGATTCATCACTGGGTGGCACGAAGGATATGTACTTTAAAACAGTTCCAGTTGGCCTTTATCCATCTAATTTAGACCCCAGATCAGATCAGACTCCAGCTTTTGGAACACAAGAAAATCTTGGTGGCGGTAGCATCTATCCTCTTGACAATAATCTTAGGCCACTTGCATTGAGGGAGACATTGGGTTTATCCAAACAACAATATGCAGTTACTTCGCTTGGGAAAGATCCAAAACAAAGGATATTTTGCAGCACATCTGTTGCTGAGTCACAATGCTGTGTTGTGGAGTCTTCAACCTCTGGAGAACATAAGGATATACATAATCTTGGAGGTAAGCAGGATGATTCTGAAGTTGCTACAAATTAACCCATTGGTCTAATAGTAAAATGGGAAGAGATGATAATTTTTCTCCTACCTGCTTATTATTCCTAATCCACGTGGCTGTATAGAATTTGTTTTAATGGTCTAGCGCCTCAAACCTTATTGAAATTTGGTCTTCATTCAGGTTTGCACAATTGCTGCAGTTTTTCAAGAGTGACTCAAGGTTTTTCCTTAGAGAGTAAAGAAAGAGACATCCGGCATCAACTTCATCATCTTCAGCATCAGCATCCTTTATTACGGTCAGTTTAGAAACTAATGTTGTGAACTATTTTAGCATGATCGTTTATAACCCTGTTGATTAGTCATCTTTTGAACTTAGATGTTTGTTAAATATGTACTGATTATAGCTCTGATATTCTGAATGTTGGAGATGATTTTGGGTTATGCATGTTGGATTTTCAGTATCTTTTAAGAAATTGCTGTGCATTTTGATATGTTTATCATGTGAATTCTTACCTAAGGAGCTTTGTATTATTTATGCACAGTAATATATTTCTTAAGAAATCATCAGGTTACTCTATCATGATATTCATGACATTCTGCTGGTTTGTTTCTGTTTTTTTTAACCCAAATATTACAGGCATGCCATTAGCAAGAACAGGAACATTCATTCTTGTGAACATGAAAATTGCTGTCAGAGAGCACCATATTTTCAGGATAACTGCACCTCCCTTGCAAAATTTTTACCAGACAAATGCAAATCAAAAGGTGAAACTCCTTTGGAATCCTCCTCAGAGAAGATGAGTGTTGTCAATGGCAAATCTCCCGTCTCCATAGCTTCACATCATGTCAACGCTCCCATTGTTTCAAATGGCAGTGCCTTTTCCTTAAACCCATACAGAGAAGTAGAAGTCCATCTACCTCAGAATAGAAGTGGTCATGTTTCTGAATGGAAAGACGTGGGTGACAGAGCCAAAGGGGTTTGTGACATGTCATGTGTCAAACAATTAACTGAGTTAATTGATGGAAGAGGAAATAAGTTGGAGAAACCTGGAGATACTTCTAGGAAGTGTTCTAATAGGTTGGGCATCAGAGATCCCCTCAAGGAACATGAAACATCTAATATATCTTCTGGATGTTCTAATCCAGCTGTTACTCAGGCATCAACAGATGTTAATAACGTGGACTCTTCAACTGTTATTGCTGGGAATAGTGGACTAATGTACAATATCTTAGATGAAGGATCAGCTATCAATAAATGCTGGTCATCAGATGATGCTCTTGGAAGTGACAGGAGCACAGACTTAAATGATTCTAATTGTAAGATTAACCTTAGAGTAGACAGATTGTCTAAAATCATCAAAAACCAATCACATCGTAGCCTTCTTGATGAGGTTAAACTCTTGGATTCCTTGACATGGAAGAAGGGCAGGAATCAAAACCTTACAGGTGTTACTGCTTGTGGGAAATCCAATTATTCACAAGACTCTAATAGGCACTTGAAAACTGGGAAGAGAAAGAGAGAAATAAAACTCAACCTGCTAGATGCATCTTCAGTCACTGGACATGTAATGCTTGATAAATACGATGCATGTGATGGAACCAATGAGTGGCCATCTTCAACCAAAGATGCAGAAATCGTTTCCTTTAGCCAGAAACCATCGTGCTTATCTGCTCGCTTTGTTAAACCCCAGTTCAAACATGGAAAATATGCTTCATCTTTGACCAAGTCACTGTCTCGAAAAAGAGATCTTCATAGCCTTTATGATGAGAAAGATGGAGAAGTGGATCATAAATTTGATTTAAGTGGTCGCTCCAACTGCCGTAATGTCCCTGAAGTCTTAGAAAGGAAGAGATTACAAAGCACTGGGAATGGTGATAATTGTATGGAGTTTTGGATGCAAGACCGAAGTTATGCAGTTGATAAGAAAATTATCACATGTAGTTCAAGGTGCTGTACTGAAACATCTTCAAGTTACCAAGCCAATTTTTGTTTAGAGAAACCAAGGCCTGTGGTATATGGGAGGTATGGTGAAATATCCAATGACAAGATGGGTGTAGATATTTCTAATCCAGTTAAAATTGTTCCCCTCAAGAGGGTTCTTAAAACTGCCAAAAAATGTCCGCTTTCTGAAAACTTCAACTCTGTAATAACATGGCAAAGGGAGTCAAAGAGGAGAGGCTCCAGCTGCCGTGCCTGCTGTAAGGAATTTTCCAACCAGAAACAAAACAAAGCAAATGAAAGCAATGAAGCATTAGTTTGTGTTGAAATGAATCTTCACAATCCTGTGCATGAAAGAGAGAACACTTTTAACAACGATGACGAGCAATCTGCTGAGTTGTTGAGGTTTAGGAATGAAAGGAGTGGTAAACTTGGTGGAGGTTCTAATATTGCTTATGATTTCCATGCTCCACCAAAGCCAAAGTTTAAGGAAATTCGGAAACGGAGCCTTTATGAACTGACATTAAAAGGTAAGCTACTAAATTTTGTTGCTTTCTCACATAAAAATGCACGTTTCATGTTTAAGGTTGGGATCAAGAATGCTAGCTTAAGTGACTGACAAGAAGCTTTGCATTAGAGGTATTGCTTGCTCAATCTGTCCTGAAAACAGCTTTCTCAAAGTTAGTAATAGTATAAAGTCCTGATTGTGGGGTATTTATTGGTCCATGATATAGTGCAACTTATGCGGATCTTACCAGTGATTAAGTCAAAGTGAGCTTAATGTAAAACATTCAGATTCTATATTTTTCTTGCGTGAGGTACTTTATGTGAATACTTTTTGAGGGTGTTTTCACATATTGGTGTATATTCTATTGCACTTTATTATAGTTCATTTCTACACAACGATAAGAGGACTCCCCCATGATAAAATGGTTAATAAACTTTAAATTGAGATCATTTTACAGTACAAGGATTGTCTTGAGGGCCAGAAACTATTGACTATTTGATGAAATGAATACATGTAGTGGAGAAGGGTTTAGGAATTTTAGAACTGTCATTTATTCCACTTCTTATCGGTTAAATCATAAATACCTGAATAGGCACTTAGCCTATGTACTTGAAATCTGGAAGTAATTTGTAGCAAAGAGTGAGCAAGCAAGGGCAATTATGGGGACTGCCAATAAAATATCCTATCAGAAATGAGGAAACATACATAAACAATATTGTAGTTCATTTCTACACAATGGTAAGAGGACTCCCCCTTGATAAAATGGTTAATGAACTGCTTGATTAGGATACATTTACTTAAAATTGAGATCAGTTTACAGTACGAGGATTGTCTTGAGGGCCAGAAACTATTGAATATTTGTTGAAATGAATACATGTAGTGGAGAAGGGTTTGGGAATTTCAGTACTGTCATTTATTCCACATCTCATCAGTTAAATCATAAATACTTGAATAGTCAATTAGCCTATGTACGTGAAATCTGGAAGTAGTGAGTGAGCAAGGGAAATTATGGGAACTGCCAATAAAATATCCTATCAGAAACGAGGAATCATGCATAAACAAAAAATTTCTCTGTGATTGAATAGAGGAAAGTAGGGGCAAGAAACATAAACCCCATCTCTCTTCTGATTTTTGTCTGTTAAGTTCCTTGAATTTCTTCCTATGAATTTGAATTTCAGTTTCATTTGTTCATAGTTTCCATTTCAGGAAAAGATTCCAACTCCAAAATACTTTCACATAAAAATTTCAAACGTGATCCAAAAGTAAGAAGGGGGAGATTTTTGGATGATCAAGCAGATTTTGAAATAGATGAATGGCACAAATCCAATGACAAAAGGTGAGCAATTGAGTTTAACTAGATAGGTTGGCCTTTTGAACTTCAAATGTATGGAATTTGAAATTAAGGCAAGTGGTACTGATACTCGTAAGATACAACTTTTAGTTTTCATTCTGATAATTTAAGTGCTCATGGTTCAGATGTGCTATAGGCAAATGGCGCCCTTCTATTCTCGACTCTGATTCATTTTGCTGTGTATGTGGAAGCTCAAACAAAGATGAAGTTAATTTCTTATTGCAATGTGGGCAGTGTTTGATTAGAGTATGTGGATCATGTCTAAGTTTATCTTGCCTTCATGCTTAAATTATTCATTTATCCTCATAATTTTCTTGATAAGCAGGTACATCAAGCTTGCTATGGTGTTTCCAAAGTGCCTAAAGGCTATTGGTATTGCAGACCTTGCAGGACAACTGCAAAAGATGCTGTATGAAATTTCAAAATTAACATCCAGTTTTCTACAAACTTGTTTAGTCATGCCTTTTTACGCTTTCTGCTTGATTGTTCAATTTTAGTTTATGATTTCTCATATATCTGTATGTATTTGAGCTTATCTTTGCTGCTCTTTTGCCTACATTAATTTTCCCTCACACTTTCGTCATTGTTTCATTTCTTTCTTCTGTTTCTTAGTCTAGCTTGTGAGTTTTGGCAGTTAATCTTAAAGTATGAATGTCAAATGCTGGTTTTATTTAATCATCTATTTGGCTAGTCGACCGCTTCAAACTAATCTAGTATTCCATTGCTTATGTAAATATTTATATATATTAGCTTCACTGTATAATTCTCTATCCATACATTCAAAATCCTTAGTTACAATGTTTGTTCTTCTTTTCTGCTGTATTTCTCTAATGTAGTATATACTACAGGTGTGTGTGCTTTGCGGTTATGGTGGTGGGGCTATGACTCAAGCCCTTCGGAGTCGAACAATTGTCAAAAGCCTTTTGAAAGCCTGGAACTTTGATAGAGAATGCAGAAAAACTGATCATGCAACTTCTTCTCAAACTTTGCATGATAAATTAAGCATGTTGCAATCCGTGGGATCCATATCCAGAATTAGCAAATGTTCTGTTGTTAGACCATTAAACATCAAAGCAGCGACTTCAGATGATTGGAATATAGATCTGCGGGACGAAGCAGATGTTTCAGGACACTCCATGGGCTGTACAAGGGATCTAAAGGTACATAACAGCATTACTGCTGGATTCCTTGATTCCACTGTAAAGCAGTGGGTTCACATGGTATGTGGCCTCTGGACTCCGGGGACACGATGTCCAAATGTTGATACAATGAATGCTTTTGACGTGTCTGGCGTTTCACGCCCGAGGGCAAATGTGGTAAGCATTTTAAATAGATGGTACTGGCACTGAAATTTATATTAAGAAGTTCAAGGTACTTTTAAGAACATGAAATTCGTTTCAGAGATACTTATGTCTGGAAACTTTTTTTTTTAAATTTCCAGTATTTGAAATAAGATACGTACAATACTATTTGACTTGTAAAATTTGAGCCACAGGTGAATTGTCTACTATGACAAAAATTCTGAGCATGGTTAATACTTGACTTCTGTGTGGTTGTAGTTTCACTTGCCTCTGTGCTGGTTTGAATCTTATGTCAATAGTTTGCGCAATATTTGATTTACCTGTAAAATCTGTCATATCATGGTTTCTCAAGATATCCACACAAGTGATCCTTTCTTAACTATGTGAAAAATAGTTTTCAGTATGATGAAATTGGACAGTCTTTTAAGCATAATAATATTTTATCTATTTTTCCTAACCTAATATTTCAAATTTTTGGGTTGAATGGTTTCTTGATGTGGTATTGTAATGTTGTGGGTGTTATTTCAAGTTGCTTTGGCCTCTTTACTATTAGGCTTCACCCAACATTTGAGCTTCTGAATTGAATGTTTTTTAAAAGTCTCGTGGGATAAACTATTCTATAATGCAATCATTTCTTAGTTAAGTTTCTAGCATTTGATGTATCATGTTTGTAAACTCTCCAAGTCAATGCTTTAAGTTGTGTTTTTGATAAAGTAGGCTTGTAGAAATGTTGTATGTATGTTGCAGCAGGTAGAGATAATAATAAATTGCATTCAATTCTTGGTCTTCAGGTTTGCTCTATATGTAATCGACCAGGAGGTTCATGCATTCAATGCAGGGTTGTGAATTGCCATGTTCCATTTCATCCTTGGTGTGCTAGTAAGAAGGTTAGGGGTGCTAAATTTTACCTTGTTCCTATAAACATAATGGATCTACATACTTTTTTGTTAGCATGCCAAATGTTAAAATGTTGGTAGATCATTTTATGCTGATAAATATTTTGAATACATTGCTGCTGGTCAGGACACATATCTCACGTTGAAATTTTCTGTTGACTTTTGTTATTACATGAATTTTAGGGTTTGCTGCAGAGTGAAATAGAAGGTGTTGATAATGAAAAGGTGGGCTTTTATGGTAGATGTGTTGTACATGCAACTAAAACTTCAAAGGAATCTGTATTGTGTGCTGATAACAGTGAAACCGGCTGCCAAAGAGAGAAGAAAGAAAGCTGTGCTAGGACTGAGGTATTTTTTGTTGTCAGTTGAAGTTTTTCTTTTTCTTCCTTTGATATTGACGGATTTCGTATTCTTGTATAAGGGTTACAAGGGTCGCAAACGGGATGGGTTTTGGCATAATCTTACCGATCAGTCGAAGGGGAATGGTAAATGTCTTGTCCCCCAGGAACAGTTAAATGCTTGGATTCACATTAATGGTCAGAAGTCACATGCCCTGGTATCTTCAAAAGTCCCAATGTCTGATAAGGAATATGACTGCCGGGTATGTTTATCTTCCAATATGCCAAAATTACTGTTTAGTTTTGGGAAACCAAATGAGGGGCTAAGCTTCATTGTGGTGATTGCACCGAAATCAAAATCATATTTGTAATAATGTCAAATTTCTTGAGAAAAAAGAAGAAAAAGTAAAGCCATGAAAACATTATTATATTCTTTTTAGTTGATAGATTTCCCGTCTGGATGAAGAATTAAATTTTGATAAAGGGAAACTGTGAAGAACAATATCACCTACATATTTTCCTTTTCTGTTCTCTTCAAAGTGAAAATTATTTATGTTATCAGAAACAACTGCATATGGACTTTTGTTATTCTTTTTGCTATTGTATTGAAAACTTCGGTCATTTTATTACTTCAATCACAAGTATAATCACCTCAATCTTTTTCCTTATTAAACTGCTATGACAATTTGCTTCTTGTTTGGTATTGTTACTAGTTTATCTCATTATTTTTCTCTATTATGTTGTCCCCGGCAGAAACTGCAACCTTGAATTTTTGAAGGTGGTTGTATAACACGCTCACGTTTTACCATATCTCTTCTTCCTATTCCTTGCAGAAAGAATATGCTCGCTACAAACAAGCAAAGGGATGGAAATATTTAGTTGTTTACAAGTCTGGCATACATGCCCTTGGCCTTTACACATCTCGGTTCATTTCCCGTGGTGAAATGGTTTGACTTCTTACCCTTCTAATTTATTCATGTAATAATTTGTTGTTGATGATTCAATAGTATGATTTTCTCCATGATTTCAGGTGGTTGAGTATATTGGCGAGATTGTTGGCTTACGTGTTGCTGACAAGCGAGAGAATGAGTATCAGTCTGGAATGAAGCTGCAGTATAAGGGTGCCTGCTATTTCTTCAGGATAGATAAAGAGCATATAATTGATGCAACCCGTAAAGGTGGCATAGCTCGTTTTGTGAATCACTCGTGCCTGGTAATGATGAATTCACAGTTTTTCCAAGTTTTAATTTAACAATTCAACTTGGTTGCTTATTCAATTGTCAATATGTCATCAGCCAAACTGTGTTGCCAAAGTGATTTCTATGAGGAATGAAAAGAAGGTAATTCAAGAACTGGACTAGCCGCATACTTGTTTGTCGTTGTTCTACATTGCACAGCCTGCTTATGAAACATTATTGATATAGTTGACCAAGATACTGCCTTGGGTATGCCTTGTGACGGCAAAACAGTTAACTAATATCTATCTTGAAAAACAGCTGCAATGGTTTAATAAGCAAACGATGAGCTTAACTACTTGACCTTTATTGCTGACTACTGTACGCATGCAGGTAGTCTTTTTCGCTGAGAGAGACATATATCCTGGGGAAGAGATAACATATGATTACAATTTTAATCATGAAGATGAGGGTAAGAAGATCCCTTGCTTTTGCAGTTCAAGAAATTGCAGGCGATATTTGAATTGATAATTAACTGTAAATTCATCATTTTTGTCACGTCTATATTGAAGCAGTTGATTTTGGCCGCTCAATATGGAAAATGGATCAGGACCTTGTCCTGAAGTTTTGTGGTTGTATATACAAGTTGATAGTTGTTCAACTTCTGAGCAGGCCACAGTGTAAATGAAAGCAGCTTTGAAATTCAACCTGTTGGACATGTTATTAACATCTTTAAGCATTTCATCTTCTAGTTGACTTTGTTATTTGTCATGATGCTATCGACAGTTGCCAATATTATTCTGACTTTGCTGCTGGAGTAGATGGTTTTATTATATGCCTTGGTGAACTCGTACAAGTATTGAGAAGGATGTTTAAGAGTTCCAAACAACCCTGGTAAGCAAAGTATTTAATCATTCAAGTGATGGTGTTGCAAGTTCTTGTTTTGTGTATCGACTATATATGAAGCTTCAAATGTCGGTTACAGAACCAACCTAGAAAGAATATATAATTAGGGTAACTCAACGCTTTGGAGATGAAGTATTTAAGGACGTAGTCGGCGTCAACTAGGAACTGTCAAAGACTATTGTTCTCTTTGCAAAGATTACAGATTCTTAAATAAAATGTAAGTGCTCTAATGGATTAAAGATTCTTAAATTCTATTTGATTGTTTAATTCCTTTGAAAGGGTTGAAACCCGAAATTCGTTTGTCCGTTCAGCTATTGAATCCTTATAACTTGCGACAGGCGAATGTCCTTTTTTCTGTTAACATGGTGGGATCAGCCAAACTCGTATCATCCGTTATACTAAGGGATATTATATTTAAAGATGTATAATTTTTAAAGATTTTTTAATCAAGTGTTATTTTTTTTAGTTTGTAATTTAGTGATTAATCTTTTAAATTTTATATAATCAAGCTAAGAGGTTAGTTTTATGATATGGTATGTTTATTAAATGTTGCACGGATATTTATTTATTAGTTATATCAGTAAAAAATAATATTTTAAATTATTGGTCAGTCAATTGAAAAGTTTTAAAATTTGAGTACTTAATTTAAAAAATCACAAACGATTGATAATTTTAGGATTATTTCTCATGTACTAATGGCTTCTCATAATAAACACATCAACTCCTTGGAATTGTTACCTTCACCAAATACATCATCAGTAAAAAAGTAATGTCAGACTATTAGAGAGAAGTAATTGAGCAACAAGAAATTTCAGAATTTCAGGGTCAAACAGAGAAGGACCTCTGGTCCTTTGTTTTAGTGTAATGAGAAATTTGCAACGAACAATAAATGCAAAAAAGGAAAGTCCAGTTTGTTCATAGCTGAAGACTAGCAGACAGATACTGCATATTAGTATAATACTCAAGTAATTTAAAATTAAGGAGTATATATATATATATACTGCGTAATTTTAAATTACTTGAGTATTATACTAATATGCAGTATTACGTATAAATGAATGTTGTGTAATTTAAAATTTTGTAAAAATATAATAGTTGGAATATTTAAAATGAATTATAAAGTAAGAGTTAAAATTAGTAATTTAAAAATAAAAGAATTTGGAAATGTATAGTAACGAAGGAACTAAAAAGATGAATGGACGAACGAATATTGTGAAATTTATATAGAGGAAAAGATAAAATAGTTTAGTAAAAGTTGACAGGAATATTTTGAGTACATGTCTAAAAACAGAGATTTTTTTTAAAAAATTATAGAAATATAAGGATTTATGACCTGAATGTAATTTAAAAATTTAAAGGAGTTATGGGTGTGACAATTGTGCCTATGAAAAAAATTAAAATTTTAAGAAAATTGGAGAGTATTTATGAATATATTATGTTATCAGTGGTTAAAAAATATTGTTAAATATTAACATCTGTGGAAAAAAAATTAAAATTTGTGAATATGGAAAAAATTATTAGGCATAAAATAAGTTAAAATATAAGAGTTAGAATATTTAAAATGAATTATTAAAAATAGTTGGTAAAATAAGGAATAAAAATTAGAAAAATCATGAGTCACGGGTGAGACTTAAAAAGTCACACCTGTCACTATTTTTAATTCAACTGCACAACTAAATTTCACGCTCGTTCACTGCAGCTTCTTCTTCGACTTGAAACTTCTTCTTCGGTGATTTCTGCGACTTTCTCTTGTCTACCACTGGCTTCTTTGGTTGCCTCACCTTCCTCAACATCTACTCCACTACGTCGTTTATCATCAGTTGTTGGTGACATACCTAGTAACCTCCATTAAAACTAAAAATTTTGTCATTTTTCAGTTTGTTTGTCGCATTTTTAGAGGGACAAACTTCATTGCTATTATGATGTTAGTATAACATGTTGAATTAGACAAGGTATCATCTGGGTTTATGAGGAGGAGTCATTTTTTAATTATCGTTTTCATTTTAATCGGTTGCCTTATAATTATTTATTAAACAATTGATTGATAAGAAACATTGCAGATGTTTGAGACAAATCGTAGAAAATAAACTTATGTTTTAACGACTCAGACGTATATTAATACAGTAACCTTAATTGCTACTTAGGTAGACTAACGTTATCAAGTATGCCTCGTGTGAGATTGTCGACATCTTCATTTTCTCAACCAGATGATATGCCCATTTTAGGTAATCCTTGTCTTCAATTTGACAGTTGTGTAAACCAGTTAAGGTATGCAACTTTAAAAGATCGTCATATTATGCCAAATAGATTTATTGATCATGGAGTTATTATTGAATTCGAAATAGCAGATCGAGTGAATGAATTGTTGTATGATATAGGATGAGATCGATTTGCTGAATTTAGAAAAAATTCATATGTTGAATTAACTTTAGAATTTCTGACTACTTTACAATTGATTTTTAACGAAGATGACATTGTGAATAATATAACATTTAGATTGATGAATATGCCGCATGTTAGTATTTTAGATGTACTGAATAGTATATTTGGATTTTCGCATAGTGATTTATGCAGCTACTATGATGATTTTAGGCCTATAGAATTTTGGAATGAAATTACTAATTCAAGAAATGTTTTTTTCTCCAATTAGGTCTAAATCATCTGCTTTAGTGGACCCTAGCCTTCGCTATCTTCATAGGTTTTTAACTTTTATGTTATTCGGTAGAGGAGATAGCCAAGGTCCGGTCTCTAAAGTAGAATTGTATGTGTTGTGGTGTATGGTACATGCTAAACACTTTAATGCTGGTAAGTGGTTAAGTATGCATCTAATAGATGTGGCTAAAGATAGAGTCGGCAAATTAGTAGTTGAAGCCTTTGTCACCCAAATTGTAGAGCATCTTGGTTTACTAACTAAGAGAACCGTTATAAAGTTAGTTTCAGGGAACTCTAGTTTAGACTTACAATTGTTGGCGCATATGAAGATTGTTAGGCGACAAGGTGATCATTATGCTTTTGTTAATGACAACACAGTAGACGCTTCAAGTAGCAAGTGTAGTCGCGTCATAGTGGCTGAAGGTATACAAGGGGATGATGTTTTGCCCTTGCACCTAATTCTATTGAATATCAATCATTGCTCAATCAACTTATTGTATTTGAACGGCAAACGAATGAAAGATTCGACAAGATTGAGGCTAGCATAGCGGAGATGAGGAATTTCCTAGTGAACTTAAATCCTCGTTCTAGACACCGTCCACCTTCACCTTAGTATTTGTATTTATATCTTTGAATTATTTTTAGATTTATTGTTTGTCTTTATTTATGTTGTTTGCATCTTAGATCCTTTAATTGATTTTTTATGATCTTGACAGTGTATGTTTGTACATTAAATATTTGTTTTCTTATTTAATAGTTAGAGAAGTTCAATTATTATAGGAACTTGACCAGGATTATAAATGCATAATATGAGTGAATTAATATATTTGTATACTTAAACTGATTGACTTGGATTTCAATTGAAAGGGTATTAGCTTGTTGTGATAGATGAATGAGACCTTCCTTTAGTAAGAATTTGAGCTTTTTTGAGATATTATATACCAGTAAAAATTATTCATTGTGAGAGTATTCTTTCATAGTTAAGCAAATCTAGAACTTGCTTACAAATATTAGTCGAGTTACATAATCTTATGTAAACATTGAAGTGATGAAGGCATTTAGGGTTTATCTCGACAACTTAAAAAGCCACCATGATATTATTCTTAGTGAGCCCCCTTGAGCTTAGATGAAATCTTTTTTTTAGTTAAAACCCAAAATATGAGCCTTGGCTTTGATTGTTCGTCTCTTTTGATTTCATCCTCCATAAGGGCAAGTTGAGCATTTAAAAGGTATAATTGACTGTAGGGAATAATTGTGGGAGAAGCATAGCATATAGTTAGGTTATAAGTTAAGGGTGGGTTGGGTTATAACAATTTGCATTTGTTTTCAATACTTTTTTTTTCCCTTTTTGAACTTATTTTATTGTAAATTGGGAAAAACAAATCATATTAAGTAAAAAAAGAAAAAGGAAAAAAAGAAAAGAAAAAGGAAGAGAAGCATAAAATGCAAAAGAAACAAAAAAAAATGAAGAGAAAAAACAAAATGAAAAGAAATGGGAGAAGGGAAAAGTAAGGGAGATTGGTAGGGTTAAGTTTGTAATTGAAAAGAAAAAATTGTATGCTTTATGTTTTATTGATTTGTATCATTTTAATGCTCAATTAGTTCTATGGTTTAAATCTTGGTTTTATCTTTTTTCCCACCCTTTATCTTGGCCCCATTACAACCAAAATAAAGACCTTCAAATTAATGTTTGTGTTAGATATTTAGTAGTGAAGATTGGATTAGTAAGCAAGCTTATGGCAGATGCTTAATATGAAATGAATAATGAACGAATATTTATGACCTTTGAATGCTTGAGAGAATAGAAGGTGGAGTAAGTGTCTATCATACTAGTTAATGGTCTTTCAGTTGACGTACTTGTTAATTATGGTTATGTATACGAAGAATATTTTGTTCACGAGTTATTATGAGTTTCAAAATCTTAGGTTGTGTTTATTGAATTGATATTTGACATCTTTAATTATTAAATGAGAAAATAATTTTTTGTGATTATTAATTTGTTTCTTTTTGTTTGTGTTTTCATAGTTTAGTGTTTTTGGTTTTGGTTGAGTACAATTATAGTTTAAGTATTGAGCTATTGCTATTGTTAATTTTATCTAATTTGGCTTTTTTATATGTTGAAATATGTATGAATCTGAATGACATTATTTTGTGAATGAGGGATCAAGGGTCATTAATCTTCACTCATTTCATCACATTTGGAGACACAGATGAGATGCAGAGAAAGGAAGAAGAGAAGAAAATCAGAGAGAGTCAGTAAAGAAGAAAGAGTCTTGATAATTAATATAGATGTTATGTGTATGCATATGCGATTTCAGTTTATTTTTTAGTTCTGTGGAAATGTTTTATTTGTGAGTGGAAATAAAATCAAAATAGTTGGTCTTATGGTTAATTTGATTTTATTAAACTTTATAAGTTTGACGCAGTAATAGATAGGCAAAAAGGCGAGAGTGATTCAGATATCACGGAAGAGGGAGAATAATATTTTAGGGTTAGAATAATATAAAGTTGATAGAGTAATAAAAGCAAATGGATAGAGCATAGTTGCTTTATGATTTTTGTGTTTAGTGACTTTTAAAGATAAGTTTAATTGTTGAGTTGATAGATATTTAGAAAAGAAGAATCAGTTAAAAAATTGTAAATTATGATATAGTAATACATCCATCAAGTATTTATAATAGATATTGATTGTTTATGTTGTGGTGCATGCTAAGTAGTTATTTATTTTGTATTTGTATAATAATATTGTAAACATTTCTTAGCAAAAAAGGGTGCATATAAAAATAATAGAAGTTCAAGACATAAAAGGTAAATTTTGAGTTTGTTGTATATAGTTTCGAATAGTCACGAGAATAAGGTAAAAGGAAATATGTAACAAGGTTTCATTTGTGTAGAAATAGTTAAATCCTATGTAATATCAAGAGGACTGTTGAAATCAGACTAACATTTTCACCTTTAAAATGTATGGCCAAAATTTTTATTATGTTGTTACTGTAGTTATGAGAATCTACTTAAGAAACATGTGATAGGAATTAAAATGCAACAGAAAAGAAAGCATGTTAAAAGAAAATAAACAAATAAAGAAAATGGTTTCTTTTGATATGTTGAAATTTGTATGAATTTTGAAGTAATTATTTTATAAATGTGGATGAGTTTAATGAAGACAATTGTCCCATGGCACAACCAAGTTACAGTTATGAACCAAGTCACAAAATGTTAGTCACAGTTGTGACTTAATAACAAAAAACCACCATGCAAGTATACACAATTTTGTTACAGGTTTCCCAAGACTATTAAATAAGGAGCTAAAAATGTAAAGGAATAGTAAATCCAAGTACAAGTGAGAAAGATATTAAAGGCTAGCATAGGAACTTCATGAAAAAAGGAATTTAAAGCACAAAAGTTAGAAAAGTTACATACTTATGTTGTTTTACGAACTGTGAAAAAAGTCTATGATAGTTTGGGTTTCTTGTTGTTGTCATCAACATCTACTGTTGGGCCCCGAACTTTTCTTGGAAGATTTCAGTTACGGAGCCAGAAATTTAAAATAAGAGGGTCCAAATATTTAATTTTTTTAAATTTTGGAGGGCCCAGTATACCACTGGTCTCCAAATAACTCCACCCATATATATATATATTAAAAATTAAAAATATTTAATTTTTTAAAATTTTGGGGGGCCCAATGTGTCTTTGTCTATGTTAGAAATACTAAATGAGAAATTTTGGTGATTATTCAAGTGTAAAGAAAGGAAGAATTCTTGAATTTGAAATGAAGTAGAAAAGAAAGATGGGCTATATATGAAATATTGGCAGTTATAAGTTGAAACATGATCACTAAGTATGCTTCGGAATTTTAGCCATAACTTTTTCTCTAGTTATCCAAATGAG
>JANIJH010000008.1:23517906-23537614 GCA_024520975.1 Erythroxylum areolatum
ATTTCCAATTTCTGTCCGTTGGACAGAATGTTCTGTACTACAGGTTTGGATCGGACAAGATTTTCATGTCCATGTCTAGGTTGGACAGGACAAAAATCAAGCACAGACATTAACTAAACATGATGATGGACAGGACTTTAGCGTCCTTGTCCACTGTCCGTAGGGGTATGGATACTAACCAAACGCAGGGCTAGAGTTAGGAAAAATAATTTGAAGAAAGCTGTCAACGTGTTCCCTGCTTTTTTCCCTGCTTTTTTCCAGTACAAAGTTGTTAAAGCATCTTTTAAGTCTGCTTAATCATGCATAGAATTGCACAACATTTTGAGCATCTTCGTGAATGGCAATTAATGCATGATAGAACTGGCATCACTTTCCGAAACTAATGGGAAATTATCGCAAGCAATGTCTGGTGAGGGATGAGCGAAAGTTGTAACTTGGAAGGGTATGGTGTGTAGAAAATGACATAGAGGTGATGCTGTATGTGACCTGTAGGCCATAGCTAATATCTTATCTTAGTAGTTAAAACAGACATAAGGTAAGTGGTCATTGGTCAGGGCATTTATTGTGTGAGAGACCGAAAACTAAATTAAAAAATCTTAATTAAATAAAATAATATTATTTTAATTAAATTTATCCAAAAATTCATTTACTTTAGTTTTGAATTACTATGGGACGTATTTGCATAATAAATCCCAACTTTTTAGCTAACCGGCGTGACGGTGGGTGCACGCAGCCCGCGTGTCCTTCTTGAAGAATTACGCGCCAAGGATTCAGTACTTTAATCTATTCAATTGTCTTTTAACAATCTAATCCAAAACATAACCAAACGAAGATGATTCAATTTAAACAAATCATCACTTTTCTTTATCAACTTCTCCGATAGCTTTTTTTTAAATATAATTATAAGAAACTCAATCAATAAAGTTACTTTTTGTGATCAAAAGGTTACGGATTTATAAAGTACAAAGGACATGTTGAATACAATTAATGTCCCTCTCCTGCTTATTAATGTTGTTGTTTATCTAACATAACTATCCTGAAATGATATTTTCATCCCATACCCCTTTGTGTAATCTTTTTTTTGAATACAATTAATAGTAAATTAAAAAGAGCTAATAATTAACAAAAAATCATGAAACTAGGGGAAAAAAAAAAGGAAAAATCCTAGATCCATAATTGCCACCATCTGTCCATCCAACATAAAACGTATTCAAATTTAGCATGTTTATCATTTAGAGTCTTAGGTGCTGCAGGCTGTTTCTGATCCCCACCTCCCAAACACAGACTGTGGGCTCCTATAGTATATACTTACCACTGAATTGCATGGTTTCTGACTATTGATCATTTGTTTAAACTTAAACAACCTTGAAATAAAGTGATTACGATGAAATTTGTATATTTTATCAAGCTTTAATACACGGGAATAATTTTTTATTTCAAATATTTATATTTTAAAATTATCACTTATTTTTATTCCTTTTTTCTGTAATTATTATAAAATTCTCTTTGATATATTCTACTTATTTTTATTCCTTTTTTATTATGTAAGAAGAATTATGTGATAAATAAATAATAATTTACTGGTATTATCACTTATTTTTATTCCTTTTTTTCTGTAATTATTATAAAATTCTCTTTGATATATTCTACTTATTTTTATTCCTTTTTTTATTATGTAAGAAGAATTATGTGATAAATAAATAATGATTTACTGGTGAGTGAATTGCACTAAATCTTTGCTGGAATTCAACGATGAGAACTTGTTGAAGTAGCTTAAAATGTTGGTGGATAAGTAGGTGCCATTGCCAAACTTTATTGACCTTGTAGTTTACTCTCCACTAGAAAAGACATTCCTAGAAAATCGTTCCCAGTAGTTTCAAGACAATTTGATCTTTTGAATCTTCAATAAATGCCCATAGCTGGCAGACCCCGTTAGTCTAATGTTTTAACCTGAGAAGCAAACAAAACGGTGAAAAGGTCAATGCAACCATCTTTCAGCATTGGCTTACTCTTGTTTGAAAACATACAATCTTTGATTTTTTAACCTTTATTTAAGCTTCTCAAGTTGAATTTGTTTTTGCACAAGGTCAGAGGTCTAATCAGAGGGTTATCACCAAATTGAGACACAGGTTCATGTGTCAACCTTACTCATCACTAGCACTATATTTCTGATTAGAAAAATATTTGTTGTTTGGACTGATTCCTCTTATTAGTTATAACTCACTTTTACTTAAACTTTAAGCTCTTAAACTATGCTGATCATTTTTTTATGCCTGCCTATTCATGGTATTATTATAATATTAATAATTTACATTATTTAAATAATAATAATAAATCCGATGCATAAGTTGAGTGAAGATCATCAATTATACGAAACCTTCTTTTTGTATTTTATAAAAAAATTGTTTATGTAACTACTAGAATTTTCGCGTCACAAATGAGTAACCTTGTTAGATACTCAAATTATGAATTTCGAGATTATTAAAGTAGTTTTAAAATTTCAATATAACAACAAGAAAATAATACATTAATAGATGACATTAATATTACATTTCTCGGAAACAACTTTCATTTACGTTTAAAAAAAAAAGTGCTTCAATTATTATAAAAAAAAAAATTCATTTCCCCCACAAACTGAATCCAAATCTGAATCTTTTAAGCTCTGCTCTTACCATTACATATCTTTTTGTGATTTTTTCTCACAGTCAGCATCAGTAGTACATGATCTTTTCCTCTGTCTTGTTATCATCAAACAAAAAGTTGTTGCAGCTACTAGTGCTAATGAGTTGCTTAATCTCCTCAAAACCATAGTCTGATGGATTATCAACCCAAAATCCGTTTTGCTTCTCATGACTCCATTCCTCAGCACCACCACTTGGTAGCAGTAATTTATGATCCTCTTCAATCCCAGTGTGCAAATAATTCTGCAACCCCGATTGTTCGCTGTTACTAGCAATGTATCCGTATTCTGACTCCTTAACGCGATTGATCTGGTTGTTCCAACTGCCATCGGAGGAACTACAACTAACTTCACCTCCAACCATCAGCAGACTCTCTTTGACTTGGTAATTATGTTGCATGGGACTAACAAAGCTTTCTTGGGGTTGAAGCACAGAATTAGATGTAAAAGAATTGTTACTCAAAGGACTAGATGAAAACGAAGTAGGATCATTCACAGGACCAGATAAACCGTAATAAATGTGATTGCTGCGTCTGTAGGAGGATGATGATGAAAGTTGTGTGGATGGTGACAATGCTGTAGCCTGAAGAAGAGATGAGAAACTCGTAGCTTGGTGCTGAGGTCCTATTTGAGATGTGGGATTAAGCAGCCTCATGAGTTTCTTCTTGAGCTTGGTGTTCCAGTAGTTCTTTATATCGTTATCTGTTCTGCCTGGCAATTGAGCTGCTATTATTGACCACCTGCATATTAATATTGGAAAAATTCCACGGGGGCACAGAAACTTCTGATCAGTGATCATTGTACTTCATTTCTAAAGAGGAGTTCAGAGCTTGGGATACATTAGTGAGAAGTAGAAAAAATTCATTCCGAATTTAGCTTTATTCATGGAGTATGCGAGTTCTGCTCAGAAAGAGAAAGATGAACATGTGAAACATAGACTATTCACTATTCTGAAGAGGTAAATGAATATGTGGTGGAATACCTGCTTCCAATGTTAGCATAGAGGTTGCAGATTATCCTGTCCTCATCATCTGAGAATTCTCCATGTTTAATGTTGGGTCTCAGATAATTTAGCCATCTTAACCTGCAGCTTTTGCCACATCTTCTAAGCCCTGTAACAATGCCAATACTGATTCAACGTGGGTTGGATCATAACCAAACAAGGATTAAGGTAGTAATTTCTCTTCACGGCAATATTTTTCATTTCTCCAAAATAACAGCAATAGCAGAAGGGAAGAAGAAGTGAAATGTCTTACCAGCCTTCTGTGGGAGAGCAATCCAATTGCCTCCAGTCCCATGTTTCTCTATAAACTCCTTGAGCTTTGCATCTTCTTCAGGTGACCATGGCCCTTTCTTCACATTAGTCTTATCACAGCAAGGTGCCCTCCCCATACCCTTTTCCGTCTCCGTCTCTGTCTCTGTCTCTTGTCTCTCTTTCTCTATTTTTAACAGGGACAACTTTCAAAACCAACAAGCTTGAAGGATGTGAGAAACTTGCCTTTGTTCCTTCAGAAGATTTGGCTTTTAGGATACGAGGGAGCTAGATTTATTAAGAGATAAGTCAAAGGAGAAGCCTTCCTTAATTTCAATTATCAGCTTCTAACTCTTTTGTGATGATTTGTCAATCATAAACAAATCACCACCAATAAGTGTGCTTCCATGGCTACCCCTCTTTTCTGCTCTCTTTCTCTAGTTACAAATGGAATCCAAAGTCTACTCAAGTAATGACTTACAGGCCTTATACTATATATGCAAGTCACAACCAAAGCCTATTCCTTTCTTTCCCCAATTATAGGCCAAGTCATAGGTTAGCTCCAATGAAAAATCAGAAACCCCTTTGTGCTCTCTTAATTAAATACAACATCTCGTCATCTTTTTTTTTTCCAATTTGCCTCATAATTGTGCTTTCAAGCGTATTCCACGTTGATTAAGAACACAAGGGAAAGAAAAGAAAATAATACACAAATTGCATGTCGTAATTTTCCTTTCTTTAAAACTCATTATCAGACCATGACAATGATACAATGATTAGGTGCTCCTGGACCAGCTTACGGTTCAACGAGGTGTAGCTACAGAGCTGCAGTGGTACATAACGGAAGCATTTCTTTATTATTGGACTAGTACACATGATTATGTCGATTGTATATTTAATCTCCAAGCTTTGAATTATTCTAAGCCATGGCTTGTTGCGAGGTATAAGGCTAACAAGTAGTGCCAAGAAAATAGAGTTTTATACAAAAATTCCCTCCCAAACTAAAAGTAAAAGTATACCTCAGTCGGATTTGTTTATATACGTAGCCGACTAATAGTCTAATGTTTATCTACGTTCTTTAAAAAAATGGATGACACTGTTGGGTTCAAATGTGTAGTCGTCATGTTACATAGACTACATCTGAATTCACTCTTTAACTAAAAGAACTAAAAGCTAAGTCCGGTTAATTTTTTGAATAATAGATGATCAATTAATAATTATCTTTTAGATATGTGTCAGTAAACAATTTCTCTATTAAATAAGGATAAGGTTGCGTGCTATCGAATTTTTCTAAATTTCGGGCCTCAACGAAACTTGATCTAGATGTTTATGATGATTATGATATGTGTCCGTAAATTTTTGAAAGAATATTATAACTTGTAAATTATATATTTTAAATGAATGAATTAATTAATAATTCAAAATCCATTAATGAATTTAATACGAGTGACTATTTAAGAAGTTAGACTCAAATTTCTCAAAATATTTTTATACTTATTTACTTTTATTTTAAAATATTTATCTATCAAAAATTTAAAATGCTTACGAAATATTTTTCAAACATAAAATAATATATTAAAATAAATATTAGTTTATAAATAAATATTTAAATTTATAGCTTATTTAATTATTATATCAATTAAATATAATAAAATTTAACTTAATGTTTAATTAGTTAATATTTATTAAGTGATTAAAATAAAATAAACAAATTAATTCATATAATTATTGTACTTAAAGTTTTATTTAAAATTTAATTATTATTATTATTAAAAATATAATTATATTGACATTAATAACAATTTTATTTTTTATTTTATTCGAAAATAAATTAAAATTAAAATCAGGAAACAAAAATGAAAGTAGAACGAGATGACCTATTAAAAGTAATTTCAATTTTCTGTTTTCATTTTTCTCTTAATTTAAATTTATCATTAACTAACATATACTATTTAATTATTTAATATATTAATTTTTAATAATAGTTAAGACTAAAACAATTTAATTATTATTTTAATTTATTTTAAAATTAAAATAATTTAAATTTTATTTTAATAATTATAATAAATATTTATTTATAAACAAAATTTTATTATTTACTTGTTTATTTTAATAAAATATAAAGAATTCGTTATTAATGATATTATAAAATATTTAATATAACATCAGTTGTTTCATATATAAGAATGTTATATTATATAATATTTAATTATTATGATTATTAAAAGCGTAATTATTTTAATACTAATAATTAAACAATTTTTATTTTTGTTTTACCAAAATAAAAAGTCAAAATCAGAAGTTATAAAAATAAAATAAAACCAAAAAAACTCTTGAAAAATTTTGAAAGTCTCCTCCGACAATCTCAATAAGTTCTGACTTTTAAGAGACTGTAATTAACTTTAGAATATGTTTGGTTGGAGGTAAACTTTTTAATGGAATGAAATTAGATGAAATAGAATAGAATAATTTATAATGAAATGGCGCCTAAATGAATGTAATATTAGAAAATTGTTATTTGGAAGGGATAAAAGGGTTCATAATATAATACAGTGAAAAGTTATTTGGATGAAGAGTTCATAATATAATATAGTGTATTATTTTACATTTCATCATAAACTCCTCAAATTAGAATTTTTCTATTTTTACTGTTTAGGATATAACGAGATGTAATATTAAATCCTCCTCTTCTATCTTATTTCATTCTATTTTATTATAAAACCTCATCTCAAACAATAAAATAATATTTCATTCTATTTTATTTTATTATAAAACCTCTAATCAAACATGGCATTAATAACTAGTCAAGAGTTGATGCGTGACTAAAAATGCTTGCAACAGTGGATGCATTGTATGCGTACAGGGTAATTAAAGTCTATCCCCAATGAAAAATATCAAACTTGGAACAATTCATGAGACCCGGCTTTCATTGGCAGCTAAAGTATAAGCTTGAATTCAAGTCAGCTATGTTGGTCGGGCCAATTAACATGTCCAAAATTTGGGGAAGTGACGTAATTCATAGTATAGCAAAGAGCCATATTTATTATGCTGAAACGTGCTTTGATTTGCCTACCTTTGGTCATAGGCTAATAGATATTGGTGCATTTGTACAATCTCAATATGTTCTTTTATTCTTTCCTTTTTTATAAGGGACTGCACGTTCAGAACAGTTACCCCGCCGTTGAATAAAGTTGATAGGTCGTACCATTCCAAACTAAAATTATCACATGTCAACAGTGATTAGCAATATACTATAGTGACAGTACATATTAATATAGTTTTGCTCCTTTCAAGTGGTCTAAGTGATTCGTAGAACTCTTCAAGTAATTCGAATTTTACAAGTATTTATCAAATATTAGAAGTTAAATTTGTATTACATTTAATATTTACCTTAAGAATTATCTAGTTGAACTTGTTATCTAATTTTGAACCATTAATTTATTAAATAATTTATAAAGTATTATATATATTCAATAATATATCTAATGCAAAAAAAAGAATATACATATATAGTTTCAAGCATTCGTGACAAAAAAAAAAAACATCACATGGAGGAGGCAATTAATTGCTGCTTCCTTCCTACTTTTGACTGCAAATTTCGGTTCATTTCACATCGGAGCCAATTTTGTTTCTATGGAGTTGTCAAACTTTGTTATCCATCTTCCCATTGACATGCCTATGATATGATCTGTTTCACTTCTTAACAATTAATAGACGAGCAATGGAGGTTCTAAACGTAAATCCTTCCCATTGCAAGCTTTAATGTCCTCCAAACTAAAACGAAAGGAAAACACAACTCCAATTCCAACGCTTGGGCACCATTATTGCTGTGGTGAAGAAGAATTATAAGAACTAGTTGAGTTGTTAGTTGGTTTCTCTGAATAGGACATTTTGAACCCTGTGAAAATGAGCACTACAGGAAGCTAGGTTTAGACACCATGGCACTCCATTATTGCCACTCTTACAAGGCTTAATTTACCTTAACAAAACATGGGATTAGTTTACTTTTCGCAAAAACGCTCCTAGCTAGCTAGGTCCTATATGTTTTAAAATACTACCAAAATGAAACACTAGACCATGTCATGGCTGACCTCTGATGGTTACATTAAAGATAGCAATTTTTGTAGACTTATGGTGCAAGTGTGGTCCACGCACAAACTCTAAGGGCAGACATACGACAAATAAGCTACGATAAGATAATTATATTCATTGTTGGAGATATAAAGTAAAAAAATTAATAGGTCACCATCGAGTTTATTTCAACGATATTAATATGTAGATTGAAAAATAGGCTTGGTGCCTTGCTTTGCTTGCTCTTCTATTCCAACCCTACATGTTGACCTTAGTCCCAGAGCCAGAGAAGACATTGATGTCTATTTTAAGATTTTGGCATTGCTTGATCTTCTTTTCCCGAAAATTTAATACTTTCCACTAAACCATTAAGCTTTTCTAACTTAAATATCTTCTTGATTTCTCTTTCTCTCTCTCTCTCTCTCTTTTTAATTTTACCAAAAGCACCAATCAGATAAATAGCCGACAGCTGACTTAATTGTGCGGAGAATTACTTCCTATTGGTTGTGTAAATCCAACACTGACCTATTCGGTGTCACTGAGATGTGGAATTTAAAAAAAAAACATATTGTCAAATCAAAGTAACACTTACCTATATTAGATATTATATCAATAAATAATTATGAGTTATTTAAAAATAATATCTTTATTAATTAAAAGTAATACTGTCTATTATTTAACTTTTCTAAATCTTACCCATCAGCAAAATTCTTAATAAGTATTGCTGATGTTGTAATCTATCAATAAATAATTAATCTTAAACACAGGAGTCCTGTTTCATGTTCCTGAGGTAAGAGTACAGTCCTCTACACAATTGGTTGCCTATGACATAAAAAAATGATACATTAACCATGACAGCTAATAATAATATTTAATACTATGGGGGGATTTATAAGAAGGGGAATGGAAAACAAAAAGATCCAAAATTTAGTACATTATAATATATCCAACTACAATATCAAATCACTATAGCTAGCAAACAATTTTAATTTTGTGGTACTGAGGACATCAACTTCTTTCATGGGTTTTATCATGTTCAACCATCGACGTTTACTGTTCATATGATAAATGACATTTTAAGATTTATGATGAAGTTCCAAAATAGAAAATCTTGACAATGTTTGGCTTTGAATTCAGCAAATTATTTTGAAGTTGATTGGGTAGAAATTGAGTTTCCACCAGTCTTGTCTAAGGCTTGAACCCCCTTTAGAGGTATGAGAAATTTCAAATTTGTGAAATCACTTGCGTATCATTTCCGCACTCCTCCATTTTTTCATTGTGAACATAAGCAAAGGACTTTGTCTATCCATTCCATCCGGTCAAGATATACATAGTACCGAAAGATGCTAAAGAAAGGGATGTGTATAGAAAATGTGTAAAAGAAAAAGATCAATCAAGATTCTATACTTCTATTGGCAGATTTTCGATTTGACAATGAACCCAAAAAAACAAAAGTTCATGAAGTTTAATTTCAAACTTTTCTAGCAGGTTTGAGTTGTATTTCCTTATTATAGTGTTATAAGAAGATTATAATGTCGAATTGAATCATGGAATTGAAGATATTAGAATAATATTTTATGTAAGTGTAAGATCCTAGTTAATGCTTTACTCAAAGTTTCTAAGTATAGTTTACTTTCGAAGTATTGACAACATTAGCAAGATTATACTCTTTAACTTTCCTTTGCTTTGGTACTTATCCATTTGTTGTTTTAGTATCTTATCCGGTTGACATCTCTACATATACTTCCAACAGCTTTTCACTAACCCTACTAGCAGAATCCTTCTGGGGATTTGGCAATGCAAAGTGTCAGCTCTTTATTAGGCTTAGAACGAGCTTATTCAAGTGGTTTAGCCAAACCCATATTAATAAAATTGGGTTAGCAAGTACATATTACCATAAGTCAACTATAATAGTAGTCATGCTCAACTTCACCCTTCTTAATTTCATCTTCCTGAATACACACTAAAATTTGGACTTTTTTGTCTTCTACCTTTTGTTTAATCTTCGCCTTTAGAATCCAAAAGTCGTGAAATGAATATAATCAACTTAAAGAACGAAATAATGTAAAGGATCGGACTTTACACTTGTTTCTAGTTGATATGATATTCCAATTATAGATCCTTTTACAGTAAGGATATTGTATAATAATGGCATAATAAGAGAAAACAATTATTTACAGACATGCAGCAATTGACCTGCAAACATAAGTATAGAACTATTCAGGAAAAGTTGGTATGAGTTAGGTCGAATCAAATACCTTTTTATGTATCTTTCTTCTCTGTTGGGGATTCCTCATATTATGTGAACAGAAAGACTGTAGCGCACCATATACATTCTACAAATTGCAATAGAAGAAACAGTATTATTTGTTTGAATTTTAGGTATCGAGTGAGCAAATGTATTAGAAGAAACGGTATTTTTTTAATCATCACAACTTTGAAATGATTGAGAGGGACTACACTTAAAATGGGTTTCTTCTAAGGGATTACTGTTGACTGAAGAGAATCCATTTGTTGGTTTCCTGAGACCAATTCAACCTCTGCCTTTGTTTCCAAATCACCATACATATTTTAAATGCATTGCGTGCAAGGCCTGCATGTTTATTTTAATTGGACATGCAACACGTACAAAGTTTGGAAACCAGAGAAAGTGTGTGGACCTGCATTGATATTTGACTAGAGAGTAGTCCAAAAATAATTAGTACATGTTTTACAATGTCTCATTATCGGATTAGTCCTTAAGAATTAAGATATGATAATCCCAATGCGCGAGTTGGGTGACCTAAACGAGTCTATGCCCCTGATCAAAGTAATCAAGTACCCAAAACACACGCTACAATAAGAGTTCGAAGGTCACAAATCCTCTCAGCCTGTGGATTTGCCGTTAAGGAGTTGTTAACCATATATATTCTTTTCTCATCTAGCTAGCTAGCTAGAGTTTCCATGCTTTTTCTCGTTGTTTGATATAAGCAGACATGCCACTATCTTTAGAAGCATAGAAAAGCTGCTTAGCTATATTGGACTCGACTCATGATCGAAATTTTTTTTTTTTTGGCTAACTTCCATGGGGTTGGTACGATTTCTAGGTTATCTTCTTCTTTTCGTGTTTGACTCCCTTATCTCCATCAATCTAGCTAGTTCCAAAGTGGAGCTACCATATTTTGACTCTGTCATACCGCTTAATTATCTGACCTGGTAAAAGTTCATTCACTATATAATTCCAGTACGAAAACACCATAAAATGTGTAATTCCAACTCTGGAAAGTGGAAACAGGTTGTTGTAATTTGCTAATTGTTTAGTGGAAACAGGTTGTTGTAATTTGCTAATTGTAAACAACTAGCAGATAGATACTGTGCAAATATGCAGTGATAATCATATTAGTATAATGCCCATGTAATTTAAAATTAAAGTGTATTATATATTTATATACAACATTCATTTATACATAACATATAATTTTAAATAACACAACATTCCAACTATTATACATATATATGTTGTGTATAAATGAATGTTGTGTAATTTAAAATTTTGTGGTGTGATTGTGGATAAAATTTTGTCAAAGAGGTAAAAATATAATAGTTGGAATATTTATAATGAATTAATAAAATAAGTAAGTTAAAATTAATAATTTAAAAATAAAAGAATTTGGAAATGCATAGTAAAGAAGGAATTAAAAAAATAAATGGATGAAATATGTTAACGAATATTGTGAAATTTATATAGAGGAAAAAATAAAATAGTTTAGTAAAAGTTGACAAGAAAATTTTGAGTACATAGCTTAAAAAAATAAAGAGAGATTTTTTAAAAATTATACAAATATAAGGAGTTATGGCTTGATTATAATTTAAAAATTTTAAGGGGTTATAGGTGTGACAATTTTGACCTATGAAAAAATATTAAAATTTTAAGGAAATTGGAGAGTATTTATGAATATATTATGTTATCAATGGTTAAAGAATATTGTTAAATATTATAGTATGTGGAAAAAATTAAAATTTGTGAATATGGAAAAATTATTGGGTAGAAAATAAGTTAAAATATAAGAGTTGGAATATTTAAAATGAATTAATAAAAACAATCAGTAAAAATAAGGAATAAAAAATCATGAGTCATGGGTGTCACACCCGTGACTGAAACTCAAATCCTTAAAACTGACATAATCGTTCAATATTTTCAATTTAACTGCACAACCAAATATTACGCCCGTTCACTACAACTTCTTCTTCTTCGGCCTAAAACCTCTTCTTCGGTGATTCCTGGGACTTCCTCTCGTCTACCACCGGCTTCTTTGTTCGCCTCACCTTCCCCAACATCTGCTCCAACACGTTGTTTACCATCAATTGTTGGTGACATACCTGGTAACTTCCATTAAAACTAAAATTTTTGTCATTTTTTAGTGTGTTTGTCGCATTTGTAAAGGGACAAACTTCATTGTTGTTGTGACGTTAGTATAACATGTTGAATTAGACAAGGTATCATCTGGGTTTATGAGGGAGAATCATTATTTTAATTATCTTCTTCATTTTAATCGTTTTCTTTATAATTATTTATTAAACAGTTTATTGATAAGACCTAATCTTTCACTAATTTCAATTTAGCTGCACAACCAAATATTATGCCCGTTCACTAGAGCTTCTTCTTCGACCTGAAACTTCTTCTCTGGTGATTCTTGCGACTTCCTCTCGTCTGCCACCAACTTCTTTGTTCCCTTCACCTTCCCCAACATCTGCTCCAATACATCGTTTACCATCAGTTGTTGGTGACTTACCTGGTAACCTCTATTAAAGCTAGAAATTATGTTATTTTTCAGTTTGTTTGTCACATTTATAGAGGGACAAACTTCATTGTTGTTGTGACGTTAGTATAACATATTGAATTAGATAAGGTATCATTTGGGTTTATAAGGGGGAATCATTTTTTAATTATCTTCTTCATTTTAATCATTTTCTTTATAATTATTTATTAAACAGTTGATTGATAAGAAACATTGCAGGTGTTTGAGACATTGTATCGTAGAAAATAAACTTATGTTTTAACAACTTAGACGTATATTTATACCGTGACCTTGATTGCTACTTAGGTAGACTAACATTATCAAGTATGCCTCATGTGAGATTGTCGGCATCTTCATCTTCTTAACTGGATGATATGTTCATTTTAGGTAATCCTTCTCTTTAATTTGATAGTCGTGAGAGCCAGTTAAGGTATGCAACTTTAAAAGATCATCAGATTATGCTGAACATATTTATTAATCATAGAGCTATTATTGAATTAGGAATAGCAAACCCGAGTGAATGAATTATTCCATAACATATGATGGGATAGATTTACTAAATTTAGAAAAAAAATTCATACGTTGAATTAACTCTAGAATTTTTGACTACTTTACAATTGATTTTTAACGAAGATGACATTGTGAATAATATAACATTTAGATTGATGAATATGTCGCATGTTATTACTTTAGATGTACTTAATAATATATTTGGATTTTCAGACAGTGATTTATGCGGCTACTATGATAATTTTAGGCCTACAGAACTTTGGAATGAAATTACTAATTCAAGAAACGTTTTTTTTCTCCAAGTAGGTCTAAATCGTTTGCTTAGCAGACCTTAACATTTTCCATCTTCATAGGTTTTTAACTTTTACGTTATTTGGCAGAGGAGATAGCCAAGGTGCAATCTCTAAAGCATAATTGTTTGTGTTGTGGTGTATGGTGCATTAATGTTGGCATGTGGTTAAGTATGCATTTAATGGATGTGGCTAAAGCTAGAGCCAACAAAATAGTAGTTGGAGCATTTATCACACAAATTGCAAAGCATCTTGCTTTACTAATTAAGCGAACATTTATGCAGTTAATTTTATAGAACTTTAGTTTAAACTTGTAATCATTGGTGTGTATGAAGCTTATTAGGCGACAAGGTGATCGTTATGCTCTTGTTAATGACAACATAGCAGAAGCTTCAACTAGTAAGTGTATTCGTGTCGGAGTAGCTAAAGGTACATAAGGGGATGATGTTTTGCCACCCGAAGCTATGCATTAGAACATTGCACCTAATTCTGTTGAATATCAATCATTGCTTAATCAACTTATTGTAATTGAACGGCGAACGAATGATAGATTCGACAAGATTGAGGCTAGTATAGTGGAGAAGAGGAATTTTCTATTAAATTTAAATCCTCATTCCAGATACCATCAACCTTCATCTTAGTATTGTATATCTATCTTTTTCTTTTTATTATTTTGATTGTTTTTAAATCCTCATTCCAGATACCATCCACCTTCATCTTAGTATTGTATATCTATCTTTTTCTTTTTATTATTTTGATTGTTTGTCATTAAATTATTTTTAGTTTTGTTGTTTGTCTTTATTTATGTTGTTTGCATCTTAGATCCTTTAATTAATTTCTTATGATGTTGCCAATGTATGTTTGTACATTACATGTTTAATAATTAGAGATGTTCGGTTATTAAATGAACTTGACCGGGATTATAAATGCATAATAGGAGCGAATTAATATATTTGCATGCTTAAACTGATTGACTTAGATTTCAATGGAAAGGGTATTAGCTTGTTATGATAGATGAATGAGACCTTCCTTTGATAAGAATTAACACTTTTTTTTAACCTCAAGGCGCAGGTGAGTTGATAAGGGGTTCTCCTGGCTTAAGTGAGGTCTCGGGTTCAAACCGCCCTCATGTATGCAGTCGTTTAAAACTTGAGATCAGAGCTTTGCCTCCCGCAAGGGACCTATCTGGCTCGAGCGGGGATTAGTCTAGGAGTTGATGACTTAAAAGTGCTTTCCCATAATTGGGACCCTCCTAGGACACCTCGTGGGTAAAAAAAAAAGCTTTTTTGAGATATTATGTACCAGTTAAAAGTATTCGTTGATGAGAGTATTTTTTCATGGTTAAGTAAATCTAGAACTTGCTTGCAAATAGTAATCAAGATTACATAATCTTATGTAAACATTGAAGTGATGAAGGCATTTAGGATTTATCTCGACAGCTTAAAAACCCACCATGATATTATTTTAAGTGAGCCCTCTTGAGCTTGGATGGAACCTTTTTTTGGTAAAGACCCAAAAATATGAGCCTTAGCCTTGATTGTTTATCTCTTTGATTACATCTGCCATAAGGGAAAGTTGAGCATTTGAAAGGTATAATCAACTGTAGGGAATAATTGTGGGGGAAGCATAACATACAGTTAGGTTATAAGTTAGGGGTAGGTTAGGTTGTAACAAATTTGTTGTCTATTTTTTCGCTTTTTGAACTTATGTTATTGTAAATTAGGAAAAAAACAAATCATATCAAGTAAAAAAAGAGAAAAAGGGAAAAAAAGAAAAAAAGGGAAGAGAAGCAGAAAATGCAAAGGAAATAAAAAAGAAAAAAGGAAGAGAAAAAACAAAATGAAAAGAAAGGGGAGAAGGGAAAAGTAAGGGAGATTGGTAGGGGTAAGTTTGTAATTGAAAAGAAAAAATTGTATGTTTTATGTTTTGTTGGTTTGTATCATTTTAAATGCTCAATTAGTTCTATGGTTTAAAGCTTAGTTTTTATCTTTTTCCCTACCTTTAGCTTGGCCCCATTACAACTAAAATAAAGACATTTAGATTAACGTTTGTGTTAGATATTTAGTAGTGAAGATTGGATTAGTAAACAAACTTATGATAGATGCTTAACATGAAATGAATAATGAACGAATATTTATGACCTTTGAATGCTTGAGAGAATGGAAAGTGGAGTGAGTATCTATCACACTTGTTAATGGTCTTTCAGTTGACGTACTTGTTAATTATGGTTATGCATGCAAAGAATAGTTTGTTCACGAATTATCATGAGTTTCAAAATCTTAGGTTGTGTTTATTGAATTGATCTTTGACATCTTTAATTATTAAATGAGAAAATAATTTTTTGTGATTATTATTATTTTTGCTTGTGTTTTCATAGTTTAGTGTTTTTGGTTTTGGTTGAGTACAATTATAGTTTAAGTATTGATGTATTGTTGTCATTAATTTTATCTAATTTGGCTTTTTTTATATGTTGAAATTTGTATGAATCTTAATGACATTATTTTGTGAATGAGCGATCAAGGGCCATTAATCATTTCATCACGTTTGGAGACACAGACGAGATGCAAAGAAAGGAAGAAAAGAAGAAAATCAAAATGAGTCGGTGAAGAAGAAAGAGTCTTGATAATAAATATATGTGTTATGTGTATGCATATGCGATTTCAAATTTATTTTTTTATATGGAAATGTTTTATTTGTGAGTGGAAATTTTTGCTTTTTAAATATTTTTAATTTGTTGTGTCATCGTAGATTTTGATGTTTATGTAGTATTTGAAGTCTTTGTGGTCAAGGTTTTACCATAATGTGTATGTTTAATTGATAGTCTTAGTGTAGTTTTAGCAAAAGATAAAATCAAAATAGTTGGTCTTATGGTTAATTTGATTTTATTAAATTTTGTAAGTTTGACGCAGTAATAGGTAGGCAACAAGGTGCGAATGATTTGGATATCATGGAAGAGGGAGAATAATATTTTAGGGTTAGAATAAAATAAAGTTGACAAAGTAATAAAATCAAATGGATAGATCACAGTTGCTTTATAATTCTTGCGTTTAGTGACTTTTAGAGATAAGCTTAATTGTTGAGTTGATAGACATTTAGCAAAAAGAGTCAGTTAAAAATTGCAAATTATAATATGGTAATACGCCCATCAAGTATTTGTAGTAGGTATTGATTGTTTATGTTACTGTGCATGCTAAGTAGTTATTTATTTTGTATTTGTACAACATTGTAAATATTTCTTCGTAAAAAAGGGTTGTGTATAAAAATAATAAAAGTCCAAGAAAGAAAAGGTAAATTTTGAGTTTATTGTATACAGTTTCGAACTGTTACGAGAATAAGGTAAAAGGAAATATGTAAAAAAAGGTTTCATTTGTGTAGAAATAATTAAATCCCATGTAATATCAAGACGACTCTTGAAATCATACTAACATTTTCACCTTTAAAATGTATGGATAAAATTTTTGTTGTTCTGTAGTTATAAGAATCTACTTAAGAAACATGTGATAGGAATTAAAATGCAACAGAAAAGAAGCCATATTAAAAGAAAGCAAATAAACAAATAAAGAAAATGATTTCTTTTGATATGTTAAATTTTGTATGAATTCTGAAGTATTTATTTTATGAATGTGGATGAGTTTAGTTAAGACAATTGTCTCATGGCACAACTAAGTCACGATTATGAACCAAGTCACAAAATGTTTGTCATGGTTGTGACTTAACAACAAAAAACCACCGTGTAGGTATACACAATTTTGTTACAGGATTCCCAAGACTATTAAATAAGGAGCTAAAAATGTAAAAGAATAGTAAATCCAAATACAACGGAGAAAGATGTAAAAGGTTAGTAGAGGAAGTTTAAAAAAAGAGGAAATTAAAGCACAAAAGTTAGAAAAGTTATATGTTTTTGTTGTTTTATGAACTGTGAAAAAAATCTATGACAATTTGGGTTTTTTGTTGTTATCATCAACATCTGCATTTAAGGCTAGTGTGGGTTCAGTGTCGTTGAATCCTTTGTGAAGACATTGTCTTACTCTTGAAGAAGAAACAACAATATCTTCTAAAAATTAAAAAACCAAAATATGTTAGCGACATAGTATAAAAGTGAACTTTTTTATGAAAAATGATGAGTAAATAAATAACAAATGATAATATAATTCACAAAAAAAGAAGTTCACATAGTTTGATAAAGATAAAAATGCAAAAATTGATTGAATAAATAATGATAAATACCTGAAATAGGTGTAAGTATAATGTCAGCATTGTTATTTTGATCAATAGTTAAAATGTCATCATCTTTTTCAATTGAAGTTGAACCCTTTTGTAATTCACCATCATCAGTTTCACAGTAATAGATAATAATGAACCGTTGTCTTCGATCTAGTAAACGGATGTGAACAGGTTTGATATGAAGAAGAAATGTCTTGGTTTTCAATTCTCTGTGTACCTATTCTAGAGGAAGTTCGATACTCTTGTTAGGGGAAGGCAAAAATGTAGATGATTAGTCAAATGATAAAGATATCATAATTCTTGTTATTAAATGTAAATCTATTTGTAGCAAGTAAAAAAAATTATAACCTGGTGGTAAAATTGCATAGCTTCAATTGCACTGAACTTCAAGAGGTTTTGACCAAGTTCGTCAAAAATAGAAGCTATGACAGTTCCTATTTCGTTAGTTAAATCAACATTATAGCAGCATCTACATTTGCAAACAAAAGTTAATGAGAATATGTATGTTACTTAGATATAACAATTAATTTACAATAAAAGCTTGTTATAAAAGAAAGGAGATTATAAAAAACATAGTAAAATCATAAATTTTCGAAATGCCTAACGGGCGTGGTCTCACGGGAGTGATTTAACATGTCACATTCGTGACATATTGTGAAGGTCTCACAGGTGTGACTTAACATGGCACACCTGTGACATATTGATTATAGGTTTTTAAGGGTGGGGCTTAACATGTCACACCTGTGACATACAACAAAAATAACTTGCTAATGTTGTAAAAAATTTAATTTCCCAACAAATGCACTACATCACAAGAAAAGGCAGAAAATTGAAAAGAAAAAAGGGAAAAAGAAATGTCCAGGTTCAGCTATGAGTTTCCCCCGCAAGAATTACAAGTGAATGTAATTCTATATATAGTGGTTGTTGAGTGAAAGCATTTTTTACAAGCTATATACTAGTACTTTTGCAAAATGTGTTAAAAGGAAATATGAGCTTTAATCCATGCTGTCTACAAATATATAGATAGATTTTTGTTAGAAATATTAATATCAAATAGACAATGTGTGAGGGAGAAAGGTTATAGTAGAACATAAAATGTATTTACCTTACTGGTGGACTTTAAGAAGATGATTTTAATAATTTTTGATGTGATCTGAAAGACACTTCAGGATTATATCTGAGATAAGCTTATTGGTTAATAAGGTTTTTAAGCTCTTTAATATTTTGTTGTGCCCCGAAAAATGATTATTATGAATGTAAAAACATTTAAATATTCTAAATTTTGTATTTAATTTTATTCATTGTTAGAGCAAAGATTAAAAAAAATATGGCAGTACCAATTTTTAAGATATGCAACTTTTTGTATTGGTCCCACGTGGATAATGCAATACCTAAAATACTTCAATTGGAAGGTAAGAATAAAATAGAAGAAAAAATAAAAGAAAAATTTAAAAGCGTGATGAACAAAAAACAAAATTACCATTATAAAAGTTAACTTTTAGCTTGCGACACACAATTATCGGATAAGTATGTAAGGATTCGACAATTTGTGTTGGGCCCCGCTTGTTTCCGGAATTCAACTCTTGCGAAATCATGAAACTTGAGCTTGCTCTGATATCACAAATGTTGGATCTGTTTTCGGAACCCAACATCCGGAAACCATTCATAAAACGTGAGCATAATAACCTATAGGGTTATTCTATGGAATCTTTTAGCCATTAACGGTTCATCATCATTTTCATAACATCGCAAGCCACAAGGGCGAGCCTACACAAAGAAATGACAATAACCATAATTGATTTCTTCAAAACAATTGTAGCTCTATTTCTCTAGTTCATTTTGGAGAAAGAACCAACTCAATCGGAGTTCTATAGATGAAGATATGCTTGAAAATCCAAAGTGT
>JANIJH010000008.1:23582257-23601208 GCA_024520975.1 Erythroxylum areolatum
TTCTAAGAAAATGAAAACATGAATTTGATCCTATCTAACCTTACCCATAAATTTCCTAAGCTATTAAAACCAAAACCATCAAAATTGATCAAGAAATTCGAAAATCCCTTACCTTAGAGACAATCTGTAACATGCCATCACCGATGGGAAGGCTAAAGTGGTAAATTTGGATCGGGTTGTGAGTGTGTTTATTTTTGCATGCATAAATTGGCCTTTATATGGATATGATTGTACTTTTGGCAAATGCACATGACTGTACATGCACTCGTGACAATTCCCGGCTTATGTGTCTTTGTGAAAAAAATGTGAACTTTGTGTTTGAAAAATTGAATTGGAGTGATTTATGGGTTTCCTGCATAAAATTGAGAAATGGGTACCGATGAGATTTCCAGTACTGAGAATGACTGTCCAATTGGTACTCAAATTAAAGACATGATTTAGGAATTTTGTTTTAGTATGAGCCATTGAAATTTGGAGAAATTTATGAAAAAATCAAAGTGAATAAATTGATTGAATTGGAAATTGATAGGTATGAAAGTGGGTGATTATGAGAAAATTGAATTTCAATTCAGTCCCTAAGAGTTGGAATTTTCGAAATTGAAATAGTGAGGTTAAAAGAATATGTAAGGGCAATTTGGGTATGATACTTAAGATTATAAGTCTTAAGGTTTAAGGAAGGGGCAAATTGGACTAATTTCTTCATATGACTTGTAGCACCATGTCTTAATTTTACTTTTCCTTAAGAATCACTTCAATCGGATCACCACAGATCCCGAATTTCTCAAAATGCTGAACTATGTTCAGAAAATTTTCTAACTCACTTTGATTAATTTAATCAACCTCAATTTAATCTCAAAAGTTCATAATTTTCCCATGAGGATGTAGATAATTGTCTTAAAAATCCAACGCTTCAAAAATCAAGTCAATCGGATGTCGGACGGAAAAGTTATAAGCAAAAGATCAGAAGAGGGTTATATTTCCTATAAAAATGGAAATAATAATTAAAAAATTAAAAAAATAAATAAAAATTAATTAATAAAACTTTGATCTCGCGAGGGCGATGCCTCGCGCTCGCGAGATTGCTCCTACAAAAATTTGCTTTTTTTTTCCTTTTTTTAA
Organism: Erythroxylum areolatum; assembly: GCA_024520975.1. NCBI lineage: Eukaryota > Viridiplantae > Streptophyta > Magnoliopsida > Malpighiales > Erythroxylaceae > Erythroxylum > Erythroxylum areolatum. The sequence continues at coordinate 23,583,377 of JANIJH010000008.1, forward strand.
ATATATATATATATATCCGAATTTTTCGAAAGTCATATCTTTTGTTTCCGAATTTCAAATTTGACAAATTTGATCTCTATGGAAAGCTTGAAGAAAGCTCTACAACTTCCATGTAGAACTCAAAAATCAAAAAGTCAACTCTCTATGACCAAAAGTCAAACTTTCTAAATCTAAAAGTCAACTTTCTTAAATCTTCAATTTTTGCATACTTTTTCTATTTAATTCATGCATTTCAACTTTATTTCAATCAACTCATCCACTTGAACTTTCATAAATTATACAAATCTCCACAAAAATCAAAATTATCAAAACCTAACAATTCTTTTCTCATGAATTTCCTCAAAGCATAAATACATCTATTTCACAATACATATATAAAACCACTCATTTAATTTCACTTAATATTTCTAATTTCATTCAAAAATCGGGGTCCAACAGTTTAATTTAGGATTTAGTCTTTTTCACTAAGCTTATTACTATCATTTAATTGATATGAAATGTTATCATACCCAGTCAATTAATGGTAAGTTTTGGTTTGGATGTTGGTTTTAAACCAATTAATTTAGGAAATTTTGAGACTTATTATAGCTATCCTAATATGTTTTGGACTAACTGCTTGAATTATGACACTTACTCCTTTTAGACCAATGATCAATGTTATAATTAGATAAGATCTTTCCCTTTTATCAGATTTAAGTACTCTTAAATTTCTCACTTTTATATTCAGTTGATTTTATTTGATTTCTTGTTAATTTTAGTTAATTAGTAATACATCGAAAACCCTCCTTTATTTTATTATTTAAAATTAAGAAACTAGTGTTTAGTTCTCATGGGATTTGATCTGGTTCCACGACTAATATAAGAAGTTAGAGAATCAGAATTAATTTTGATGGCTTTGACAACCCAACCAATGATATTCCCATTTTTCAATGAAGTTGTTACTTATTTTAAATGCCCAATGGTAACTTTTATTTATAGCTAGAATTTTGAATGTAATGATTGCTAATGTAGATTATATTGAGATATAGTATTCTATCCACACAATCATTTTTTAAGTATAGTATTCTATCCACGCAGTCATTTATTCCCATCCTATAGTGTATGTTTTACTTATCCTTAATGAATGATGGTATTTTTTGTAAATAGATATTGTATTGAGTAGATAGAGAACTAATATATGTTATATTGAAGGAGAGAATAGTTTATACTCAAACATGATATTCCAATTTATCACTAAAGTTGTTACTTATTTTAAATGTCTTGGTAAAATTTTTAATCAATTTGGTATTAGATATATTGAGTGATGGTATAGTTTGTATTAGGGCATGGTATTATTTCCACTCAGTTAACATATTCTCGCTTAAAGGTGTATCTCTTCCTTATATATAAAAAATAATGATATTTTTTATGCATAGATATGGTATTTAATAAATAAAGTACTATAATAGTTTGTATTAAGGTAGACTATGGTTTATTGTAATGCCGGACTCTCTGAGCCTTTTATATTGTGCTATACTTGGAGATGCTACTGTTTAATAATACATACAAGGTTGTATATGAGTTCAAAGATGTATTTAAGTCCTTTGGGTATATATGTTAATGATTTATAACATTATATGCCCTTACAAGAACTTAGAATTCATCGATATACGAAATCTTGGACATTTCTAACATGTAATGTTGGCACCCAGGTCTCACTCCCAATCCCGAGGTGCCCATTTGGGGCGATCGGGAGGGATCATGCGAGAGACATGTTGAAACCACTCAATTAGTGAGAAATTTCAGCATTAGCGTTGGGGAGTTCGTCGCGGCAAAAGTTTGGCTTCGTTGCGACGAAGTCTCCTCTCGTGTAGTTCGTCGAGGAAAAAATCCTTACTTCACTACGGCGATGTTCCACAGTCTAGTGCATGAACCATTCGGAGTAAATATGCCACAACGAAAGTTTTGCTTCACCGCAGCAGAGTCACCAAATTTAGTGCAGATATCCTTTGGGAAAGGTTCACCGCGGCGTACTTTGGGCATCGTCACCAACATTCAACAACACAAAAGTACATACATTCATACAATTCTTTCAACACAACATCATATTCCATCACTAACATACATACAATCTCGACAAAAAATATAAACATAAACATGTACAAAAGAGAACAACTTCATATCTTAATCTCATTACTAAATCAAAAAGTTTGAACAACTTTAGTTACATATCAAAAGCCACACCCTTGGCTTAATACAAAATACAAAAAAACACAATGAGTGCTTATATTGGTATGCTTATAAAGCTATCCAGAAATGTAGTTACTAAAAATCAAATCTCGGAGTATGCCAATTGCCTTGCAACGATCGCTAACCTTATCGTTCTGAACCTAAGGAGGGAATAGTGGGGTGAGCTACATAGCTCAGTGGCTCATATATTTATATCTATTAGTAATGAGCCACACATTCAAGCATATGTACATATATATCTAGAAATTCAATACTCAACAATTCAAGCTCACAACTCATAGTTAACAAAGTGTCATCACCTAAAACTTATCATGTCATTATCCATCAAAGCATAACATTCAATTATGCATCATACTCAATAAATCAATCTCGAGCTCAGTGGAATGAAATGGAGAAACCAAAGTTTACACCGTAAATAAAACGAGTCTGATTCTTAGAATCTCGTGGCCTTAAGCAGGCAACTAGGAGAAGGTTATAGATCAACATGCACGTGACTAACGAAACGGGTTCCTTGCCCAATCACAAGCAGATTTATGCTCAATTCAATCAATCACAATTTTATATTCTCATTCTTCTTGTTCTTTTTCTTATTTTCATTTATACGAATTGCCATGACACATTCCAAGGCATAACATGGTCATAAGCACAATTCAATTTTGTCAAAATGTCATACATCTTTCAATGCAAGACATGAAACATATCATAAATCATTTTCCACATCACAACAATTCACAATTTAGCAATTTAACATACAATGTACAAGCAAGACAATTTGCCTATATTACACAATAATTATAAATATTTTACCCACCTAAATTGTTTGCAAAATCCAATTCAAGGTTTCCTTTCCTCTTGCTCTAGGATTGGCGTTCCTTAGTTTCCTTCAAACAACCAAGTTCTCATTCAACACAATATTCCTATAGAAATTCATAAGCTTCAAAAATCACAAAAATGAAATAATTGCTAAGTTGGACTTAGGCTTAACCTAACCATAGTCTATCTAGGTTTAGAAAAATCAAAACCTAGTTAAGGAACCCATAACCTCCATCTAGGGTTTCTCTTCTTTCTTCCTACACAACTCATTTCTCTCTCAAATCCCTTTTGTGTTTTTCTTCTAAGCAAGAAGGAAGATGATACTTACCTTAACAAGTTGATTCTTCCTCTTTTTCTTCTTCTTTCCTTCTTCTCCAACACTCCATGCACTCTTCTCTTCTCTTTCTTCTCTCCACATTTTTCTCTCTTTCTTTCCACGGTTTCTCTTCTTTTTTTCTTACTTCAAGATCATTTATTTGGTATTCTTCCCATTTTACCCTTCATTTACGTTGTCCTTCCCATTTTACCCCTTATGTCTATTAAAACTAACATCTTATACTTCTAACTCCTTAACTAAATCCTTCCAAAAATCTAGCCTTTGGGTCAACTTTCCATAATCATTCTGATAATGTAATTGAAGCAATTTGATAACACTTCCTTCATTGTCTTAATTTTCTAATGAAACCAAAATTATTCCATTTGGTTCAGAAATATGAAAGTCATACCTTAAACATTTTTGGACTTTTCTTGGGCTAAAATAGTATTATGTGCTCAACTTCCATCCAGAAATTGAAATTTTTATAGACTGAATTAAAACTCTATTTTATCAAACAATTTGTAGATCTATGTCTCTAGTTTACTCTAAATCAAGAATCATTTCATTTGAATAACTACAGAAGAAGATATGCCCAAAATATTGAAACATGTTTAGTGAGAGAAAAGTTCATTGCGGTGAACTCCTCCCGATAGGAATTCTCGTAAAACTCTCACAAGTTTGCCACAGAGAAACTTAGAGTTGGCCACGGTGAACTATACCCAAAAAGAATTCTAGTAAAATTCTTTAAGTTCGTTATGGCGAAGCAAAGAGTTTGCCACAATGAACTTTCACAGAAGCATACCCAGTTTTTCAACTTCCTGTCGAATTTTGAGACTCTTAAAGATAGAATTTGAATTTGATGTCTTCATGAAAAATGTAGCTATATCTCTCTAGTTGAATCCAATCAAGAATCATCTCATTTGGATAACTTCTAACATTTCACATATAACCCATTTTGTACCTAAACCATTTCCTACTTCATTTCTAATTCAAAGATTCTCCTTTTTCTTTACTCATAACTAATCACCAACAATTTCTCTTTTAATAGTTCTAACTTCCAAGAAAATTTCAGGGTCTAAAAATTCTCCCCCTTAAAGAATTTTTTCCTCGAAATGCTTGCCTGAGTGATCAAACAAACGGAGGTAATGTTGTATTATGTTTTCCTTAGTCTCCCAAGTAACTTCTTCACTCGAATAATTTCTTCCAAATGACCATAGTCAATAGATTCACTTGGTCTTTCAATCACTTTTTTAATCATTCACTTTATATATATATACTCACAATAAATATAAATATATATATATATATATATATATATATATATATACTCACAATTTTCCAATCAAGAATCATCTCATTTGGATAACTTCCAACATTTCACATATAACCCATCTTATACCTAAACCATTTCTTACTTCATTTCTAATTTAAGAATTCTCCTTTTTATTTACTCATAACTAATTACCAACAATTTCTCATTTAATAGTTCTAACTTCCAAGAAAAATTTGGGGTCCAAAAATTCTCCCCCTTAAAGAATTTTGTCCTCAAAATGCTCGCCTAAGGGATCAAACAAATGGAGGTAATGTTGTATTACGTTTTCCTCATTCTCCAAAGTAACTTCTTCACTCAAATAATTTCTTCCAAATGAACATAGTCAATAGACTCACTCGGTCTTTCAATCACTTTTTTAATCATTCACTTTATATATATATATACATATACTCACAATTTTCCAATCAAGAATCATCTCATCTGGATAACTTCTAACATTTCACATATAACCCATCTTGTACCTAAACCATTTCCTACTTCATTTCTAACTCAAGAATTCTCCTTTTTCTTTACTCATAACTAATCACCAACAGTTTCTCATTTAATAGTTCTAACTTTCAAGAAAAATTAGGGGTCCAAAAATTCTCCCCCTTAAAGAATTTCGTCCTCGAAATGCTCGCCTAAGTGATTAAACAAATGGAGGTAATGTTGTCTTATGTTTTCTTCAGTCTCCTAACTAACTTCTTTACTCGAATAATTTCTTCCAATGACCATAGTCAATAGACTCACTCAGTCTTTCAATCACCTATTATATATATATATATATATCTCATATTACTCACAATTTTCCACTTCCTGCGTCGTTAACACCAATATTGTGTCATATCAATATTTCTTAACATACTAACATAAAACACATTATGAATCTAAGACATCTTTGTTAGTAATACTAACTCATAAGTCAATAGTTCGATTCTTAATAACTTTATATGGATCAATACAATTCAAGCTTAGTTGCTTCTTTATCCTAACCTGAGCACATCGTGCACTCAATCTAAGCATACCTTAGTAAGGTGATACTCTCAGAGACTATTTATCTTTTTAATAATTCACATCACTGTAGTGTTAATACACTTAACCCTTATATTCATCTCACTTTACTCCATACCTTCGGTGTTGATCCACTAACTCCTTTATCTTTTTTTTTAATCACTTAATTTCTATTGCATATTCATTTCACTCATCAACAATATCTTTTGAATCAATCCTAGCCTTCAACTATTTTAGGCCTTATTCATTTTAAATGTAAGGGCAAATGACTCCTTTTGTCGTATAATGCCCCATACAATATTCTAATGACATCACTGCAATATTGAATGCTATGCTTAAAGTTAATCAAAGATGTATATTGATCTCATATTCCTATGAACTCAAAAATTTTAAGCTTTAATCATATCTACACAGTCAAGACTGGTGGAAACTCACAAGTGTGGTCATTTACTTCTACCTTCTTAGCCATCAAACGCTATCTCGACATATTCCTACTAGGATGTGTATCATAGGTTGTTATTTATGCTTCTCTAACAATCTTTTTGCTCAATCATCTTTATCGATACACATATTTCTTATTTCAATCACAAAGTATCATTCTTCCTATTCGAACTCAAAATTTGTGTTCATTTGCAATTTTTTAGTAAGATTCACAATTTCTGAATCCTAAATTTGGGCTTTGTTTATGTTAAACTAACCTAAATTTTCAGTGTAGCTAATAATGCTTCATTTTGCCGCAAATTCAACTCCATATTCTATGCTCCTTTTTGCACTAGTTCTGATATCCTCAATATCTGAATTCATGCTTCACTGCTATTGGGATTTCTGCTTAATGTATTAGATACAACAATACTTTACTGAAAAATACTCCTTTGTATAATCATAATCTTTCAGTACTTCTATCCATTGTCTCAGTCTCACATTCAATTCTCTTAACTCAATAATTACCTCAAACTTTAATGATCTGTATATTTATATATATCCAAAATGTTTCTGTATATATAATGTCTCTAAATTTCAAGCAATCATTACCGCAGCAAGTTTCAATTCATGTATCAAATAATCAACCCATGAGGTTTCAATTGTATCCATGCATATGAAATCACTTTATTATGCTGCATTGGATTTTATCCTAATCTCTTATACATTGTCATTGCATACTATAAAATCTTCAAATCCAAATGATATAATTAATATCAGCGTTATAATTTCTCAAAATTCTCTTTATTTTAATTACTTATTCGATTTACACGTTTTTTTTCAAGTATTCAAACTATTCTTCTCAACTTTTTGAATGCATTTAATATATCGTCAAATTTTGCTTGGATCACTTTAATCTTCAATACCATAGTACTGTTAGGGCATTTGTTAATTCGAAAAAATATTTCCAAAGCTTCATATGCCCATGATTAGTTCTCATAATTCTTTAAATAACTAATTCCTCAATGAGGTAACATTGTCTCACGTTATTTTCAATTTTCCAATTGACTTAACTTTCTTAAATGATTTTCTCCATTCTTTAGATTTCCTCATATTTTACATTCACTTATTCTAATGTTTGCTCATTCATACTAGTTTCTCCACACATTTCAATTTATTTGCAACTTAACTTCCTGTGTTAATAACACATTCATCAAAATCTAATTTATATCTCCTGTGCATATTCACATAGAATATAATGTGGGTCTAAGTTCTCCTCATATTAGCAATAGTGTTATCTCAATTTCCAAAAATTCACTAATGTAGTTGGATACTTTACATCAAACAAAATACATACATTCTCAGTAGCATACTCTACCTCTTATGCTTGAGTCTCTATTAAGGATATGACTCCAATATTCACTTTTGACTTATTACATATTCATTCCTGATTTGTTATTTCATTGATCATTCTTAATATAAACTATCTGATCTGTTTAACCTAATTCAATAAAATTCTTCTTCGAAAGAAGATTTCTTGCTATTATCATCTATTCTGTTCATGCAATCTTTATCAATCAACTGCTATCATCCTCAACATTGCTTCAACCATTCTTAACACCTTAATACGATCAATTTTAACTATTTATGATATTTCTATAATTTCAATTTCTATCACACTTTACATAATCAAAATATCCTTTATAATAAAACTCAATGAAAAAAGAGGCATATTCGTTTACTCTTATATTTTAGTATGTACCATCAAGATCATTACATCTTTTGACAAGTCACCAATTTATATCTCATGCTAATGATACATCAATCGTAATTGATTTTGAACAACCTTTGAATATTCTACGACTACTCAAAATTACTCCTCCATAATAGTTACCTTTTCAGCATAATCACCTATACCATACTTCCATCGCGTTACTCTAATTCATCTTATAATTTTAACTATAGGCATCATAGATTATCTCCTATACCATATCCAAATATAGATCTTGTATGTACTCAATCACATTATTCACCAATGTAACCACATTATTAGATATGTACTCATAATAACTGGTCAACATAACCTTGAGAACTTCTATATCTATCACCATCATTTGTTTCATTTTCCATACGTACGTTCTTAATTAATTTAAAATTATAGACGCATAACCATCTTGAAATTCTGATCTCAAACTCACTAACACAATCTTATACCAAATCATAAGTCATCATATTACCTAAACAATTATTTTAAATTCCAAGTTCAACCTTTCAATTCCACTTTGCTTGTACACCTTAAATCTTGTCATTTTCACCCCCCGTCTCTATTTCTTTTTCAGTCAATTCAAGAAAATATTTTCACATCTATGTCAATTCAAGTATATATTCACAACAAAATTTTGTTTCCATATTTGCTGGCATAACCACAAATACTGAATCTATGTCTAACATATCGGACTACGTAATATTTCTTATTTCTAAATATCGACAACTTTCCTTATCTTACACTCTGATAAAACACCATTCTTCTCATGGTTTCTAATAGTCCAAACTCTTAACGAAAGTTCATACATGTGACTCATGCAGTTGTAATTACTGGGATTCTATACTCATCAGTACCTTTCTCTAATGGTGAGGAATCAGGTGTAGTAGATCCTTGCAAAACTCCTCGTGTTCTTTTACGAGGTGGCGTTTTACTCCTTCAATAAGACATTATCATTTAGCTTACTTTCATTTTAAATCTTATTTCCTACATGTATGCATGATATGCATGTCACTTAATGCAATCAATCAATTTAACAAAAATAACAATTAATCACATAGCATAATAATTTATAGTATAACATATTCTAAACCTAGGAATCCCTAGAAACTGTGAGCTCTGATACCAAACATGTTGGCACTCGAGTATTGCTCCCAATCCTGAGGTGCCCATTTGGGGCGATCAGGAGGGATCATATGAGAGACATGTTGAAACAGCGTTGGCGGGTTCACCATGGCGAAGTCTCCTCTCGTGTAGTTCGCTGCGATGATGTTCCACAGTCTAGCACACGCACCCTTTGGGACAAATATGCCACGGTGAAAGTCTTGCTTCGCCGCGGTGAAGTCACCAAATTTAGCATAGAAATCTTTCAGGAAAGGTTTATCGTGGTGTACTTTGTGCCTCATCACGATGAAACCTTTAGACAAAACCCAAACCACCAACATTCAACAACACAGAAGTACATACATTCATGCAATTCTTTAAACACAACATCCTATTCCATCACTAACATACATACAATCTCAAAAAAAAAAATAAACATAAACATGTACTAAAGAGAATAACTTTATATCGTAATCTCATTACTAAATCAAAAAGTTTGAATAACTTTAGTTACATATCAAAAACCACACCTTTGGCTTAATACAAAAGACAAAAAATACAATAAGTGGTCATGTTGGTATTCTTATAAAGCTATCCAAAAATGTAGTTGCTAACTTAGTTACTAAAAGTCAGATCTCAGAGTATGCCAATTGCCTTGCAAGGATCGCTAACCTTCTCGTTCTATACCTGAGGAGGGAATAGTGGGGTGAGCTACACAACTTAGTGGCTAATATATTTATAGCCATCAATAACGAGCCACACATTCAAACGTATGTACACATATAGCTAGCAATTCAATACTTAACAATTTAAACTCATAACTCATAGTTAAAAAAGTGTCATCACCTAAAACATATCATGTAATTATCCATCAAAGCATAACACTCAATTATGCAGCATACTCAACAAATCAATGATGAAATACACAACAAATGGCTCGAGAGCTCCGTGGAATGAAACGAAGAAACTGAAGTTTACATCGTGAATAAAACGATTCCGATTCTCAGGATCTCGTGGCCTCAAACAAGCAGCCGGGAGAAGGCTATAGGTCAATATGCACGTGACTAACGAAACAGGTTCCTCTTTTACCCAATCATAAGCAAATTTATGCTCAATTCAATCAATCACAATTTCATTTTCTCATGCTTCTTTTTCTTTTCCTTTTTTTCATTTATACATACTGCCATGATACATTCCAAGGCATAACATAGTCATAAGCGTAATTCAATTTGATCAAAATGTCGTACATCTTTCAATGCATCACATGAAACACATCATAAATCATTTTCCACATTACAGCAATTCACAATTTAGGAATTTAACACTTAATGTACAAGTGAGACAATTTGCCCATATTACACAACAATTATAAATATTTTACCACCTAAATCGTTTGTAAAATCCAGTTCAAGGTTTCCTTTCCTCTTGCTCTGGGATTGGCGTTCCTTGGTTTCCTTCAAACAACCAAGTTTTCATTCAACACAATATTCCCATAGAAATTCATAAAGCTTCAAAAATCACAAAAATGAAATAAATGCTAAGTTAGGCTTAGTCTTAACCTACCTATAGTCTATCTAGGTTTAGAAAAAACAAAACCTAGTTTAGGAACCCATAACCTCCATCTAGGGTTTCTCTTCTTTCTTCCTCCATAACTCATTTATCTCTCAAATCCCTTTTTTGTTTTTCTACTTTGCAAGAAGGAAGATGATACTTACCTTAACAAGTTGATTCTTCCTCTTTTTCTTCTTCTTTCCTTCTTCTCCAACACTCCATGCACTCTTCTCTTCTCTTTCTTCTCTCCACATTTTTCTCTCTTTCTTTCCACGGTTTCTCTTCTTTTTTTCTTACTTCAAGATCATTTATTTGGTATTCTTCCCATTTTACCCTTCATTTACGTTGTCCTTCCCATTTTACCCCTTATGTCTATTAAAACTAACATCTTATACTTCTAACTCCTTAACTAAATCCTTCCAAAAATCTAGCCTTCAAGTCAATTATCCAAGATCATTCTGATTAGGTAATTGAAGAAATTTGATATTGTTTCCTTGCATAAAAATGTTCATAATTGTATTAATTTTCTAATGACATCAAAATCATTCCACTTGGTTCAAAAATCTGAAAGTTATACCCCAAACATTTTTGGACTATTCTTATGCTGAAATAGTATTCTATGCTCAAATTCCATCTAGAAATTGAAATTCTTATAGACTGAATTAAAAATTGATTTCATCAGACATTTTGTATAACTATGTCTCTAGTCTACTTAAAATCAAGAATAAATCCATTTGGATAACTACAGAAGAAGATATGCCTAAAATACTGAAACATGTTCAGTGTAGAGAAAAGTTCGCTGTGGCGAAGCCAGAAGTTCGCCGCGGCGAACTCCTCCCAAGAGGAATTCTGGCAAAACTCTCACAAGTTTGCCAGGTAAAAACCTAGAGTTGGCCACAACGAACTATAACCAAAAGGAATCCTAGCCAAATTCTTCAAGTTTGCCACGGTGAAGCAAGGAGTTTGCCACGACAAACTTTCACAGAAGCATACCCAGGTTTCCAACTTCCTATCAGATTTTGAGACTCTTAAAGACATAATTTGAATTTTATGTGTCATGAAAAATGTATCCATATCTCTCTAGTTTAATCCAAATCAAGAATCATCTCATTTGGATAACTAGAGAAAAAGTTATGCCTAAAACACCGAAGCATACTCAGTGAACATGTTTCAACTACATTTTCCAGCTTTTAACTTCCAACATTTCACATATAACCAATATTGTATCTAAACCATTTCCTACTTCATTTCTAATTAAATAATTCTCCTTTTTCTTTACTCTTAATTAACCTCCAACAATTTCTCATTTAATAGTTCTAACTTCCAAGAAAAATTTGGGGTCCAACATATAAGCTTTTGAGAGTGTAAAACTAAGCCCATTGGATGGATATGACCATGGTGGTTGAATTAAATGTGTTCTAATGCCTTATAGGTGATTAGACATGATTTATAGACTTATGAGACACTTAGAAAGCGTAATTGGAAAGATTAATGTACATAAGGGCTTATTTGCAAATTGATAAAAGTTAATGGACTTAAATGTAAATTTTCAATTCTTGGAGGATCAATATATAATTTTATAAATTTAAGGGGCTTAATTATTATTCCCAAAATTTTGAGGACCAAAATAAAAATAAAGTTTTGCTGATTCCCAAATTTTGGGCTTCATTGCAAATTTAGGAAAAGTTTGGAGGGTAAAATGGTAATTTCACATAACCTAAGGGAGGAAAAAGGTAATTTAACCATATTTTGGTCAAAGAAGAGTCAAGATTCTAGACCCTTCTTCATTCATGGTCGTGCATCCCATTACTAAAGACCTAAAACATGTTTTAATTAAAAGAAAGGAGAAGAGAGGAGGAGAAGACCAAATTTTGACTATTCACTAAACCCTACCATTTGTTTTGATTCTCCAACCCAAATCAAGGTGTTGTAAGCTAATTTGGGCTCAAGAAACTCAAATCTATCATTATATTTGAGAAATTCTCAAAGGATTTGAAGATATCATCGAAGGAAGATTTAGTTAAATTTTGTCTCATCTCTCTCTACATTAGGAATTGAGTTTGGTGTTAAGATATGTTGTTCTCCATGCTTGAATATGCATGAAACATGGTTTAGATGAATGAAATGTGTCATGGAGAGGGTTCTTTAAGCCAAAACTGAAATGTCCCCTTTTGGTGAAAGTTTGTGAATTTTTGAATATCTTTTGAAATTGATGGTCTAAATAAATTCTATGGTATTAATTGTACATGTATAATGTGAATTGATGATGAAAAATTAAGAACAAGTATGTTGGATAAGCTTAGACAAAATCATGGAAGAAGGAATGAATGAATGTTATGAGTTTTATAATTATGATGAATATGGCTTGAATGAAGGGAATTAGATTGAATGGAGTGGTGAAATGTGTTGTCTATTGGAAGTATTTGTTATATAACAAGATAGGATCATGAATTACCATGATAAAGCCTTGAAAATATGACTTGAAAGTCATGCACATTAGGTATTTGATAAAATGTCTAAGTGAACTTGGCTTAGGATTTAAGGAATTGTAATAATATACATTGGAAAGCAACTTCCATGTTTACTTAGAGTAAACTTGAATTGTTGCTTAGATTGATGAATAATGGCCTAATATGCTTGGATAAAAATGTGCTTAATTATGTTTTGAAATGAGTAAGTATTGGATTAAAGGCATTAAATGCCTTAAAAATGCAAAAGAAAAGCTAATGTGAATAGTAAGGAAGTAACCATGTGAGAAACTTAATGGTTGAATCCTACAGCTTAAAGTGAGCGATATTAAGTTTTATACACTTATGTGATGGTGTATAAATATGAAACTCATGTTAAAGTAGTAAATACATTGCACGTCCTTTTTTATGTATAAAAGCTCGGGAGTTGTGAATCAAAGAGCTCATACCGAGGATTGTTGAAGTTAAGGAGTGTACATCTTCTTTTGAGGTGAGTTGGGAAAACCATATTTCTTAAATAGGATTAGAACATCCTAGGACAAGCATGATGACTTGTATGTGAATTTTGAACCTAGGCAACGTATGGTAGAATTGAATTTTAAACGGATGCTAATATGCTTAGGTATTTAATAAATGACATTGTTTTGAATAAATCTTTGCACTTGAAGTGCAACTGATGTTTTTATTATGCATTTTGAGAAATGATATTACTTTTAACAAACCTGCAATTAAAATACAATGGACAACGTCTTATTTTTCTGAAACTACATTTTTTAGCAGCTTTGCACTTGGAGTGCATATTTCAAGAAATAATGTTTTGCAACTTTCATATGCATAACCGAGTCATATATGCTATGTGTATGTCTTCTCTTTTGGCTTAGAGTCATGGCAAGGTTTCCTTTTATCGGTTGGACTGATAAATAAAGGCATGGTGCCTTACTTGAGTTTTATACTTAATTATTGTATATGATTTTTTTGTGATTGGTGAGGAAATGATTAGTTAATCGTGTGCTAGGTACAACTGATTAAGCGACCCCCTTACCATTGATGCTAGTACATAAAAGTTGAGTCCCCGTATCGACACCTTTCTATGGGCCTTGCAGGTGATTCCACACTTAAGGTCTGGACACCAATGAGGTCATCACTTAGGGTAATAATGCTTTTGTCGACTATAGTCCAGACTCACAACAGAGGAAAGTCAAGCCAACACCAAAAATCGATGGGTGTGCATATTAGTTTAGCCGATTAGTGGTGACGCATATGATTATTTTGGCTTATTCTGATATTTGTTTTCTGACGAGATTTGATTTATACATGTGATGCTTTTCTGGTTATGTGTACTGGAACTGGAACCTATGTTCACCCGATGAGTGATTAATAGGCTAGGCCTATATGGCTCTTAACTAGTATACGTTGAGTCACATGCTAGGCTTATGTGCTTCTATGTAATGTATGTTCACCTCATAGGTTATTTATACCATCTTGGTGTGTATCGAGTTCTATTTACGATATATGTTTTTCCTGCTCACTAAGTACATAGTGTACTCACCCCCTATGCCTTCTAACCATGCAGGTTAATTTAGTGAGCTTGAAGCTCTAAGTGGATCGTGCGATCTTTTGACATTTTCGAGGTATTACCGCACTTGGGTAGTTTCTATTTTGTACTTTAGTTGCATAATGGCTCATGAGCTGTTTTACTATTTTTATTAGATTAGTTATGTTGATATGCTTTATGACTTTAGAACCTGACTGTTTTGTAGTTTGTAACAAATTTTATGTATGAACTTTTGGTACTATTGTTGAGATTGCTTTTGAGTAGGCTTAATGTCCAGAAGTTGTGGTAAAATTTTTGATGTGAATATAATAGTGTGTTTAAAATTGTTTGCTGGTATTTGATTGAGTTTTGGGATTTTTTAAATACAGCCGTTGTGCTACCCAAATTTTTCAACCAAAAAAAAGGAAAGATGTTTAGTTAGCTTTGCATAGTCAGATTAAGGATACTGTGAGTCTCCTTAACTCAGTTATGCGGCAGTTGTCATGGGCCTGATATGATACCGGATCATGAAATTTATACTCAAAGATGGTGTTCCTATTTTTCACTAAAATTGTTACATATTTAAGATTCGTAGTGGTAACTTTTATTTATAGTGGTGGTATTAAATGTATTAAGTTCTGGTATGGTTTGTATTGAGACATAGTGTTCTTTCCGCTTAGTTAATTATTCCCATTTAAAGTGTATGTCTTAGTATAATGAATGACTATTTTTATACATATACATTGTAATGGATAAATATAGTATTATTATATTTGCATTAAGGTAGAGTATGGTTTGGATTCAGAGATGATATTCTGATTGTAAAGTGCACGTGGTAATTATTTTTAATTATTAATAGTGTTTTTGTACATTACATTGATATTACTTATGTTGAGTACTAGTACAATTTCTATTAAGCCAAGGAATTGTTTGTACTTAATTATGGTATTCCCTTATAAAAGCAAAGCTATCACTTATTTAAAATGAACAACCAATGACATATTTTTGTTTACATATATATGGTTTGGAATGCAATGGTATTGCTTATGTAAAATTTCTAGTAAAATATTAACATTTTAAGATGTAGTGCATAACAAAATTTAAAAAATTCAAAAATGATTTAATGCACCAATAGGGATGGTCTTCTTCCTTTCTTTTAAAACTTTGTTTCACTCTCCCCATGAAAATAATAAATAGATGGAATAAAGATGCTATGTAAATAAAACAAATAAATAAAAAGGTGATAGGTCCTACCTTCATCCTTTAATAATTAAATAAATGTCTACTATGGCAATACAAGGAAGAAACAAAATAGAGAATGTCAAAATGGAGGGAACAAAATCTTCCTTTTTTATCATATTGACATATTTTCCGTACTGCTTTCCTTTTATCATAGCTGACTCTAAAATTATTTATCTTTTATCCTAACTACTAAATGGAAGTCGTGGATAAGAAGGGATTAGAATTCCTAGTTAGTAAATCCCTTGTTGCAGTTAAGAATAGACAACTGCATAATCCTTGTGATCATTGCTTAGCTAGAAAGCAGTATAGAGTCTCTTTTAAAAGATGATCTATAAGAAAGATGGAGAGATTAGAGTTAGTGTATTCAAATGTCTGTGGCCCAAATTAAGGAGTGGTCACTATGAGGTAAAAAATACTTTGTTACATTCATTGATGATGCTTTGAGGAAGAATTAGGTGTATATGTTGAAAACAAAGAGTTGAGTATAAGAAATTTTCAAGAAGTTTCATGTCATCATAGAAAGGGAAGTTGAAAGGAAGCTAAAGTGCCTATGAATAGATAATGGAGGAGAGCAAGCTTCTAAGGTGTTTAAAGGATACTATACATCGCATGGAATTAAAGATGAGAAGATTGAATCTGGTACTCTACATTATAATGGTGTTGCTGAGAGGATGAACAGAATAATTATGGAGAAGGTTTATTACATGCTCAGAATGTCTAAGCTACCGAAGACATTTTAAGTTGAAGCAATCCAAATTGCAGTATATTTGATTAATTGAGCTCCCTTAGTTCCAATGGATTTTGAGATTCCTGAGAGAATGTAGATAGGTAGAGATCCCACGTATCATCATTTGAGAGTATTTTGTTGTAAGGTATTTAAACATGCACAAAAGGATCAATGGCAGAAGCTTGACTCAAAGGCAAAACCTTACATCTTTATTGGCTATAGTGAAGATTAGTTTGGTTTTAAACTCTATGACCTAAAGAAGCAAAAAGTTTTCAAGAGCAAGGAATTGATATTCCAGGAGCATGAGAAAGGTGGAGATATTTTGAGTGAAGATAATATTACACTCAGTAGCTCATCCTATGTCATTGTTAATTTTTCTCCAGTCTCTATCACTACTGAGCAACCTACACGTGAAGGAGAAGAAGTGTGTGATCAAGTACACGTTAATGATGATCAGGCACAACCTGATATTGATGAGCTACATGAACCAAATTTAGATAGCTAAAGATTAAATTCTTGAGGATGATGAGCAGGGGGAGTAGCTAGATCTGACAACTAGTGATATACTACTTTAAAGGTCAATAATGGAGAAAAGGCCATCTATAAGATATCTGAGTCCAAAATATTTTTTGGTTAATGATGATTGGTGATGACAAATATCTTTGGCTTATAGTTATGAAGGGAGAGATGAACTCACTGAATGTAACATCCCGTTACCCTAGTAAAGGCAAAATTAATAGATGAGAGAAAGTGCTAAGGAAGTAGAAAACACGTTCCATGTTCATGCATAATATGGCATACATATACATATTGAATAGTAAATGTTCCTGCATATAAAAAATAATTGTACATGCATTCATTGACAACTTCCGGATATGATTGTTTTTGAATGTGATTTTATTGAAAATGAGAAGTAGAGGGAGTTGAAAGAGTGATCTGGAAATGTCCACTGAGTGTGCTTCGGTTTGTTAGCCATAACTTGTTCTCTAGTTATCTAGATGTGATGATTCTGGATTGGGATTAAACTAGGAACCTATGGCTACATTTCTTATGAAAACATTGAATCTAAATTCGGTCTTTAAGAATCTCAAAGTTTTTCATAAAGTTGAGAATTGGGTGCAATACATTGAATGAATGTAGAAAATTCATGTTCTGTACTCGAGAGAAAATCCGGATTAATCTAGGCTTGATTAGAGAAATTGTCTTCTCAGAAGTTGTAGGAATTTCTTTTATCTTTCCAACGACTTATAGCGTAGAAATTTTGGATGCCTGAGCTGAAAGCAGGGTCCTTGTAAGCGAAGATGTTTCTTCTGTATTTTGCTTGTTCTGTGATGACGTCATCA
>JANIJH010000008.1:23618249-23629422 GCA_024520975.1 Erythroxylum areolatum
TATGTCCAGAAAACTAACCAATTCATATTCCCTTAATCGATCCTCTCACTTTGATTTAATCCATCACTTTCAATTAAGTCTCAAAATTCACAAATTCTCATGGAGAGGTAGATAAATGTCTTATGAATCTGACGCTTGGAAAATCAGGTCAATCGGAGGTCGGATGGTCAAGTTATAAGCAAAAGAGTGGAGGAAGGGAGGGTGAGCCAGCAGACGCGGCTCGGCTCGCTGGCCGACTCGCGAGCCAGGTCGCCCATATATGACACCATGCCACCAACTAGATACTAGTTAAAGATTATTATAAATTTTATAGAAGGATTTCTAACTTTAAATGACTATCATGTGATTTCATTATAGATTTACCGATATGCTCACTTTATGCCTTTTTGAACATCCTTACATAACTGAATCAATAGTTCAACTCTTTATATGATGGCTTTAAGCTTCATAAAATGTCTTCCACCATCACTAATGATTATGAACTCATATTTATCAACTTATTTTAGAAAGAATTAAGTCAATATAGAGTTTAATTACAATTATCCATATCTTATCACTCTCAAATTGATAGGCAAGTCGAGATATTAAATATAAAATTGGAAACCTATCTCAGGTATATAACTAGCAATTATCCATCAGGATGGATTTGTAGGCTTGCCTCGGTAGAATAGTAGTATAATATTGCACACCATTCATCTATTAATACAACACCCTTTGAAGATTTACATGGTTACAGCACTATATTACACATTCCCTATGTTGTAAGTGATTCCACATTCCCTATGTTGTAGGTTATTCTAAGTTATTATTAGTGGATCAATCATTGAAGGATTGCAAAATTGCTATTCAATTAATCAAATTTTATTTACAAAAGATTTAACATCGAATGCATCAATTGGCGAACAAGAGGAGAAATGATAAGGAATATCAAATAGGTGACCTTATCTTTGTCAAGCTACAATCTTATAGACAAACATCATTAGTTATAAGGAGTAGTCATAAATTGACATCTTTTTTATAGCCCTTTTGAAGTGCTTGACAAAGTGGAAAAGGTAGCATACAAGTTGGAGTTTCGTTTCAATAGTCTCATTCACACTATGTTTCACATTCACAATTGAAGAAACATATTCCAATTGGCAAAACTATCTCACTTATCCTTCCACAAGAACTAACCACAAAAGAAAGTATTTATGCCGATAATAGAGCCAAGAAATGATTAACAACTTAGATCTTGGTTCAATAGCCTGGCAAAGTGTTGAAGCACACTTGAATATTCCTCTTTGAAATACAACAAAGATACATGTCCATAAACCTTACGGACAAGGTTTTGTGATATGAGTCAAAGAAGAAGATTATTCCATTCTAAATGATGACATCCTAATTAAATAATATCAGTTTCAATACCACTTCTACACTAATAAGTGGTTACTTGTCATTCGTTGAGTCCCAAATATTTGTTGGAAAATATATATTATTCTGTTATAACCAATTTAGGTATACAAGATTATCAACTCAATTTTGATCTCTCTCTCTCTCTGTGTTGGAATTCTCTCTTCTTCTTCTTACTTTTATTGTCATATCAAATAAATCTATCAATAAGTGTTACTGATTCAATGAAAAAGAGTTGATAGACAAGTTGTACTCGAAAGGCGCTTTAGATATTTGGGAGTGTTACTCATTCTTTTTTCCTCATATAATTGCTAAAGTTACGAGATGCTGTCAAACAGGATTGCTTATGTGAAATTAAAGATGGTCGTCTGGTCTCCTTATAGTTCGACAACTGGTCTAGTAAGGGACCCTTAATACAACTGATTCCAAGAGCTTCTTCCTTTTCTCTAAAAACACAGATGAATACTTTCATAGAGGGAAGTCTATGGAGATTTCCTTGAAGCTTATTTCTGTATCAGTCTAACTATCCTCCCACTCCGCAGGAATTTGATATCTTTTTTCTGGAAAGGCATACAAGCTGGCAAGCTCACTAACAGAGTCATTTGTGATAACTTACACAAACATCAATCCACAGTTTCTTGGGCTACTAAGGTATGGAACAAGCATTTAACGCCAAGAATATCTTTCATTTATTGGTTGACTATACAAAACAAACTCTCTACAGCAGATTGCATTTCGTATATCCAAGTAGATAAAAATTGTCCAATGTGCTCCTTGCAATTTGAATCATGCAATCATCTCTTCTTTGAGTGTCGTTTTAACAAATCGATATGGGATCATGTCACTGCTTTATGTTACTGGATAGATCCAGGAACTACTATCTTAGAGATTACTAATGGTCTCTCAACGCAATTATCTATCCACATTATTGTTTTGGGAGTTTGTATCTTCAGGTTGTGGAGGGAGCGAAACCTTCGATGATTCAAGCATCAAGCATCCACTAAAGACCGTCTGATATCCTTATTATTAGAAGAGATTCGAGAGATAATTTTGACTAAGAACCTATATCAAATTTGCCAAATGTTCGTGATTCTTTACGTATATAAGGATACTTCAAGAGCAACTGACACTGCTTCGGATGAGGTTCCAAAGATGCACATAAATTGATCACGTTGCAACAATCTGTTCCACATTATTAATGGTGTTCTAAGGCTTAGAGTTATAATCATTTACGCTGTTCTTTCAACATGACTGCATAGTTCCTTTCCTTTAATTATTTTGTATCAGGTCTCTACTTTGAGCACCTTTGTTTTTTCCCTATTGTAACATTTCTTTTATAATTTAATCAATTTTCTTTTTTAAAAAAAGCATCTTGTCTTTTCACACGAAGAATCTTAACCCTCCCAAAGATTTAATGCTAAAGGTAAACAATAACTTATTTGCTAGAGTTTATTCATGCATTTAAAGTTTTAAGAAAATAATTTATTAAATGTTGATATAATCTTTTAAAGAAGAATTAAATAATAATTAATTTTGATCAATAATTTTAAATCCTAATAAATTTAAGTGGATCTATCTAAATTGAATTGACATGATCATCTTCATTTCAAGATTTTGATTTTTAAGGAAAATATTTATTGAATATTGAAAAGAAATCATATGAATTACATGTAAAAACTGTAAATAATAAGAATATCTTTTTGTAAAATATTTTTTAGATTTTATTATATAAGTTTAAATGTGTAAAGATACCACATATGTTAATAATGATATCATTTTTAATTAAAATTTCAAGATTTGAAATTATAGTTCAACTTTTCTACGAGAGATTCTAATTAAACATGCTTTAAAATCATTTAAATTTTCTAAAAAATGCTTGTTAAAATTTGAAGAGTTAACTTTTGCTAGAGAGTACATATCTATACATGAAAATAAGTGTATGTTTTATTTATAGCAATTGCTGAATTTTAAAGAGATGATTTTTTTTAGAAAATTTTGATTAAATTAAAGTGAAACTCATACATGTGCAAGACAGCTTCAATCAAAACTAATTATAAAATGCCAAATCGAAATGATAAGACAACTAAAATTTGAATTTAAATGAATTTAATCTAGTAAATTATATTAACATAATAATTAGAATATAATAATAAAATATACAACAACACCACCACCTAGTAAAAATACCGCAGAACGCAGGGTCTAAAGAGGTTCAGTAATACGCGGTCTTATAGCGTTAACCCTAACTAATAGAAAGAATGTAGAATATAATAATAGAATATATAATCCAAAAATTAAGTGGAAATATACATCTTCTTTCATGGTCTATACATTTTACACATGAATATTAAGGCGCAAAATTTTGTTGGTTAATCTGAATTATTGTCTCATTTATGGTTCGACGTCCTAATAAGACTCTGAATTTG
Source organism: Erythroxylum areolatum (assembly GCA_024520975.1). NCBI lineage: Eukaryota > Viridiplantae > Streptophyta > Magnoliopsida > Malpighiales > Erythroxylaceae > Erythroxylum > Erythroxylum areolatum. Next base: position 23,622,065 of record JANIJH010000008.1, read on the forward strand.
TCATGTTTGTATAGTTAAGACCAAATTGAACTTGTTTCGTAAGAACTAACAAGTATTAACTAATCAATTTGCCTAATATTAAAAATTAAGACTTTAATGCAAATATGTCACGAGTACACAATTATAAACTAATCTTAAGAGTTTAGAAAATATCATAATACACATGATATAAATAAATTGGTATCTTATACTGGGTTGCATTGCAAGATCATCATATATATCAAAAGATGATTTTAATCAAATTTAAATATGATGTCATTCAACGTAATTCTTAATTTAGGTAACCCCGCCCAACTCAAACCAGATCATTCCTGCCTTAACCACTGGGTTACAACTAAGAAGAAAACGCAATCAATTTCAGCAAGAAAAGAAAAGCCTTTATTTACTCCATTAACAGAACTTCAACGTGTTTTCCTGTTTCAGTCAAATACACCAAGTGAAACATACGATATTCAACAGCTCAATTTCTGCCAACATGCATCATAAACAAGAAACAAACTTTTTGTTACATAAGCCATAAACCCTGGTGATTGTCTCCTCTCAGGTATACTTTCGAATAGTGAACGAGTAGGTTTCTACTTTGATATACAATTTTAAAAGCAGCTAGACATCACTTCCCTGCCATATGCAGTCAATTGCCTCAACTTCCATATGATCACCAGCGAATCAAGTTGATTCCAAACTCGGAACATAAATACTAAGCTCACAAATGCTTGTTAAATGTGGTATCTAAAAATAAAGAGTGGAATTGACCACAATTTTGATATCTTCAAAGCTTTCGCCCACTACGTTCTTTATTATCCCCAGTTAGGAATGTTTGCTGTCGCTTCATTCACCATTTTCACCAAAGTGACCTGCGAGATTATTTTTTGCTTTTAATGCTTGCACAAGAAATAATGTTCGAGAATGGATGATCACTTCATGCTTCCAAATGAAGACCACAAGCTCTTAAATGTGATGATACGGAAATCACAGTTTAACTTAATATTTCTGACCCAATGTTCTATATTTTTTACTACTAATAAATCCAATTTGCCAATGTGCATTCAACTAAGGGGATTTCTTTTGAAATTGTTGTCTTGTGCAGAAGTTCTGCCTAGTCCACAACAAGCTAGGCACGCCTAACCTGACACCTCCATTAAGCTGCTAGCTCATTGTACACTGTTCTGAACAAAATCTCTAGAGATGGCACATCACATCTACCAATGAGGCAAAACTAACAAATAAACCTCTATGTTTACCCTGAAGATTTGGATTTAATAAAGCAAAGGGAAGTGGGTGAATAAGGAAACCAGATTCAGGGTAAACTTGTCAATAATGGCCCAAGCTGAATGCCAAACAAGCCAATCATCAATCAAACTAAACACTACAGAATACTTGCATTAAACTTGTATCAACATCCTACCCTATATAAATTATAATAAAACGTACCACACTTTCTGGAACACCTGGTGGAGGCAGAGGAAGGTTTTTTGGTGGTGCAATTTTGTCATAAGATCTTTTGTCGAACCGCCACTCGCCAATCTTTCCATAGGTTAACTTACCCTAACAATAGTAGGACAAGTCAAGAGGTATGCAACAGAGTCGATGGAAGATAGATATCTATTGATAAACCATATGAAAGAAGTCAAACTATCTTCCCATTTGCTGCTCTACGAAAAGTTATTACCTTCATATCATAATCACATCCATATGTGTAATGGATTATGAACTTTTCTCCAATTTCTGTATCCCAAGGAGGCTGAGAAAAACAAAGCAGGCAATCATTAGTAAAGACATGCATAAGGACAATAATAGCAACAAATTCAAATTGAGAGACAAAAACAAACAACAATAATAAATAATTAACGAAAACTACGGGTTTCTCATACTGATATAGAAAAGCAGGTAAATTTGTTAATCTGTTGAAACCTGAATCATGAAGTCCTTGTACAAAATGTTACCAACGCCATGTAATGCAGACGCAACAGCATATGCGTACCTACAAATGAAGACAAGAGTAAATAACCAGCTGTGAGACACATAGTTGTGTAGTTGAAAACAGAATTCTCACATTTCAAGCACCCAGCCAAAAGCTTTGTCTGTTTCTGGGTCCTTCTTCATTGCCAAGGAAACATTCATCCACGTAGGAGCAATTTTCTTAAGTGACTCCTGAGAACATTTGACAGATGTTTAGGAAAAGGTAATAAATCAAATGATAAAAGCATTGTCAAGAAAAGGATATTAAGATCCAAACCGTTCCAATTATCACAGGAGAATTCCCTATGGGATCTATATTGGTTACGGGTCCCTTGTCCTTAGGGAAATACTTCCGCAGTATTGGCTCGTACTTCTTAGGCTCGATATAAAAGAAAGGAAACGCTGCTCCAAGCCCATCTTTTGATAAGTTTGGAATGGGCTTCACAATAATATGATCTGGCTCTGCCATCAGTATGTAACTGGGGACACGATAAGAATAGCATAGATAATGTCAACAATATAAAATGCTGATCAATTCATTAAAGAAGCTAGGGAGTTTTAGTTCCTCCTACTCTTCTTTTATGTCTGCTTTCTGAAGCCATTGCACAAATGCCCAAGGTCTATTGAGGACAATATAACCCTGTCACAAGAAGATTTTGATAACAAGTTAACTGAGGGCATTCCTTCATTTACTAGTTGCAATCAACACGAGAACAGGATGCAAAAGGTACACTTGTAGAGTTACATAAAGGTGACTGCAGTTTCCTATCTGGGAAATTAGAGAACATCATATAAGATCGTATCTTTCCAGAAATGACAAGCATTGATAAACTCAAAACCCAAAAAGAGATGGTTCTACTTCAACCACGGATTCTTTCATGTCCTTAACCAATCAGAAGCTCTTACTTGCAACATTTAGCAAACAACAAAGGTACCTACTTCAGGACTTACCTCTCATATTTCATTACCTCAAAACTTCAACCGATAACCTTACCAAGATTCATGATATACCAAGGGGGAAAAAAAAAGTCAACTGATCCTCATAAGTCCAAGGCAGAAACATTAAGAAAGAAAAACCTGATCCAACCCAGAAGGCAACGGCTGAGCAATGAAAGTTGGGATCTCATCCATTAAATTGTCGGGCTTCCCAGAGTGCAAGATCCTAGTAAACCCACCCATCTCTGAATTGGGTCCTTCCTTGAACTTCTTGAACCAATAATACATGACTCTACACTGCCAAGTGTTGTAGACCGAGTCAGAAGCAGTGACAGCAGTGTGGAACAGCCTCTTGGTGGCAGCAGAACCATAACGCCTGGATCTCTCAAGAGGCATTTTGATGACCGGGTCAACAGCAGATAAGTAAGAAAAGGTTGAAGCGGCGGTGGTGGATGGACCAGGTAGGTCTTGCCTGAGAGGAGCATTGGCTGAGATGATGATGTTGTATGTGATTAGAGCTACTGAGAAAGTGATTACCACAGTGAAGAACAAATTCCCACAACCCATTATCGGTCTGCTCTCTCGTAACACTTTCTGCGTGTTTTTGATCTCAATACAAAAAAGATGAGAGGAGTCTAAGCAGAGAGAAGGAGGCCGTTGACTTGGAGTGGTTGGGGAAGAAGGTGTTTGTGACTGTTATCCCAATCATAATCATTAAAATTACTTTGATTTGGAGGTTACTATTATCTTCAAATATACAATTAAATTCCATTTAGAAACCCTAATTTTCGTTACTATGTTAGTCAACAAAAATATAAGCTTGCAACATTTTAATTTAACTATCGAGGTATTTATTCATAAATTAAATTTGTGTACAGATATATAAATAATCATTAGTAAAATATTATTAAAAAAGTTTTTAAATTCAAATTCAAGATGAGCATAACATGTGTTGGAACATAAATTTTTTCTTATTATAATCGCTCTTCAAGTCAACGTTCATTGAAATATAACATGCTAACATATTTTACAAAACAAAAAACATTTAGTTAACATGTTTAGTAATTATTATAATTAAGGATACTTTTTTATAAAATTTAATAAAATAATTATTAATATAAAGCCACGAGAACTTCCATTTCCAAGAAAAACATGAATCAAATGACATGATCAAATAAACTAGTTCATGATAAGCAACTTATTGGCCAAGCCAATTCCTTTCTATTGTCTTTGGAACAACCAACCAACAGAACTAAAGATCAAGCACGGATAATTCACAAATTGTTATGATGGAAATTGAACCATCAAATTTCAACAAATAATGTAAGAAGGAAAGCAAAAAACCACTATATGGAGTTTCTTAAAAGCTTTCCTTGATCAAGCCTTTGGCAATACATCTTCATGTATCTTCAATTACGTCATCAAATCCCTTATTGACCTTGACATAAATCATTCCTTCTACATTGCCACATATAGAATCAATTTTAGGGACAAGATAAGAATATTAAACTAACAAATTATTGTTCATAGACCAGAACAAAACCTTTTGACACTTAATACTATGATAAGGTATCGTAGAGTCAATTTCATGCCTTGTTCGTCGGTCAAAGGGAGTCCTATAATTAGAGTTAGAAGCCTGCACAAAATATACATTTGTTACTTTAACCTCCTTATACCAGGCCAAACCCCTAGTGGTTACACTTGTTACTCGTAAAGGTTATTTCAAAACATTAACTTTGGCACCAATTTCATTATCCCCCAAGTAAAGTCAAATTTTACTTGGATGATTTTAGTTCCATATAATTAAAATTTAAGTTGATTATTCAATTCATACGACAAAATATTTAGTATCTAAAATGACAATAAATCATGAAACAAGGAAACGTAGCAATCAAGATGCAATCAAATGCTAAATTATTATTACCTATATTTAAGAAGTTCCTCTGTCAACATTATCAGTGTTTGCAACTGTAACATTTGATGTTGTTGCTATGCTTTGGGGAATAAGGGACATAATTCAACAAAGTACACTGGATAAGAATGCTCCATTTGTAGTCCCTTTTTTTTGTTGGCTCTTTTGTGTTGCAGCTACATTATATGTTCTATAATTTGTGCTTTTCCTATGGTCGTTAAAATCAATATCAATATCTCTAGATTCACTAGGGTTATGTTCACCAAATAATTGATGTTTTAAGTTTATGTTTCAATTTCCATAATTTACAGGAACTCTTGCATACATAGGATAGCATGAACCTATTGAACTCTGAGATCAGGTTGAAGGTATTTATCTAATAGGAGTATAAACATTTGTTACCACAGTCCTTCTAATAGGCACTAACTACATTTGAGACACAGTAGTAGAGGATGGAGGGCTTGAGGCTATAATAAAGGTGGCAGTAGCTTGATGAATAAAACTTGGACAACTAAAAGCCCCTATGTTCATTTCTCTGGTAGATTGTTAGGGACCGTCAATTCTTGAAGGCATCAATGAACCTATACAACTAGATTTTAGAATAAAATATCTAGAAAGATGGAAGAACGCATGAACACAATAGAGGAGTGTCATGTTACTCACTACTATAGTAAACCAACACAAACATAGGTTATAGATGAATAGATGTATCTGTATAAAAGAAAATATCCTAACCAAAAAGGTGAAAGTTTTAAGCATTCACTTAATGCAAGGGAAGACTGGCACACAAAATCACAAAGTTGCTAATGTTATTTCTCTTTATTACTAATGCTTCAACATTACCAGTGGCTAGCAGCAATGCAGCAATGGACAGCAAAAACCTTCCATTTGCATTCCTATTCACTTGAAATATAAAATTAAGGTTTTAATCTCATCCAAAAGAATGAATAGGCTAAAGTCAAAGGAGGCAGCGGGGGAAGAACACACAAATAGAAGGATAGAAGAGAACAAGAATTCCTATTACACTATCCAAATGGAATAGCCATGTCTAGCTGAGATAAACCACTTCCATTGAATTTTGTATCAATTCTAAGTTCAAGTAAACCAGCTGCTTTTAGTCTTCAACCAACATTCCCAATAATTTGAACAGTGTGAATAGAATGTGCCCTTGTATTTTTTCTAATATGAAGGGGAATTGGCTATATGTAACAACATACAAAAGAAACAAGTGCATAATAAGAAAATGAGGAAAATAAAGAAAACATGATTTTATATTTACAAGAACTATTATAGGATTTGAGCCAGAAGAGGATACATAAACAGGAGGTCGAGTGTTTACCTTAGTACCACTTTAACAAACAAAGAAGTTAAACTTGTAATATCAGACATCTTTCTTCCAAGCACCACAAATAAAAGAAACATGCATATGGCATCATAAAAAAGAATCAGATGGATGCAATAGTGAGGATAAAAACTAAGACATTTACACACATGTCTCTCACCAAATTGTAACATCATAGTAGCGTAATCAAGCTCAAGCAACAAAGCAACTAAATTCTGAAGATCATTCTTGATCTAAGAGCATTTCTATGGAAAGTCATCTGACTTGATGGATCTGTAGCCTTTTCTTAATAATCCACTTACTAAGCAAGATGCCGAGGAGAGAGATATAGTTATATTATCACAAGCTTTGAACCGTTTAATTATTCCAGTTTAAACAAGTCAAAGCTTGTTACACTAAACTGAAAACATGCAGGCTAACAAGCTAAACTATTTCTTTATTACCTAAACCTGAAAGCATTAGTCCATTCACATCTGACCATAGTATAGAGATTAAAAAAAAAGGTACTCCACTCATTAGAATCAAAAAGTTGTCATAATCAGGAGATGTTCAAGAGCATTAGCACATACAGAAAATATTAATAGTTTCTTTAGTCAAAATTTGTCTTACTGAAAACATTAGTTCTACCAAAGATATAGATGAGCTGGAAGTGCTTTGTCCAGCAGCTAAATGAGATATGGTTTTAGTATTGTTCTCATATGTTCCAGAAAAGCATGATATGAATTTGGTTTTTAATACAAAGGTACAATCGAAATAGACTTATAAGAAAATAGGAAAAAAAAAATAAAGCTGATAGATCATTACCACCAAACTCCTCCTTAAACGACTAAGGTACTGAGTCAAAGTTTTTAGGCAATCAACAACTACTTGCAGGAACAACAAAAGCATTAACTTCTATTTCTTGAATCATGCCAAAGAAGCGCTTCTTTAGTAGTTGACTAAGACTTCAGAGAAATATGTAACTACATAACAAAAGAGAGTTGCAGCTTATAGGTGACTAAAACGAGGCTGTAGTTGACTGAGCCCCTTGTTGACCATTGGGACCTCTTGACCTGCTAAGAGTAGATATGTAACACTCCACTCCCGCAAGACCCGAACCGGACATCGATGGTGATATCCGAGTCCGTGGCCTGCGAGGGTGACGTGCTACATCACTCAGTCCAAAAACTCAGTATAAATTTTTTTTAACGCATACACACACACATACAC
>JANIJH010000008.1:23634203-23644470 GCA_024520975.1 Erythroxylum areolatum
ATATATATATATATATATATATATATGCTTACCTCTAATAAAGATCTTCAAGTTATTTTTCTCAATTGTCAACCCTTAATACAATAGAATTTTGTTCATATGGGGGATCAACAATTTGGTGGGTATAGTCACACATTTCATGTTGATATTAGTACACAAAACTTCAAATGATATAAAATTAATTTGCTAATAATTTCAATGAAGTGGTATTCAATTTTTCTAAATCCTCTTATCATCTTAGTATTGCACGAAAGTCACTTGACTTGATTTCGTATGACAATGCTTCAAAGTATCTTAAATTTTGGAAGCACTAGAGTTGCATCATAGTTTAGGGGTACTTCGTAGCTCGAATTCACCCCTTTCAAAATAAGTAGGAACTCCTCTATTTATAAGAATTGAGAGTGCTTTATAACATTAATTCGAATGCTAAATATCACCTTATAAGTGATTGTCAGATTCTTTCCTTTGAATTCCTTCTTGATTTTTCAAGTTAATTCCAAATCGTGCTAATGGCGACTTTTAATTTGATGAAGTTAAAACAGAAATAAATATTCCTTATTTCTATAGTAGTTAAGTAGGGTTTGTATTGGACATAGGTATCAAGTTATCTTGGAGAATGTTAGAGATACGACTTTATGATCTGAAGAATGGTTGAAGTATATTAATGAGATACTATGACCTTTATACTTAAGTATGTCAAATAGTTGAATGACAGCTGACGACAAAGGGTAGCACAATACTATTATAAACATTTTAAAGTGATTTTTATAAATTATAAAGATTTTTGATACTTTGCCAAACCAATAATGGATATGACATTATCTATGTTTCTATGTGTCATATAATTTAACTAAAATTGACGTTAAGAATGAACATGATAAAATTAGAAAACTTTAAAGAGCTAAGCGACAAATTTTAAATTATAAAGACGTTTTTGATATTTGTCTAAACTATAAGGGGTTTGAAGCAATTAATTACACCTTTAAAATATATGAAGAGGAATGGGAAAAAAATCAAAACCATAAGTATCATAAAATTGGCACAACATTCTAACAAATAAGTAAAAGATGCTTGAACATAAATTGAAACTTTTATTGTAGAAAGTCTTAAGATTAAAAAGTATGAAAGGATTAATTCATTTAACTGTATTTTATTATATTAACAACTTAAAATAAATAATATTTAATAAAAATACAAGAAGCAAAAAAATACATTATTTAGTCTAATAATAAACCACTTTAGGTCATACATCTAATATATGGAACCGAATCTCCCGCTAACGTAGTATTAATTAGTTTCTAGGACTATAATCAATTTTTCTAAAGGGAAAAGATATATGGATAGATCATACCAATGTTTTCTTATCACATATGAGACTATTATTAGAAATATAGAAAAAAAAGTCCTTAATATTAAGAAAGCGGGTAATATGCATTGAAAGTACTAAAAAGTTAAAAAAAAAGATAAGGAATGCAATTAATTGACTATCTCTATTTCAATGTCAAAGAATATTAAATATACTTAAATATATATTTTTTCCTATGAAATAATAATATAAGGATAACAAAGTTGTAATACGTAGGATAGACCTTATTACGTGTCTCAGATCATTCATGAAAGGGTAAAAATGAAAGAAATGTGGATACCTGATTTCAATTCCATCCAAATTTCCGAAGCAGTTTCTAATGCCAAAATAAGCTCCAATCTTCCTGGAACTTTTGAGAAAGTTGAACACCGATACTCAATTAACACCTTTCTTTAGTTTTCTTGAGATGTAAGTACTTATAACGAGTCAGAGGATCCGTATGCTTATGAATTACATAAGTAACTAAAAGAGACCTTAACCTTTATATATAGCTTCCATATTGGGCTTTCCCATCATAAACTTGATATAGGTCCGGCCCACACTAATTGGGATCTATTTTCCTCCCAAACTTCAACCCATTAATCCAGATCATTTATTGGGTCATTTTATTACCTTTGTTAAGATCGAATTGTATAACTTAACCGATAAGTTATTAAAAACCCAAAAATACAATTAATAGTTGTCCAATTTATAGCAAGGACAAAAATGTCCTACATTCTCCCCTTGGATAAGCATTAATTGCAGTTATGACTCAAGTTTAAAATTTGGTTAAGTCACGCTACTGTATTTGTTCCAAATTTTAAAAATCAAAACATTTTATCCAAAAGTGATGAAAGTCCAACATTTTGTCCTATAAGGCTTTCGAAACCGAAAAATATCAAATACATGTGTCATGTGTGAAACAAGTTCAATATAATCACACATATCTAATATCTCACTAACATGAATGGGAAAATGGAGTGTAGCAAACTTAGATGATACCTGTATAGTCTAAAATGTATTATCTTCATTTGTAGGTCTCGATTTCTCCAACTTTATACTAAACTGCATTTATTAAACTGTAACAGAGAAATCTGGCTTTCTCTCACCGAATGCTAAACAACATTAGAGAAAACCTTTATGTTCTCCAACTGAATGTTAAACTGCATTAAAGAACCTTTATGGGATTAAAAACTTAAATCCCCTATGTCATGTTAAATTTATGTATATCTATACTAAACTGTATGTGTCAAAATGACATAAGCTTAAGGTCAATCTTTATATATGCCCTATGACCTTTAAATGCTTAAGATCAACACAAATCTTAAAATTTGCATATGTGTTATGACCATACACATGAACAGTTATTACTGAGGATAACAAGATGATCATCTATATTAATAAATAATCATAATGTCATAATACATCAAAATGTATAAACTTTTAAGAAGCAAACACAATGATCCCTAACTATTGCTGTCTAAGGACTTTTGCATGCCCATACTAGATATATGTCTAACAAACACTAGTGGGCAAAGTCCTTTAGTTAAAGGATCAGCTAACATCTCCTCAGCCCTGATGTGCTCCACTTCAACGTCACCCTTTTTAATCAACTCCTTTATGGTCAAGTACTTGACCTCCAAATGCTTAGAACCTGTGATGTTCTTATTGTTGTTACTGAACAACATTATAGAAAGATTATCACAATTGAATGGGTCTAGCTATCGAATCCATCGTATAAAACTCAAAAATCAAGTTTCTGAGCTAAACCGCCTATTTAGCAACTCCATAATATGTAACAAACTATGCATGCATATTCGAGGAAGTTACTAGTGTCTGCTTGACACTCTTCCACGATACTGCACCATCTGTTAACATAAAAATATACCTCAATGTGGATTTGTGATCATCCGGACAAATAGCAAAATCCGAATCTGTATACCCTGTGAGGTTTAAAATGTTGACGTTCGTGTATATTAGCGTATAATCCTTGGTACCCTTTAGGTATTTCAACACTCGCTTAACTGCATTCTAATGGTCCATAGCTGGGTTAGCCAGATGTCGACCTAGCAGTTTGATAACACATGCAATGTCCGATCTGGTGCACACCTGGGCATACATCAGGTTACCAACTGCATTAGAAAATGGGACATTCCTTATAGCCTCTCTCTCAACTTCATTCTTTAGACATTATGCCAAAGATAATCTCTCACTATAAAAGATAGGTGCTACAACAGGTTTAAAGTTAGCCATAATAAACCTTTGTTTAAACCTGTTGTAGTACTCTCTCAATGTATGCTATTTGTGAGAGGCTCAAGGAGTGTTGAGATCTGTCTCGATGAATCTACATACCGAGGACAAAAGATGCCTCACTTAATTCCTTCATGTCAAAATGTTTGGCCAAAAGTTGCTTTACCTCATGCAACATGGTCAAATCATTTGACGCAAGAAAGATATCATCTACATACAGTAATAGAAAGATAACTTTACTCGCCTTAACCTTACAATATAAGGATCTTTCAACTTTGTTTTCCACAAATCTGAATGAGTTCAAAACCTCATCAAACTTTTGGTACCATTTTCTAGAAGCTTGTTTCCAAAAATATATTGATTTAGTCAACTTACAGACTGTGTCAGTTGCATCTTGATCCTAAAATCCTTTAGATTGCTCCATATAAACCTCCTCATGAAGGTCACCATTCAAGAAAGTGGTCTTAACGTCCATCTGATGTAGCTTCCTATCATAATGAGCTACTATTGCCATCATCACTTTAAATGAATCCTTCGATGATACAGGAGAGAAGGTAACATTGAAGTCAACTCCTTCTCTCTAAGTAAATTCCTTGGCAACCAAACGCACCTTAAACCGCTCAACTTGACCCTTTGTGTCCTTCTTGGTCTTAAATAGCCACTTGCAACTGATAGGCCTACAATGTTGAGGTAAATCAACAAGCTCCCATACCTTAATATACCTCATAGACTGCATCTCATCCTTCGTTGCTTCCCACCACATATCTACATGGGGTCTAGAAATGACTTTTATAAAAGCGACTGGATCCACAATATGTCCTACATCATAGTCTTGCTCACCTAAATAGACTATGTAATCTGATGAGATAGTAGGTCGCCTCTCTCTGGTGGATCTGCATAACTGCATAGGTTCTTGTACCTGAGAAACCTCTTACTGAATAGGTATAGGTTCCTGTGCCAGCATAAGCACGGTACTTGGACCTACATCTACCAGACGTGATTGTATGAGAAGCAGATATGAAATAATCACAGTATCTGACTTGCCATCTCTTGAAGGATGTGAAGATCCTCCCTCATCATGGATATCGTATTCCAAAAATTTAATCGTTTTGTAATTCCACTATTATGCCCCCTCCTTCTCTACAATAAAATATGTTTTAGTGATTGTGATAACCTACCAAATAGTAACGAGTGGAATGAGGTTGCAATTTGCTCTTATAAGGATTGTATAACCTTACCTCAGCAGGGCAGCCCCATACATAAATGTGTGCAAGACTTGGCTTCCATCCCTTCCAAAGTTCAAAAGGTGTCCTTGGTACTGACTTACTTGGGACTCTATTCAAGATATACAATGATATCTTGATAGCTTCACCCCAGAGGTATTCAGGTAAGTTAGTCCTGCTCTGCATTGACCTCATCATGTCCTTTAGGATGCAATTACGCCTTTCAGCTACACCATTTTGCTCAAGACTACCTAACATAGTGAATTGAGTCACTATTCTAACTGATTCCAAATACTGGGTAAACAAACCCTTTTCTTGTCCTGCAACCCTATGTCTATCATAGTATTCCTCTCCCCTATCAGATCTAACTATCTGTATTGCTTTTCCCAATTGATTCTCAACCTCAATCTTAAAGATCTTGAACTTATCAAGAACTTTAGACTTTTCCTTAAAGAAGAACACATAGCCATAGCAGGAATAATCATTTATAAATGTCAGAAAATATCAAACATTACATAACATGACTGTATAGGGACCATTAATGTTTGTATGTGTAAGGTCCAATAAATCAAAAGTACGAGTTGACCCCTTTTTTTAATCTTAGTTAACTTACCCCTACAATAATCGATACATGTTTCCAGATCACTAAAGTCCAGGGTTGGGAGAATTTTATCATTTATCAATCTCTTAACCCTCTTTCTAGAAAATTTGGCTAAGACGTTTATACCACAACATGTATGATGTTTCCTTTATGAAGGCTCATTTTCGAGTAACAGGTTCGGCAACATAAGAAGAGGCATACATTTCATTCAGAGTAAGACATTCTATACAATCCGTAGGATAAGAAGGCAGTTCCGATATGTCTTGTATTGATGGAAATATTTACAACTGAAGTATCAAATATAAAACGAAAACTTTCTTTAACCAAAACTGATACAGAGATCACGTTGCCTCTAAAAGACAATATATAAAACATGTCTCATAAAACTAATACAAACCTCGTATCGAAGTTTAATCCTACATCTCCTACATATAAAACATCCACCTCCTCATTGTTACCAACCATTAGCTTCTCCTCTCCTTTAGTCGACCTTCTTCAAGATTTGAACCCCTGCATTATGGAAGCAACATGGTTAAAAGATCCACTATCTAACCACCAAGAACTTGATGTGGTTATAGCAACATTGGATTTATGACTCATAAAGGTCGAGGAGTTACCTGACGGTTCCTACTTAACCTTCCATAACTTGTACTTCTCGCAATTAGACTTCCTATGCCCCTTCTTCTTGCAGAAGAAGCACCTCATACCCTTTAGGTCATCTGGCCCCTTAGCGATGCCAGACTGTCCAGTCTGAATCCTTGGAGAGGGCTTGGGTATCTTACCTTTACTTTTAGGTTGTTGGCTAAACCCTTTATCTTTAACAGCTGCATACATAACTATATGAGGAGAACTCTTAATCTTCTCCTCTGCTACAGCACACCGGGAAGTCAAGGCAATGATCTCCCACATCTCATTCTGAGAAGGAGGTAGTCAACATCTCAAACTCTCGAAGGAGAGTATTTAGTGCCTGATGCACAATGAATTTATCAAGAATTGGTACATCAAGCGCCTTAATCCTAGTCTGAAGGTGTACCATCCTGATAATGTACTCTCGAATGCCCCCTTCTCCGGTATACTTCATGAAGAATAGCTCCTTAATCAAGGTGCTCTGCTTTGCATGAGAAAACACCTTGCATCTTTAGGAAATGCCATCCATGAACTCCTTTGCTATAGACATATTCGATAATCCACTCAGCACATAATTTGGGATCGACCTTTTGATAGTCAAATAGCACATCCTATTTGACCGCTTCCAGACCGTCATAGCTAGTTTATCAGCTTCTGAGTTAATATCTGTAAGTGGAGAAGGTCTCTCGATATGCATCGCCATGCTGACATCAGCCATCTCCAATGCAAACTTTATGTCCTTCCACTTCTTGAAATTGAAACCATTTAAGGTCTCAATCGTGACAACATTGTTGTTTATCGAAAAGGTAACCACAAGATAGAAAAAGACAATGTAAAAAATCAGTTTAAATGCAAGACAACAACGATAACATTATCTTTACAAAGAATTCGATCACATATATTATGAAATACTTATGGGCTGAATACATAATATATACAATTAGACCTCCACATAAAAGCGATCAGAATACAAACCATCAACTCTCATGACATTACCACCTGTGACTGAATAGATCATTTAAGCAACAACTTTCCTTCATCTAATGCCTTTATGTATATCTCAAAATCTCATATGAGGTCAATACCTATAGGTAGAATAACCAAACATGAGATGAGAGCCATCCCCCAACATACACGTGGTACAATCTAAATACTGGCTTGAAAGGTCATTGTGGTGACTACAATCTTACTAGTATCCAAAAAGACCACAAATACAAGGGATACATCTTTTATGTCATCCTCACATTTTATATGGGCATAATATAAGTGAAAATTAATTATAATTGTAAAAACTAGATTCACAATTAAATAATCACTTATCATTACTGAAAACATTGTCTTTATTTGAGACTTTTATATATAAAAAATCTCAATGAGAGTGTCTATCATACTTTCCCGAATACCAAACCTAATGTACGAGACATAAAACTTTAAGTGTCTCCCTCATATACAATTCAGAGTATGAAAATGCACTTAAAATTGGCTTTAAAAAGGCTTTAAAAACTTTTCCAAAATCCAATTACCAATGTAATAAATCCAAGAAAATTGAAAAAACTACTTTAAAAATTTTCTGAACCCAAAAACTGATCTAAAAGGACTCGGGTTACCTTTACGGGAATTCTAAAATTTTCCTTTTTTGAGTGTGTTGATGTCATGCTGACCTCAACGCAGCACTGTGCGCTTATGTCAGCAGGCACGTGAAATAGGCACGCGTGTGTTACACGCATGCGGACAGAGACGCACTCCAGGTGCACCTGGCATGTGTGAATAACGCGCCCCTATATGCACACACGCGTTCACTGTATGGTGCGTGCGTTGCACACATCGACATGTGTCTCAATTTATGGGGTCTATGTTTCGAGTTAGATGCGACGTGTGCCATGCACGCGCCTGCTGTTCCAAGCTTTTGGGAGAGCGCGCCGAATAAGACGCATGCAACGTTTGCCTCACACATTTGCCAGCATGTGGTGCCACTTGGCGGCACACGCCATCTGTAACCACTACTCCTCCTGCTACTGTAGCACCATTAGGCGCGTGCGATGCATCGCCCTCCGATGGGGAGGGCAATTTTTGATGTCCTAGGAGGCCGTTTTTAACTCGTTTTTGCTCATTTTGACTTGTTTTTCATAGATAGCCTTATGTATACCACTTTTATGTAATTATATATGTAAAAAAGTTTGAAAAATGAATCAAAAACTAAAGAAAACCGTAATGAGTGGAAACTGAAAAACCTTTGTTTTCGATAACTCGATCACATCACCGCTCTAATACCACATGTAACATATAGGATAGGCTTTATTATATGTCCTAGATTGTTCATGAAAGGGTAAAAATGAAGGAAATATGGAATACCCGATTTCGGTTCCATCTAGAGTTCTAAAGCTGTTTCCGATGCCAAAACAAGCTCCAATCTTCCTAGGACTTTTGAGGAAGTTGATCATCGATACTTGGTTAATGCCTTTCTTCAGTTTCCTTAAGACGAAAGCACTCCTAACAGGTAAGAGGATCCGTATGCTTACGAATTACATAAGTAATTGAAGGAGACCTTAACCTTTATATATAGCTTCTATATCAAGTTTTCCTACCACAAGCCCGATATAGATCCGGTCCACACTAATTGGGATCTATTGTCCTCCTGGACTTCGACCTATTAATCCAGATTATTTATTAGGCCACTTTATTACCTTTGTTAAGATCGAATTATGTAACTTAACCGATAAGTTATTAAAAACCCGAAAATACAATTAATAGTTGTCCAATTTATAAAAAAGGACAAAAATGTCCTACAACAGTATCAAATAATGTAATGGTAGTTGATTTACAGAACAAATGAGTTGTTGTTGAGTACATATATATCTAATCATAATAAGTATATAAACATATAGAACAGTTTTCACGTAGTATTGAAGATAATTATTTTGAAAATGTTAATAATGAAACAAACACTCTAAAGTGTATTTAGTTTATTCAAATATTTATTATCCTTTTACTATAACTTAATTGTTGTTTTATTTTAATGTAATTTATATTTTTAATTGTACATATAAACATATGATGTAGTAGATGATAAAAATTTTGAGGTTGTTAACAATTAAGCAACCCCTCAATATGATATGTCAAATTGTTATTGCATTTACAAATAAATTGACTTATCTTAATGTTAATTTCGTAAAATAATAAATAATTATTAAATGTAATTAATTAATAAATGTTAATGGTAATTCCAGTGTTCTGACATTCATACAGTATCGGACAATATATGTCATATTTACTAGAAAATGGTATTAAATATCATAGTACCGTATCAGCTTTAGATTTTAAATGATATGCAAAATACTGATTTAAATTAGTAATTTCAAAAAATTGGACTCATTAGCAAAAAAGTCCTAAATTAGTAAATCCCCCTAATGAATTCTGCCTTTAGACTCTCCCTAACCCTAATATTTTTTGCTACTCCTCTTCTCATTTATAGTTTGCTGCTACTCCCTCCTTATCTTTGTTCTCTGGTCTAGTTTGCATTCTACAATATGCTCAACACTTGTTACTGGCACCATCTTAGCCTCCGCAGTCTGTATAGGCACACATGCGACAACCCCTCACACAGGCACATAGCTCGTCCTCACACTACAACAAAAACATACATTTCGCGTCATTTTTAAAGTAGATGTCGCAAATTATAGGAGGCTTTCATGACGTTTGAAAAAACGTCACGCAAAGAGCCAAGATTTCGTGACGTTGTATGCAGACGTCGCGGATAAACGAAGTGTTTGACGTTGTTTTGTTAAAAAGACGTCCCAAAATAGTAAACGCGATATTCTGGTGAATTAAACGTTGAGAAAGGCCAGGTCCACATTGTTCTCCTCGCCCCCACCAGAACGACGTCGTTTTTGTATTCTTGAAAGTTAAACTCCCGCCCTCCAACCAGATGAGACAACGTTGTGTCCCCACCCCCCATAACGATGTCGTCTCATCTTTTGTGTAAATGAAATATGGAGGTTCATCAGTCTCCCGTGTATAGCTCTGTCGCCTTCCCTCTTCCTCGAGCCACCTTCCCTTTGTCATCTTCTGTGGTGCTTGGAATCTTTGGAGGTTGCTTCACCAGTTGACATCCCTCTATCATCTACAGTCGGAGTGCATGTGCATGTTGGTTGAGGTAAGTCATTCAACTACTTTGCTTGCGATTAATGTCGGGTAAAATGTTAGTTTTTGAGTCGATTGAAG
>JANIJH010000008.1:23644570-23662273 GCA_024520975.1 Erythroxylum areolatum
AAATTAATTAATTATTAAATTATTCCTATATTCAGATAAATGAAAACAAAGAAAAAATTATAATTTATATTGAATCATTATTAAATAAATTTTTAAAAATTATTATAAATAAATTTATTTTCAGTTAAATTAAATGTAATAAATGTCTGACAATCCGCGACGTCTGATGAATCAAACGTTGCGGAATACAACTTTTCTGCGACGTCCTTAGAACATCGTTAAAAATCAATCAATCCATGACGTTTTCACACAACGTCGCCAAATATCCCCTCCTTTCTTGACGTTTTATGAAACGTCGTCAAATATCGTTGCCTTTCACGATGTTTTCCACCAAACGTCGCCGATACCTATTACCTACCCCACCATCTGCGACGTTTTAATAAACGTCGGAGAAGATTTTCTGCGACGTTATATTGCCTTTTCGCAGAAGGGGTCCATTTCTTGTAGTGTCAGTAGTCTACACAAGTGCACAACCCATTGACTAACCCCACATAGGCATACATAGATCTTCGTTCTCCTCAATCCTCCACCTTCGTCCTTCACATGCGACATGCGCAACTCAATTTGTTATGTTCCTTGGTTCCTCCACCTTCACCCTCCACCATCCCAATTAACTCAAGGTTGCTAATGCCAACGGTGGGTTGTGTAATTTTGTTTCATTATTGTGACAATCTTGTCCATGTTAGTGTGTTGACTGTTGAGTTTGTTCTATTGACTTTGTTATGTGCGTGAATATTGTCTATCTTGACTTCTGATTTGTGAATGTTGTCTCATAGTATCACGAAATCAAGTATAGTAGTATGTGTTTCTAGGATTTAAAGATTATAGATTATGGACTTATGGAGTGAACTTGAATTATAGTTGTCTTGGAATTGGAACTGGATTTGGATTCTGAATTAATATTGTGTTCTCTCATTTAAAAAAAAAATATTATGTTGTCTCTTATAGTTTTATCTATATTAATTAAAATTAGTAAATGAAACATTGCCCTAATATAAAATAAAAGCTAGTGAAAAAATTAGTGATGAAAGATTAATATTAATGTAAAAATCATAATGAAGAACTAGTGAATGAAAGAGTAAATTTATTTTATGAACAAATTGGATTATAGATTGTCACAGAGTAGTTGTTATAAAATAATTTATAAGTTGAATTGTGTAATCATACAAAATAGATTAATTTATAATTAAATTATGTCATCACATAAAACGGGTTATAATTGTGAATTTACGGTTGAATTATTAATTATACAAAATAAGTTATAGTTGTGAATTTATATTTGAGTTCTATAATCACACAAAATGGGTTATACTTGTGATTTATAGTTAAATTATGTAATCATACAAAATGAGTTATAGTTAAGTTTATGGTTGAATAATGTAATTATACGAAATTAGTTATAGTTATGACTTTATGGTTGAATTATGTAATCATACAAATTGAGTTTATAATTGAATTATGTAATCATACAAATTGAGTTATAATTATGAATTCATGTTTGAGTTATGTAATCACCTAAAACAGGTTATAGTTGTGAATTTATCATTGAATTATGTAATCATATAAAATAGGCTATAGTTGTTTATAGTTGAATTATGTAATCGTATAAAAGGCTTATAGTTATGACTTTATCGTTGAATAATGTAAAAATACAAATTGAGATATAGTTGTAAGTTTATAGTTGAATTATGTAGTCATACAAAATAGGTTGCAATTGTGTTTATGGTTAAATTATATAATTATACAAAATGAGTTGTAATTATGACTTTATGTTTGAATTATGTAATCTTATAACATGAGTTATAGTTATAACTTTATGGTTGAATTATATTTACACAAAATGGTTTGTAGACTTATAGTGGTGAATTTATGACACAATATAAGATGTTTTTAGATAAAATGTTCTTAAGCATTAAATTTTCTTAAGGAATCATTTATATAAGTTTATGAAGTTCACTTACATGTCTATATCATATGATTTTTGAGAAATTGTTATTCCTCTACTTTTTCTATTATTTTACACAACTTTATTTTGATATGAAGTTATTAAGTTAATTTTGATATATATCTTCATTTTGTTTACATATATATGGAAGAAAGTTTAAGTACTCCTAATAATTCGGCCACTCCAGGAAGATTTAATGATCCAGTTTGGGCTTATATTTGATTGGTTCCTGGAATGAAGCGTCATACCATTTATTAATATTATAAAAAGCATTTGAAAGGTGAGAGAATCACAAAATTTAAGAAGCATTTATCTTGGGCAAAAGTGAGTGGAGCCTTGTTAAAAAGTGAGACATGATGTAAAATGACAAATAAAGACTTTGCTTGAAGAGTATCAGTATCAAAAAGATAGAAAGCACGACTAAACTACAAAATTGGTACTAAAAGTTCTTTTTGCAGTAATTAGGATAATGGTGGAGATGTTGAAGGTGATATTCCTACCTAAAAAGAAGGGAATGTTGCAATTGATGTGAGGAAAAGAAGAAAATAAGTGTTTAAAAGTTTTCACCATAAACAACTCTTAGAGTTCAACTTTCAATTTGTAACACCTAATAATATAAAGAAGTAGCTCATAAAGTGGACATGGCAATTGTTAGGTAGTGTTATGATTCAAGTATAACATTCAATACTACCTAATCTTATTATTACCAGCCTGCAATGAATGCTATTGCCTCTTACAACCAAGGATATAAAGCTCCTTTAATTGATGACTATAGAAGTAAACTTCTAAGCAACTTTGTTTATGAATTAAATAGTTATTTGGATGAAAGGAGATTAACTTAGGCTACTCATAGGTGTTCAATCATATATGATGGTTGAAAAATAGAAGACATGAGCTTATTATCAATTTTTTAGTTTATTCTGCAAAGGGGACAATATTTTTTAAGTCTATTGATGCATTTGGTGTCATTAGAAATTATTATACTTTGTTTCAGATATTTGATGAAGTTGTTAATGAAAGGCTAGAAAATATTGTTGAACTCATTACTGACAATGATTCTACTTACAAAGCAGCTAAAAAATTTTCGCAAAGCAGGCTTAATTCTTTTTATTGGACTCCTTGTGCTATACATTACATTAAAATGATGTTGAAAAATATAGAAAATGCTAGATATTTTTCTATCATTGATGAGACTGTGTAGAAAGCGAAAAAGTTACCAACTTCATCTCTAATCATATATGGGTCTTAAATTTAATAAGAAAGTATTTCACTAATAGTAGGAATTTTTATTGTCTTACTATTATAGGATTTGCGACTATTTTTTTATCACTTTATTGTTTTTTCCTAACAAATAAGGAGTTGACAGGTGATAAGTAAGTTGCACCTTTGTATGCTAAGTCTAACGTTGGATTGGAGTTTTATAGAATTATACTTGAAGTTCATGAATTTTGGTTCTAATATCAATTTTTCATTCAAGTTTGTCAGCCCTTGGTAAGAGTACTTCTTCTGACTGTTAGTGATAAGAAGGCAATAATAAGTTATTTTTATAATGCCATAGAGAGGGCGAAGGAAGCATTTAAGACCAATATAAAAATAAGTCATCTTTATATACACCTTATCTTGCAGTCATCAATGAGAGATGAAAAGGCAAACTTTACTCTTTGTTGTTTGCAAATGAGGTATTTTTTAATTCTAGTATTTATTTTAAACCAAGTTTTACAAAGAAATTTGAAGCTAATAGGGGAATGCTATTAACTATTACAATAATTATGGCTCATGAGATTATATAAGATATCTAAAACTACCAAATAGAGGTTTATAAGGATGCTTCTTATGATTTTAGGACGTCCATTGCTATTCATCAAAGGGACAAATTTAATCCAGATATTTTTTCACTTTTGTTACTTGCTAGAAATTAACCATTACTTTATTTTGTTTATAATGTTACTATGGTTGTCTTATAGTTATTTAGTGGAACCAATTCGAAAGTGGTATTCCAAAATTGCAAAAGTTTTGTAATTTAAATTCTAAGTTAATGTGTGAGTGCAATAAGGTATGAAAGGAATTAGAGTATAATTGAATTCATCCATTATAAAAATAAAGAATAGATTTGAACACAAAATATTGAACAACTTGGTTTTTGTTCGATACAATTTAAAGCTTCGAAAAAGGTATGTTATTATCATTATTAATTTGAATATAATTAATAATAATTTCTTAATAATTTTATTTTATTTGTTTACTAGGACTCTTAATAGAAAAAGCAATTCTATAAAATCCAATTTGCCTTGACCATAACGATCCTTTGGTAGATTGGTTTATGAGGAACTATGTTTAATAGATAAGAGTGACTTGGAAGATAATCTTTCATAAGAAAATATTAATATGTCATTTGATGCAATAAATTTAAATTATAGTGATGATAAGACTCCTCTTAACAATGAGGATTTTGTAACAAATAAGAATTAGATTAATACAATTTGAGTGGATGCTTGATCAAATAGTTTCAAGTTTTTGTGGATGCTTGATCATATAGTTTCAAGTTTTTATTTCTTCTCTTCTTTTAATTTCACTTCTATTTGAAGCATATGTTAAATTCTATATATGCAATATAAATATAACTGCATGAACTCTTATTGTAATACTTATAAAGTCATGTAACTTTATTATTCTTTTTATTTAATATTTTGATGTAATTATTATTTACTATATGATGAAATTGTAATATTTTAAGTACTTTGTATTATCCTTAGCTTTATACTTGTATGATGATGAAATAATCATTTTTATATTAATTTTGTTATTGTTTATATATCAATAATGTGAAAATTAATATTAACAAAAATAAATAGATTGTTGTTTTTTAAAATTTCTATTGTTATGATTTTTAGAGATAGAGTTGACATAAAATTAAAAATTATATAGCATGATATATTGAGGGATTATTTTATTATTTTAGAAAAATTAGATGAGTATTTATAATGTTAAATTAGACAAGTACCAGTATAGTATCATACCATAACCAAATTTAGTATTAATATTGGTACGATATTTATAACATTGAGCCATTCCATAGAAAATAAGTTCCTAAATGGGCATTTTCCCTTAAATGAAGTCTACAAAATAGTGCATCACTATAGTATAGCTTTTAAATAAAAGGTATTGCAACTAGCAAAGGCATGGAAGACAGAAGTGAAGAAAAATCTCCAAGATCACGAGGAACAAATGCAAAACTATTTCTTACTTTTTGTGCATAATAAACGTTATAACAAATGACTGATACTCCAATTACTAACTTGAACAAAACAATATGATGTTTCCCTTCAACAACTTAGTAGAAAAGATATCTCTATAACTAATGATGGACAAATAACCACAAGCATACCCAATAGTATGGAGGAATTTAGATTTCGAGTAATGGATAAATCATGTTGAAGATATAAACTCAAAATAAATCTGTTATTATCTCTAGAAGTCTGTTTAGTTTCTTAAGAGGTTTGTTTCTTTTCTTGAGTAAGTCTAAGAGTTGTTTTTATACTTCTGTAAGTATTATTCTGTTTTAATGAAAGTTGGACAAACGTTGAATCAAAGAACTTTCAATTTAGCTTCTCTCTGCTTTCTCCTCTGGGTTTCCTCGTTTCTATCTCTATTTTCTAACAAAGTCGTATGACAGTGGTATCAGAGTACAACCCAAACCAACTCTTGGTTTTAGAGAAAAACCCACAATGTTTTTTACCAGAAAATTGGGGAACCAATGGCAAGTTCCCAATTAAAATCCATAAGACAATGTGGGTCAGATTAAAACTAGTTGACGAACCACAGAATAGTAGAGGTGAGAAAGCTCAACGACAAAGGGTTTTAAAGACTATGATTTTTTTGGTGTTATTCTCGTCTCTTTCATCCTTTTTTTGTTGCTCTTCTACATTGCCGCATCAAAACATATCCTTTGCATTTTCTTAACAAATCTCAATTTTCTCTCAAAACCTATGAAACCCACTAGATTTTCGAATCTTCAGACTGGCTCTTTGACCTTCTTAACAACTGAACGTTTGTTTTTGTTTGGAGATCGCTTCGAGGTCACCGTGTAGCTTAGAAAGATCAAGCTTGAGGGACTGAAAGGGAAGTGAGTGGCCCAATATAACACGAATTTTTTTCAAGTTTCTTACCATTGGTAGTAACGAAGTTCACTAGCTGTGAACGCACCACTTTGGCTAACGATGCCATCTTGGTATTTCTAGCTGTATCTCTAAAGAGTTTTAGAGTTTTGGTCTAACAATGATGAATGGAGGTATGCTTTCCTTTCAATTCCCATAGATCACCAAAGAGATTATGATAATGGGTGTATTTGTATGAAAGTTTTGCTTGGATCACATGATATATGGGGTGTTTTTGAGAAATGACTTGATTGTTTCAAAGGAAGTAATAAGGTGCTTAAAGTACGTTGTCAAACCTTCAGAGTTGAGTTCGAGTCTCTCGAGATGAAAAGCTCATAATCAATTTCTTTATATTTTTCTAAATTTCAATTAATTGTTAACCAACTCAGAAGATGCGGAGAAACTATACAAGATTCGCGTATTGTTGAAAAGATTTTGCGATCTTTAAATCCAAAAATTGAGTATATTGTTGTGGCAATTGAAGAATCAAAGGATTTAGATTCAATGTCTATTGATGAGTTGATGAGCTCATTGTAAGCTGGTGAAGAACAGATGATAGAGAAAGAATCTCAATCTGATATTCTTTCAATTTTGTCTTTAAAAGACAAGGGCAAAAAGAAAGATTTTACTCAAAGAAGAAGAGAAAGAGGCAGATTTCGTGGCCATGCACGTGGAAATTATCAAGGTAAAGGAAGACAAAGATTTAATAGAAACTCCAACAACTGTCAAGTGGCAGAGGAACTTGACACAAAAGGGGTGGTAAAAAAAGCTTATGTGCGGTGTTATAATTGTGAAAAATATGGTCATTATGCCTCTAAATGTGGAAATGAAGTACAAAAGGAAGACAAAGCTTATTGCGTACAAGGAGAAAATGAAGAAGAATCAGCCTTCTTATTAACATATAATAAAAAAAAAGATAAAGAATCATGGTTTTTGGACAACAATGCAAGTAACCACATAACAAGCAAGAAAAAACTTTTTTGTTTCTTTAAATGAATCTTTTAAAAAAACTATTTCTTTTAGATATGACAAAAAAGTGAATGTTGTAAGGAGAGGTAATTATGATTTTGGCTAAAAATAGATTTCATCAATTTATTTCCCGAGTATATTATGTGCCTTCACTCAGAGCAAATAGTTTAAGTTTGGGCCAACTTTTGGAGAAAGGTTAAGATATTCGATTAAAGGATTGTCGATTAACAATTAGAAATTGTGAAGATAAGTTGATTGCCAAAGTTAAAATATCAAAGAACATAATGTTTTTCTCTTAAACTTCAAACTGATAATGCGAAGTGTTTGAAGCTTATGTGTCAGATTCTTTTTGGCTTTGGCATCAACAAATGGGACATTTGAACTTTGATAATTTAAAGTAATTGGTGAAAAAAAGATGGTGCATGGCTTGCCTCTTATTGATCATCCAAATTAGATTTGTGAAGGTTGTGTTTATGGGACGTGCTTTAAAAATAACTTTCCAAATGAGTCATTTTCAAGATCATCAAAGCTGCCCCAACTTGTACACGTTGATATATATGGCCCAATTAATCGTCTCTCTCTTGGTAAGAATAAGTATTTCTTGTTGTTTACTGATGATTTTAGTCAAAAAAAAAACTTGGGTTTATTTTTTAAAGGAGAAATTTGAAGCTTTTGAGACCTTTAAAAAATTCAAAATGCTAGTGAAAAATGAAATTTGATGATTTAT
Source organism: Erythroxylum areolatum (assembly GCA_024520975.1). Classification (NCBI taxonomy): domain Eukaryota; kingdom Viridiplantae; phylum Streptophyta; class Magnoliopsida; order Malpighiales; family Erythroxylaceae; genus Erythroxylum; species Erythroxylum areolatum. Next base: position 23,652,366 of record JANIJH010000008.1, read on the forward strand.
GGAAATCTTATAGAATTAGAAGATTCTTGATAGTCCCAAGGTCACTATAGCAAAATGGTATTATGAAGAGAAATAATAGAACTATTCATGACATGACTAGAAGCATGCTAAAGAGTAAATACATGCCTAAAGAATTCTGGGCAGAAGCTGTATTTTTAGTTGTATATTTAAGCAACAGATTTCTTATAAAAAAACTTTCAAAAAATTACTCCTTAAAAGGCATAGAGTGATAAAAAAAAACAACTTTTCTTATTTAAAATTTTTTGGTTGTATTGCGTATACTCATATTGATGATGAAACAAGAGTAAAGCTAGTGATAAAAGTGAGAAGCTTGTGTTTATTGGCTATATAATGCAAAGTCTAACGGTTATAGACTTTATAATCCTAAAAGCAAGAAGATTGTTGTGAGCCGAGATGTCAAGTTTGATGAAGATGATTGCTGGAACTGGGAAAATCAAGAGGAAGATTACAACTTTCTTCCAATGTTTGAAACTAATTTTATTCGAAATGAAAATGAACAACCTATGTATCTAAAGTGTCTTCTCCAGCAGTAACTCATGTTGATTTGAGTCCTTCAAGCTCCTCCGAAAGGCCTTAAAAGATGAGAAGTCTTCAAGACATTTATTAAAAACTAACGAAATCAACGATTCTGCTCTCTTTTGTTTGTTTGCAAGTGTAGATTCATTAAACTTTGAAGATGTAGTAGAAGATCAAAAATGGAGAAAGGCCATGGATGAAAAAATAAATTCTGCTAAGGCCATGGATGAAAAAATAAATTCCGTTCACAAAAATGATACATGGAGATTGGAAATTCTTCTAAAAGACAAGTATGTTATTAGTGTCAAATGGATTTATAAAATTAAGAAAAATGAAAGAGGAGAAGTTGAGAAGTTCAATGCTAGATTGGTTAGTAAGGGTTATAGCCAACAATAAGGAATTGATTATGATGAAGTTGTTGCTTTATTTGCTCGTTTAGAAACAATCAGATTAATCAAGACATTAACAAATGGAGAATTTATCAAATGAATGTCAAATCAGTATTTTTGAATGGGCACTTGGAGGAGGATGTTTATATTGAACAATCTCTTGGATATGTTATCAAAGGTCATGAAGATGAAATGTTGCAAGCACCAAGAACTTAGTATAGCCACATTGATAATCACTTTGTTTAAAAGGAGTTCATAAAATGTTCACATGGATATGGTCTTTATGTAAAGAAAAAGGAGAATAGTGATATGCTAATTGTTTGTTCGTATGTTGATGACATGATTTTTATAGGAAACAATTCAGCCTTATTTGATGAATTTAAAAAGGAGATGACCGCAGAATTTGAGATGATTGATATAGGCCTTATGTTCTGTTATCTTGGAATTGAAGTGAAGCAATATGATGAAGGCTTTTTTGTCTCACGAAAGAATTATGCAATGAAGATTTTGAAAGAATTCAACATGGAAAATTGTCAAGCGGTGTCTACACTAGTTGAATGTGGAGTAAAGCTATCAAGATTTGATGATGGTGATAAGATGGATTCAACTATGTACAGAAAGCTTGTTGGAAATTTGAGGTACTTGATTTCTTATAGACTTGATATTCTTTATGGAGTTGGAATCATTAGTCGATATATAGAATCTCCAACTCTCATTCATTTTAAGGTTGGTAAATAGATTTGAGATATATTAAAGGAACTCTTGATTTTGGCTTATTTTATTCATCTTCCAAGAATTACAATTTGGTTGGATACAACGATAGTGATCGGGGAGGTGATATTAATGATAACAAGTACTATTGGGTTTCTATTTAGACTTGGAGATGCTGTATGCACTTGGAGTTTAAAAAAAAGAAGCAACCCATCGTATCTGTTTCAACAAATAAAGCAGAGTATGTGGCTGTTGCTGCTGCTACTTGTGTTTGTCATGTTGTATAGTTGAGAAAATTGTTTAAAACGATGTATATGCCACAAGAACAAGCTACTGAGATTTTTGTTGACAATAAATATGCAATTACATTGGAAAAAAAATCCTATTTTTCATGATAGGAGCAAGCACATAGATACAAGATTTTATTTTATACGAGTATGTTTCTTCACTAGGTCTATGATGTAGATCTCCTAAGTAAGTGGACAAATTCATATTTCAAGTAATGGATATATCATTAACAAGTTAGACAACTATTACAATCACGAATGGAACATACTCATTTGCAGGCTGGTGGATAAAACTTTTCAGTTGTTGAAAAGCAGTTCTAGTGATTATGTTACCAGAAGTACATTTATAAACTGGAAAATATAATATCATGGTTGATACTGTCCTATTAGACAAAATAGGCAATTTGACATGCAATTCAATGGAGTTTCGTGTGTATATGTATGTGTGAGAGGGAGAGAAGATAAAAGAAGGGAGGAGAGAGAGAGACTTATAAATAAATTAAATAAAAATAGTAGGTCTACATTTATAATTAAATTAAAATATTAATAATTTTAAAAATTAGTCCCATTTTGCTACGTCAGCACTACTTATGATGGGGGTTATACTTTAACGTTTTCTAAATATTAGATTTATAATTATTAACTATAAAATATTAGAGTTAAACATGCCAATTGGTGTAAAACTTATGATTAAAAGTGACCTTTTTGCCTTATTACTTTTATACATTAAGACATTAACAATATGATATATTTTATGATATGATAAAATATACTGTAAATATTTTAACTTTAAAAATAGACAAAAAAACCTTTAATTTTTAATGATATTTATTTAGTAGAAATACTTTTCTCTATTAAATCATATTTTTAAAACAATGTAAATTATTTATCATAAATTATTTTCAATGAATACAATTTTTGGGCCATATGAACTCTAGAAAACGGATCTACTAAACATCACTGTTTTCCGTATCCCCTTCGTGTGTTTTCACCTTATCCATTAATGACTTATAACACCGAAAGTTGATGCAGGCCTATGCATGTGTCCTTGCTTTGAAATCAAAGAAGCCAAAATGCAAACACCGTACAGAATGTGAAGTAGGATTTATGGACCATGAAGATGATGTTATTCAATATTCTGAAACCCGGATCGGTCATTGGACCGATAGCTTTACTGCCACCGGTCGAACCGGTATGACGTAATAATTATATTTAATTATATATAATATTAAAAATATTTAAAAAAATAAAAAAAATAAAAAAAATTGTCGAACCGGACCGGTCCGACCGGTCAAAAACTAATCAATTGACCAGTTTTGACCGGTTCAGACTGGTCCGATTAAATACCGATTTTGAGGGATAAACCGAATCAGATCACTGACTAGTCACCGATCAGATCGGTCGGACCGGCCGGTCCGGTCCGAGTTTAAGAACAGAGATGTTATTGGTTATAAGATTGAAGTGTTTGCAACGTCCCCAAACTTGCGTGAAACAGAGACACCGCAGTTGGACGCAATTGAAGAACGACAAAGAAATCAAGTGCCTAAAATTATGGGGAATGAGATAAAGGAGGAACAAAAAAACTCTCTTAAGTCAAAGATATCAGATAAAAAAGCCTGAACGGTGGAAGAGGATAGGTCCTTCAGCCTCGGGGAACGCACCCCCAACCCAACCCCAGTTGTTTTCCACCACTTTCGTCGATTTTTTGAATTATGACCCATCATCACTGTCTAGTATAATACCATACGCGCCCAAACTGTAGACTTTGTCTCGCTTAAGCCTCTTGCTGAATTTATTTGTTCCATGTTAAAAGGAAACCTTCCTAAATCCTAATCCTTTCCTGGGAGTTTGTTGTTGTATTCCAACGACAAGAGTCCAGTAACGCGGTCGTTGTCCAAAAGGGTATTCTCGTCATGAAGCACAGTTGAACGTGGAACTATTTTCAGTCTGATGTTCAGTTCTACTTAGTAACACCACCGGATGCTCTCTCTCTCTTTTTCTTCCTTTCTACAGCACAAAGGAACCTCCAAATGTATCTTTTGAAGGATACCTCACCGTCTCTCCATTGTCTTTGTGTAACGATGTTATGCTATAAGCTACTGACACTTTCTCTTTTCCTCTCAATTCTGTTCTTTTCATCGTCATCATTCATTCGCTTCTCACATGCTGCTTCCTTCCCTGCTCTACCCGCTGCAGGTACACTTCACTCAATCACTGTGCCGGGCAACTCTTGGCAGGCAACCTTAACAAGTTTATTATGTTAGAGAGAAAAATGTTTTCTTTTATTGTCTGTCATGTTTCCAGCATCAGGGCACGAATATTAAAGCTTTTTAGTTCCTTGTTACATGTTTGGTGGTCTGTAAAGACTTGGAGTTAGCATATAATCCCTTTGTTTCCGACTTTATTTTTCTTTTTCAGGGAAGGTGAAGGAGGAAAAGTATGAAGTGAAGTTCTCATGGGGCTCTGTTGTGGAGGGACCAATTGGTGAACCCTTGGAGTCTGAGAACCCAACACTTCTGTTAGCTGCAAATAGGACTTGCAGAAAAGACCCTCTTGATGAGTTCAAAAGATATACTGGAGGCTGGAATATCAGTGAGCGTCACTACTGGGCTGTAAGTTCATGAATCAGTGTGATTAGACATGCTGACAATGATATATGGCAGGCCTTAATGTTGTCGGGCTTAAGAAATTCTGTTTGGGATCTTTAGGCTAACTGAAATTTTTGTTTGAATGCAGTCTGCGGGTTTTACTGCACTTCCATTGTTTGCCATTGCTGCCATCTGGTTCCTGAGCTTTGGGCTATGCTTATTGTTCATTTGCCTCTGTCAATTTTGCTGTAAAAGGCAGCCTTATGGCTATTCTCGAACGGCTTATGCGCTGTCTCTTATTTTTCTTATTCTCTTCAGTGTCGCCGCTGTGTAGGCTGCTCTCTCTCTCATACTTTCAACACGCACATACATTCACGCGAACTTTGTTGTGTCAATACTAATAGTCCATTATTTTTTTTCACAGCATTGGATGCGTTGTTCTATATACTAGTCAAGGAAGATTCCACAGAAGTACAACACAAACGTTAGACTATGTAGTTAATCAGGCAGATAGCACAGGAGAGAAGTTGAGGACCGTGTCGGATTATCTGGCCTCTGCCAAGCTAGTTGATGTTGATAAAGTTTTTCTACCTTCTAACGTCCAAACTGATATCGATCAATTGGAATCAAGACTAAATTCTTCAATTAGCATCATTGCTGACCAAACACTTGACAATGCAGATGATATACGAGATCTTTTGGATTCTGTGTGAGTCCAAGTTCTGTGTTTGACCGCTTTCTTGGTTACCATTGATCATGAAATGAATATGGTGCTATATGTGCAGGAGACTGGCACTTATAATTGTTGCTGCTATTATGCTTCTCCTCATATTTCTTGGATTTTGTAAGCACCACTCCCCCACTTTGTCATTTCCTTTGCTCTTGTTATTCAATATGCTATGTGCAAAGTATTGAAAAAATATGTGAATGCATAGGACTTGTTTATCCATATAAACACATTTTTTGGTGATACAGTGTTTTCAATTTTCGGCATGCAACTCCTGGTATACATGTAAGTCAGAGAAAAATATTGTGGACTTCTAGCTTTTTTTCACTTTCCTGAGTTTATTGGTTAAATTTTCTTGTGCCATACCCGGTACTTTTTGCAGCCTAGTTGTAGTTGGGTGGCTACTGGTCACGGGAACATTCATTTTGTGTGGAACATTTCTTCTTTTGCACAAGTAAGATTATAACTGGTTTATCATGCCTTATTTTTCTGTTTGATATCATGAGATAAGGCTCTGCACTAATAATACTTCTTAACCAAACTGATCGTATCTCCCATATATATTAGCCCCTCATGATGTTATGTATTTTTGAAGAATTTGTCGTATCAATGATTTTTAATCTACATAAGCCTCTTTCTTGGTCATTCTATATTGTTTGTTCTTTCATATAATTACCTTAAACATTTTCTCTGAAAGTGACTTGAAACAAGAAAGATGAAAATCTTGCCTCTAAATTTAAAAAGCATTTTAGGCTCTTGAAACAAGTTCGTTAATTTTCTGAGAAGGCTTTAATGTACAACGATCTTGACACTGATCAGTTCTGGTGGAAGTGTCCTTAAAAATTGACTATATGCTAACTCTTCATCCTCACTATCTAATCCATAAAGGTATGTTACTTCTATAGACTAACGACAGGCTTACTGCATTCAATGACATTCAGCATCTACTATTAACACCACACTTATGCCATCAGTTGCATAGTGTAGGCATTAATATCAAGAAATTCTGTTGAGTGTATTTAGATTGAAAAGAGAAAACCCTATCCACACATTAGATGTTTTTGAGCTTCATAATCCTGGAAACACAATATTCTTTCTGAAATAGTAGAAAGAAATTAGGATTTTCCAGTGCTATGCCCTTTCTGTCACAAATGTTTAAATAGCTATTACAAACCTTGGAAGCTGCTTCCAAGCCTGTGCTTACAACTCTCTCTGAGGAGGTTGGATTTTGTCATTGTTATGTAGCTGAATTTTTAACGTGTTTTCTTTTGCAATTGCTAGTGTAACTGCAGATACATGTGTTGCAATGGATCAATGGGTGCAAAATCCTAGTGCCCATACAGCTTTGGATGATATATTGCCTTGTATGGACAAAGCAACTGCCCAAGAAACCTTGTCACGAAGCAAGGAAGTTACTTCTCAACTTGTTGAGGTGATTAACCAGGTTATCACCAATGTCTCAAATATTAACTTCTCTCCCAACTTTGCACCAATGTACTTCAATCAATCTGGTCCATTGGTGCCAATACTCTGTAGTCCTTACTTTTCTGATCTCACGGATCGAGCTTGCACTCCTGGTGAAGTGGACTTGTATAATGCTACTCAGGTAATTCTCCTCTAGCACGAAAGGAATGCAGGATTGAATAACCTCTAATTTTGCAACAGAAACCAAGCTAAAATAATTCATTATCCCTTCCCTTTCTGGCTAAAGTTACCTGTTCAGCATGTCTTGTTAGCAATATATGTTATCTAGATACAGGAAAATAGGTTCTCATATTAAAGATAAAATGCTTCATTTAAGCTGTATAAAAAACCTGCATTATATAGGCTTACAGAGATGCCTCTTGTGGCGAACATTTGTAAAGCTTTAGGTGTTCCGGACTGTTCCTTGCTGCTAATCCCGAAAGAGAAGAATCAGGAGAGCTGTTTTATAGTTAATGGTTCAACTTGTGCAGGTGTGGGCCAACTATGTCTGTCAGGTTTCAGTCACTGGAATATGCATAACAAAGGGACGTTTAACCCCAACCTTCTACAACCAGATGGCAGCTGCAGTTAATGTTAGTTTTGCATTGCACAGTTATGGTCCTTTCCTGATTGAGCTAGGGGATTGCACTTTTGCAAGGGAAACTTTCGCTGACATCTGTAAGGATCATTGTCCCAGTCTTCAAAATTCCAGTAAGAGGATCTACATTGGGCTGTCGATGGTCTCTACAGCAGTAATGCTTTCTCTCATCTTCTGGGTTATATACGGGAGAGAAAGACGGCACCGGGTCTACACCAAGCAACTCTTAATTGGATCAAGTAAGAGTTTAGAAAGCGACAAGAGAGAAACCAACATGTGAATCTGTTTGCAGTGGTTGGAGAGTTGCTTCATGTGGTACTATTTTCATAGCTTTCTTAGGGTACTATGAGCAGTAAAAGGGGAGGATGGATTGGTCTTTGTAATTAGCCAAATGAAAAAACTAAAGGCAGCATTAGATGATGCCATATCGACTTGAGCTTTCGACTTCTTATAAGCTTTTGATTCTCCGACGCGTTGAACAGCGTGCAGTTAGAGTTGTCAACATCTTTCTCCTTAGTTTACCCATGGCTAAGCAATGCATATCCATTATAATAAAACTTATATATATATAGATAGATAGATAGATAGATATATAGATATAAATGCTTGTTTTAATATTACATGTTAGGTAAAGTGATTTATTTGATTTGATATATCACAGTAGTTAAAATCCATTCTAATACAAGCCATTCTAGCCCGTACATTTAATTATATAATGGATATTGCTGTTAAATAAATATTAAATTCTTATTTAAATGTCAAGTTTAATTTAATAAAGTATAATTTTCATAAATCTATATGATAGATATGCTGTTAAATAAATGTTAAGTTTAATTTAATAAAGTGTAATTGTCATCTACTTTAGTAAAGTATTTTGGACATTATTTGTATAATTGTAACTTATTTATAATTACATATATTCTTATTTGATATTGAATATTGAAAAACAAGAATTGCTGAAATTTTAAAATTATAAATTACAGAATTTTAAATTTGAAAAAGAATAGTTATGCTCAAATCAAATTGAGATTGATACTAAATGCCTATAAAAAGTTAGCCTAATGAATAAGTAAAGCTTATTAGGGATAATCAAACTTAAGTCAGAACCAAATTCTATTAAATTTAATATTATAGTTTTAAGCTTAGATACTGAATTCAAGTTCATAGATCATTGATAAAAGAGAGACGAATGGATAGTAATAACCAATCAGTAAAAGGATATGAAACCATTTTGTTTCAATAGATGGGGCAGTAAAATAGGTGAAATGGTTGGATTTTGCGAGTTGTTCCAGTCACTATTAAATGTGATTCCAAGAGCTGAACGAGAATGAATACCGTACAAAATAATCAAGACCAGACTCCTTAATGAAATGTTTAACTAATCCATTCCAAATCAACCAAATTGGTTCATTTGAAATTACTTGAAAAAAGAAATTGTCTTTGGTAAGTAAATTATATATAATATTGCTTTACTCTAGGAGGTGTTACATGTTATAAATGTTTTGTTTAAAAATCTAAACTCACAATAAAGTTGCACCAAAATATTTGCACAATAATTGAGTTTGCACCAATCGATTCAGTTTTATAGAATCTCGTGTTTAGAAAATAATCAATAAAAGAGAGAGAATGAATCAAAGATATAATAAAATTTTTAACTTTTATTATCTTCCACAATATTTACAAAAAGGAAAAATCTCTAAGTGTTGAAAGTCTTCATCAAATAAACTATTTATAAACAGTTAGATACATGGTGGCCAAGATTACAAGAAAGTAGTAAAGGTGCACCAAATATACTCAAAATATAGGATTGCACATTACCTCACTTTTTCATGTTCTTTGTTATGTTCTTCTATTTTCTCCCTTGTTTCAAGCCACTATCTTACTACTTTATCTATGATCTCCATTTAAACATGATGGTTACTCAAGTCCTGAGCAATTATGTGTATGATATTGATATACACATATGGTCTAGTCTGTTAGTAATAATGGTCTTTCCTTTAGCGCCTTTTACTATTTACTTTATTCAAACATGCTTATGGTCAAAACATCTAACCATAACCAATTTGATCAACAAACTAGTATTCCATCATAGTTAGCTAAAGCTCATAATTAATTGACGTCAATTTGTATAATTATCTTGGTTCAATTATACTTCCTTATGTCATAGTCTGCGGACAAGACTCATCAATGATTAGCAAAAATTACATGCATATATCAAGGGGATAACAAACTAAACTACCATATGAATTTGACGACTTAGCCAAAAAAAGTTGAAGGTCCTAATTGACTTAATATTTGAATTGCTACGAAGTTACGTCTTTCTACTAAGTGGATTTTGAAATTGACTTATTCCTCTACTAAATTAAGATTTTGCTCCTCTGATTCTTCTTATATTGATGTAACGTTAGACGATCAAGAATCTTATCTACCTACTAATCAGACTATTTTTTACCTACTAATTAGATTTTTTTTTTCCACAATAAGTGGAACTTTCTTGACTTTAGTTCTACCTTGATCTATTGTGTCCTTATGATAAGATTTAAGAAAACTAACATAGAAACTATAGTGTACACTTAACCTTTTGGATAGTTTGATTCTATATATCAT
>JANIJH010000008.1:23739420-23759364 GCA_024520975.1 Erythroxylum areolatum
GTTAAAATTAAAATATAATTTAATAAGAGAACAAAAAAATATTACAACATTTCCAATTCCATAACAACAAATAGGCAGGCAAGAGTCGACTGATGCCAATAATATATGCCACAAATTGAGGGATTGTTCTAAGCCGTTGATCGAAAAACAAATTAAATCAGATGTTGGTCATTGGTCTATTTCCTAGTGGAGGGTGGAGACCATAAGTGGATTGTGGTTTATTCCAATTAACAAGTGCCATATGTCCTTGTATTAGTAAGCCCTATTAAGAAATCAACCGACATCAACTTGGTCTATTTGCTCATCTCAAGACGCGGCGAAAGCATATTAAACCTAAAAGGAGGCGTAGAAGAGAGAGGAGGTGTAGAGCAGAGGCGGCGAAATCATAGCAGATTAAGCTTGAGAGGATGTGTAGAGCAGAGGCCAGATCTACACGATGAGTCGAGGTCGAGGAGGAGAACAACCGGGGCAAGGAGGAGAATCAGAGAAGACGACAACCAAGCGTCAGCGGCGGTGAGACGATCCAGACGTCGACGACAAAGACGGTGAGAGCAAGAGAGTGAGAGAGAGAGGGTGAGAGTTAGAAAGAAGAGTAGAAAACTAAATAAAGAGGGGTGGTAGTAGACTCGAGTCGGGGGGCGGGGGTTGGGGGTAGGTAAAAATTTTTTTTTGCAAATAAGACCTTTGGTTTTTAAAATTTTGCGAAATGACCCGAAATTTTCCGGTATATTGGGTACTGGTCGGTACCCAATGGAAAACCCCGGTACCAGCCGATATTTTTGGCCGGTACCGAGGTTGAGATCCAGGTATCGGTCTCCGGCCGGTGCGGTACACGGATCCCAATACATTGGTCTTGATACTCTCTCATAAGTTTGGAGACACCTTTGAACTTCACTAGTTTCCTGTGCATTAGCCTGAAAAAAATAAGGCTATCGTCTGCGAAGAACAAATGAGATAAGAAAGGACCTACATTCGAAACTTTACATCCCTGTATTCTATCTGTTGAAAGTGAATGATCAAAAAATCTTGATAAACCCTCAGTGCAGATTATGAACAGATTATGGCCATAAAGAATATCATTAAAGTCACCAAGGCATACCCATGGTTCCTCACTATACAAAGCCAAAACACGTAATAACTGCTATGAAGTTGATCGCCTAGATCAGTTAGGTTCACCATAGAAACCAGTAACCCTCCAAGCACCCACATTAGCAATATCTACCAAAGCATTAATATATCTATCACATGAACTAATAAGAGAAATAGTATTTACAGACTTCCAAATCAACGGAAGTCCACCACTTTGGCCTCTACTGTCAACCGAAAAGAAACCATCATAATGCAAGAGGTCTTTTATTTCATTGATTTTTGAAGAACTATAAAGAGTCTCAATAAGAAAAATTAAATTTGGCCTTTTAAGTCTAACAATTTCCTGCAAAGAATTTGCTGCTCGAGGGTTGCCAAGCCCTCAACAGTTTCAGCTTATGCAACTCATTTGTGTCGGTGGCCCTAATTCACAGCGCCCATCGTTGGTCCGTTTTTTAAACTAGTACCCGAACTTGTAGCATCATTGTCCAAAGTACTAGGCTCCTTTTTTTTCTTTGGCTCTTGGCCCATTCTTCTTCTTTTAGGGTCTATAATAGTAACACCTACATCCTCAATCACCAGATCACCTCCACCTTCCATATCCATTGCCTCGTCCATTTTCGAATTCCCTGATTCATTGCCAGCAGAATCCGCACCTTCCTTATCCGTTTGGCGCCCATTTGAATTTTGAACTCCACTCATTCCAGACGTACCAATCCCGTTCTGTGTGGACTCATCTCCCTCCTCCATCGTTCCCCCCCCTTAGCTACCGTGATCCAAGAGTCATGGGATTCTGGCGAGTTGTAGCTCGGATAGAAGACGTAAGTTTCCGGATAAGAGGACCATTGTTCTTGTTAAGTAGTAATCGGCAAAACTTCTCAATATGCCGTAAATATGCACATAGGAAACAAACATAAGGTAACTTCTCGAACTCCAAATCCACAATAAACCACTCCCTATTATCCTTCTTTAATCGCATTGATTGACGAATTGGCCTCCTTACATCTTGTCGATACCGCAATCGCATGAACTTCTTTTTCAGCTTATCATAATTCTTGGGATCTGACTCCATAAACTCCCCTAATACCTTGCCAATCTTCTCAGCCACATGCTCTGACATAAATCCAAAATGCAGACCATGTACTTGCACCCACAAAAGAATATGAAATAATGGGACCTCAAAAGGATGAGAATAATCACCCATCCTCTCCAACAACAGTATTTGGTTATCAAACGTCCAAGAGGACATCTTCATTACCCTACTCACATCCACTTCATGATAGAACTGAAATAAATACGTGACATCCTTCTTTTCATGAATCGTAACCCCCGTGAAAGGCCTCTGTAAGGATGCCAAAGTATGTTTTGTAGCGTTAAAGTTGATATTCTGATCCGAATGAAAGCATCCCACTAAATACATAGAATAATCAATTCCATCTTTCACGATCTCCTTCCCTTCAATCACCACTCCTTCATCCTCCTCACCTTCAACGGAAGATTGGCCATGTTGATAGAAATATAGCCTGCTATGATCGAACACAAGATAGGTAACAAAAAACTAAAAGAAATTTGTCAACGACAAGAAAAAGAAACTTCCTCATCGAGAGAGAAAAAAATCATCAAAAGTATTTGATTAAATATATATTTGTTAAATTATGAAAACATTCTATAAATTAATAATCAATAGCCCCAGAATAAAATTACTTTGACCCCGCCTCATCCCGAAAGAAGGGAAGCGTAGAGGAAAAGAAAAATAATAACTTGGACTCAACCTCATCCTCCATCCAATCCAGGCGTAGCCTAGACCTAGTTGCTTAGTTAATTTCTGGTTTTGGCCCTCCTCAGTCTTCCCTTGATCTTTGAAATAGGAATCATCCTCCTGGCCATTATGCCCGCCATCTTCTCTTCCAAAAGATCTCAGCCCTTCATCATCCAAATCCAACGCCTTTGCACCCGCTCCCAACCATCCCCCACTCCTCTACCTCGAATCAACTCAATTCCATCTTCCGCCAGGTGGCTTTCGCTTGTTGGAGCGGCCTCGGCTCTGGGTTTACTCTACTGCTCTTCTTCTGCCCATTCCCAGGACTCTTCTTTCTCTAAGACTAAGAGATCCTTGTCTGTCAACCATCACAGTCCCACTTCTGTGTACAGGAAAATGTCCTTACCCAATGACAGCGGCTCCACTTTTCTCTTTGGAGGTGACTGCTCATTTTTCTCATTTTTGTTTACAATCACTTTCCTCCTTTAATGTTCATATGGGTCGTTTCATTTTAGATGATTATAGAAGAAAGGTTTTCTTCAAGTACGAGAAGAGGATAAGGTTGCGAAGCCCTCCGGAGAAGGTACTTTTTCTTTTCTTATGTAGTCTGTCTGATTCAGATTTGTTATCTAAATACATGAACAATCGTTCGTATCGGTTTGTCTGATCGAGCTACCTTCCTAGGTTTTTGAGTATTTCGCATCATATCGAACACCAGATGGTGAGTTACTTATGAGACCAGCAGATTTGATGCGTGCAATGGTGCCTGTGTTCCCTCCGTCTGAGTCCAACCTTGTGAGGGACGGCTATTTGATCGGCGAGCGGAGACCAGGCGAGTTGCGATGTCCTCCTTCGGAGCTTTTTATGCTGTTTGACGTCAATAACGACGGGCTTATTTCTTTCAAAGAGTGAGTTCTTCAACATGTATGTCCTATTGCTCTTCTATTAAATCAAAGAAATTTATGGCACAATTGTCAATTTATTTTGGAAATTAAAGTTTTATGTAATTTTGGATGTAGGTATATCTTTTTTGTAACGCTGATTAGCATTCCAGAGTCGAGCTTTTCTGTGGTTTTCAAGACGTTCGATACTGATAATAATGGGTGAGCGCACTGTTATTTCTCTAGACACATGCTCTTTTACACGTCTAATTGCTAGTCCATTGCCCTCGGCCATCGGGAGTTTTTGATCAGCTTTGATGTTTACGGTACGTCTCAACTCTTGCTTAGAATTAGCCGTTATAATCTAGACTTTTTATGGGACTTCATGTAGGGAAATAGACAAGGAAGAGTTTAAGCAAGTGATGAAATTGATGCGAGCATGTAACAGACAAGGTGCTGTCCACAAGGATGGACTTCGTACAGGGTTGAAAGTTAATGGTTCTGTGGAAAATGGAGGTTTAGTGGAGCACTTCTTTGGAAAAGATGGAAAGGGTCGCCTCCAACATGATAAATTCATCCAGTTTCTTAGAGATTTGCACAATGAGGTAAAACCTTGATCTGAACATAAATTGTATTAGTTAAAATGTGCAGAATTGCTGCTACTTACCCATGTATAGACAGACTTTCAATAACTTAAATAAACAGAAATTGATTGAAAAAGAGCAAGAAATGGTGTTCGAGAATCTTAGAGATTCTTGGCAATATATTGTTTCTCCTTTACCTGGATTTGCTTTCCTGGTTAAGATCTGATAGAAATTTAGCCCTCAGAAAATAATGTCTTTGATGTTTAAGTAAATACATATAGGTTCCACTCTTCTTTTCTTTTGCAACATCTTAGCTGCTCTGATGGGAATTTAAATAGCCTCATCTTATTATAGAAATGTGGTTCATTTCATGTTGGCAAGATTGGCAGAGATGTTGCCTTCTCTCTTCAACCCGTCCAGCTATGACAAGACACTCCTTATGGATACGCACTTAAACTTGTGTCTTTGGGCCACTAATCTGTAAAATAGATGGCCAGAATTTATAGTTTTTTCTATGTATTTTATGGGTTACAGAGTTCTAGTGGAATTTTGAGTTCAGAACTGTGTCAATTGTCATTGTATTTTGATTTGCAGATGCTGAGATTAGAGTTTGCTCATTATGACTATAAGGTGCGGGGAGCCATCTCAGCTAAGGATTTTGCACTCTCTGTGGTTGCTTCTGCTGACATGAGTGATTTAGACAGGTTGCTTGATCGGGTTGTCAAATTAAATCTCAAGCGTGATGTTACATTTGAGGAATTCAAAAATTTTGCAGAGTTACGCAAAAAGTTGCTCCCCTTTTCTTTGGCCCTTTTTAGTTATGGGAAAGCAAATGGCCTGTTAACACGAGATGACTTTCAGAGAGCTGCAAACCATGTAAGAGATTTTGTTTTGCATGTTATTGTTAGCTCAGTTTGTTTTTATATTCTTTTGGACTATCAAACATTGGAGAAATATAAATGAGCTACTGCAATATCAAACGATTTTTATTAGGCTCCAAATATTCAGGAGCTTGCGGCTGTTGATTCAAGTTAATGGAGTTGGGAATTTGTTAGATGGAGAGGTATAAGTATCATTAGATAGGGTATCAATTTCATTGGTTAGATTGGAAATAATAGTTTACACCTAGTGTGCTATAAATGCATTGTGGAAGTCCTAGTGGTAACTGTAGTCTATTATATAACATACTAAAAAGGTCTTCTTGAAATGCTTAATGATTCTTTTTTGTCATTAATTGTCTCTGCATTTTTCAGGTTTGCGGCATCCCACTCACCGATAATGTGGTTGACATCATTTTCGATGTTTTCGATTTAAATTGCGATGGGAATTTAAGTGTGGATGAGTTTGTCAGAGTTCTGAATAAACGGGGAAGGGACATTAGTCAGCCTGTGGAGTCAGGCTTTATGGGAGTCTTACCTGGCTGCTTGAACTGATTGGGCGGATGCATCACTGATGAGCATTGAACTGGATGGCCCTAGTGCTTGTGAACCCATGTGTCCTGAGAACTGAATCTGTGGGACTATTGACTTTCTAACAACAGTTTTATACACCAATTTTGCAGTTGAATGAGGTGATAGGAAATTCCAGGAAGTTGTAAACCACGGACAGAGTTGTTCGCGAGCAATCAGAGATTACCTTTCTGTCAGTTTCACTTTGACTACCGAAATTGTGGCTTAAATCTTGAATGATGTGTTTTGGTGACACAGATGTGTATAGTTAAATCTCACATGTGGATGGATGCAGGGTTGATTGTTGCCTGACAATTGCATTGTAGCCCCCTTTCAGGTATAAAGAAAGCAAACGTTAGTTCTAATGTAGGATTGTATTGGATGATGGGTTTTAGCCCTCTCAAATCTTCTGTGCCAGCAACCCTGGTATAACTTTGCCCCATCCATCCTAACCATTCATTTATGTGGGTCAGCATCACATCTTGGTTTTAGCTTCGTCCTTTCCTTGAAAATACAAATTTGCAAATTTTCTCCGGTCACTTCCTAAACAGATGAGAGGTTGCAACAATGAAAAATCTAACTTCATAGGCACACCATGCTGTTGGTCTGTGTCTAGTACCCAAAAAGCATCATTTTCACGACCTCAATGCATGCTTTAGTATTGAGGTGAGAAGCAAGGAAGAAACAAGGGAATTAAGAACAGAGAAAACTTTGAACACAATCCATTACGTGAATCAATCTATGGTTATTGATATTCCAGAAATTTATCATTTGTTTATAAGTAGGATAAACAAGCACTGGTATAGTATGGACTAACTCCCATTGATGAAAGAGTGCCACCGACAAAAGCGAGCCACTTGATCTACAGTAATTAATCTTACTGAAAAAATAAATATTTTAATAAAAAAGATTTAAGTAGCAAAATTATTGAAACACTAGAGCATAATCCAATCAAATAAAAATGCTAATAAATGGAAGACTTGCTAATTAAAGAAATATCCTTTTCTGATTTTATTTTTGTCATTTTGTGGTATCGATTCCTCTTTCCATATCCGAAAAGGAACCGTCCAGGCGGGAATTGCATTGCCTCCATTCTCCACCTTTTCTGAGTAGCCGACTGCTGCTGTGGCCAGTACATGACGCGTACAATAGCTTTTCGATTACTTATACTTGCACTTTCTAAATGTCAGGTCACTGTGAGAATATGAGAATTTGCCAAAGTTCAACTGCTCCCAGCGTATACAAAAGGCTCATGCATATATTACATCAATCATATAATATATGCCAAGCAAGCATGGTAGAGCCTTGCCTCTCTAATATATTTAATTTATTAACTATAACAATTTGGCTTGGTAAGTTAATTTTATTAATGAGTTCATACATATTTTTATGCAATCTCTTATTCATACTTAAAGAGAAAATATCTGTGTGTTTTTTAAATTATTAAATATGGGAAAAATTTGTGAGAGCAAACCAACCCATCTAATTATTAGGCCACGTATAAATTGAAAATTAAAGTGAAATTATAATCTCATAAATATTAAGCGAAAAGAACAAAATTGGTTTCAGAGAATCCAACCCAAGTAAATGGTGCCAGGCTAGGCCAGCCCATGACAAGAGAGCAAAAAAGGCAAAGTGATAGTCACGTTCTAAAGTATTTCCACCAATAATTACTTCGATTTCTCACGCGCCACAATAGGAAAGTGACCGTTGTCATATCTCCTGACAACGTTGACCTTCTTCTGCATCGAAACCCTAGAAGAGAGAGACAGGGAAAAAACTGTTGTTTTGTGTTTTGTCTGTCTCTCTGTCTGCTCTGACATTTCTCTCTGCAACAAAATCTCCATTAAATATTCAGCTCAGCATCACATACTTTGATTTTTTGTATTCTACAGAATTCTCCTCACCTCGTCCAATACGAGAATCGAATTGTCCTTCTTGTTAATTTGTTATACCCTGATTTCGATTAAAAAAAATAAAGACACAGCAAGAATAAACTTCATGATGGTTCTGTTTTTCGGGTGACATTAAGCAAGTTATTGCTTTACAAGTTTGGTTTGTAAACTAGGTTCTTGCGTTTTTCTTTCCATATGATCTTTGGGGATTGTCCTTGGATGATTGGAGAAGAGAATACTGTTTAGAATCGAATTAACATTCGATCTTTGAAGGGCTTTCTTGTGTTCCCATAAATCTCTAAATCTGTTAGATGGGAAAGCCAACAGGAAAAAAGAAGAATCCTTCGTCGCCGAAAATTGGAGATACAGAAGTTAAGCTAAGCAGACCGTCGATGGAGCGTAACACCTCAAAGGCCTTCGATGAAGATACGGCAATCTTTATCAACATGTCACAGGAGCTCAAAGATGAAGGCAACAAGCTGTTTCAGAAGCGGGATTATGAAGGTGCCATGTTAAAGTACGAGAAGGCCCTGAAGCTACTCCCTAAGAACCACATCGATGTGGCTTATCTCCACAGCAACATGGCTGCTTGCTACATGCAAATGGGTCTAGGTGAGTATCCTCGAGCCATCAACGAGTGTAATTTAGCTTTAGAGGTTTCCCCAAAATATAGCAAAGCCTTGTTGAAAAGGGCAAGGTGCTATGAGGCTTTGAATAGATTGGATTTTGCATATAGGGATGTTAATAATGTTTTGCTTATGGAGCCCAATAATTTGACCGCGTCGGAGATTTTGGATACTGTTAAGAAGTCTATGAGGGAAAAGGGTATTAGTTTCAATGAGAAAACACTTGAATTGGCAACTGAGGAGGAGCATGGTGCCTCGCGACTCCGGAAAGTGGTCAGAGAGAAGGTGAAGAAGAAAAAGAAGGTTGGTAAAGTAGGGGAGAAGGGTACAGAGGATAAAGATAAGGTGGTCCTAGAGGACAAAATGACTGGTGTTGTTAAGGATAAAGTAGTTATGAAAACTATTGAAGAAGAGAAAGTGATCACTAAAGATGTTAAGGAAGAGAAAGTGATCGCCAGGACTGTGAAGTTGGTGTTTGGGGAGGATATAAGGAAGGCACAGTTGCCAGGAAATTCTACCATGGCATTGTTGAGGGATATAATTCGAGATAGGTTTCCTGGGATGAAGGGCGTTCTTGTGAAGTATAGAGACCAAGAGGGAGATTTGGTTACAATCACCAACACGGATGAGTTAAGAGTGGCTGAATCAATCAGTGATGCACAAGGGTCGCTTAGGCTTTATGTTGTTGAAGTTACTTTTGATCAAGAGCCATCTTATAAAGGGATGGAAATACCAGAGGATATGCACAAGGGTGATAAGAAACCAGTTATTGCTCATGAGAATGGGAATGCTGAAAAAGGTGTAGGGGTTGAAAAAGGTTCTACTTGTATTGATGATTGGATTGTGCAGTTTGCACGGTTATTCAAGAACCATGTGGGTTTTGGTTCTGATTCTTACTTGGATCTTCATGAGCTAGGGATGAAACTGTACTCTGAGGCAATGGAGGACACTGTCACAAGTGAAGAAGCTCAGGAACTTTTTGATATTGCAGCAGATAAGTTCCAAGAGATGGCTGCTTTGGCTTTGTTCAACTGGGGAAATGTTCACATGTCAAGGGCTAGGAAACGAGTGTTCTTTTCAGAAGACAATTCCGGTGAGGCTGTATTAGTACAGGCTAAGAAGTCGTATGATTGGGCAAGGAATGAATACTCAAAAGCAAAGATGAGATACCAAGAAGCACTGAAAATTAAACCAGATTTCTATGAAGCGCATCTTGCACTTGGGCAACAACAGTTTGAGCAAGCAAAGCTTTGCTGGTACTATGCTATTGGGAGTGACATTGATTTAGAGAATGGGCCTTCTGAGGAGGTCCTAGATCTTTATAACAAGGCTGAGGACAGCATGGAGAAGGGTATGCAGATTTGGGAGGAGATGGAGGAGAAACGTTTAAATGGTTTATCAAAAGTTGAAGAGTATGAATCCCACTTAAAAAAATTGGGATTGGATGGGCTTTTGAAAGAAGTATCTGCTGAGGAAGCTGTGGAGAAGGCTGCAAATATGAGCTCTCAGATACATCTCCTATGGGGTACTATGCTGTATGAGCGTTCTGTTGTGGAATATAAGCTAGAGATACCAACTTGGGAAGAATGTTTGGAAGTTGCGGTAGAGAAGTTTGAACTTGCGGGTGCTTCTCCAACGGACATAACCATTATGATAAAGAACCATTGTTCAAATGACACTGCACTAGAAGGTAAGGACGAGCTCCCAAACACTGCTCTTTGATATCTTTATATATATATATACGTATACATATATATATATATATATATGGAAGTTACAAGATGCTTCCATCTTGCAGTCGCAGGTCTGGGCTTCAAAATTGATGAGATAGTACAGGCTTGGAATGAGATGTATGACGCAAAGAGGTGGGAAATTGGCATTCCGTCTTTCAGGCTGGAGCCGTTATTTCGTAGGCGGGTGCCAAAACTTCATTATGAGTTGGAGCATGTTCAATCTTTTGGTTAGCCACTGGGTACTCATTAAGAGCGTTGGGCAAGTGTTTCAGTTTGTGTTAGCTATTTTAGCAAGTGCTACGTGGTATCAATTAAGATAGGTAAGTCAGTCTATTCAGCTTTGTGCATTAAAAAGTTAACTGTCTCCTTTTTCCTGCTTTCAATAATTTTATTTGTTGTTTATATGATTAGGAATACTGAACTTGCTGAATGGGACATAGACTTGGTTTACAAAGTATTCATTAAGAACTAGCCTTACTGTTTCTCCACTTCAAACATCCAAGGATTCCCCTGCTTGCCTTTTCTTCAATTCATTCAATCTTTTGAAGAATTAGATTGCACAGGATTTTATTTGTGTTGTTTGTGTCTAATGCTAGATTTTGATTATTTATTGGAGTCAACTGAACAATGAAAGTGATGTTCCAACAATGGGAGTCAAGCTAAATTATATTTTGGGGTATGATGAGTTCTAATTGTAGTTTGGTGATGACAAAGTGCTGTGGTTCACCATATCTGAGGAGTGTGAAATAGAACGAGTGTGAAACTGCAATGCAAGTTTGTATCATACAGAAATGCTGTTTGGAGTACTTTAAGCGATGGCGTATGGGTACATATTTTCTAAATGCTACTAAGAGGATTTGATATGCGTGTTCCTGAGTAATTTCACTCAGTTGCAGATCTGAGTACTTTGATCTGGGAAACTAAATGTAATCTGCCACTGGTCTGCTAATTGTAAGCACACATCAGACGTGGTTGGTGAAAAAGAGTAACTTCGTTCGTGCTGTGTTATAATTGGAGTGTAGTTGTAACATGAAGTTTGTGTAGCATATGTACAAGTTGGAATACCCGAGTTGCCATACTTAAGATTTCTCATGGAGTCTCTTAGTGATTCCTTCCACCAAATGGGAATGCTGTTATTTTTGCTGGAAATTTAGCTGTCACTTATCCTTTTTTGGCATAGTAGATGACAGAATTATACTTGGCCATGAATGGGTTGATTATAAAGCTGAAATGGGTTTTGATGATGTGAGAGATTTTGCAGAATTGAGGCAGCACATTAGCATAACAATTGTAGCAGTGGAACAAAGGCAGAGGCAGAGGAAAAAAGAATGAGGGTATTATTGGACAGAGATTAGATTGGAAAGCAAAATACTTGGGGCTTGCTTGGTTCCTCTTTGATTTTTAATTTTTTTTGTTTTTTGTTTTCAAATCGATTGATTTTTTTTGTGTGGCTTTCTTTCCTTTCCTGTTTTTATAATTTATGCAAACCAGTTTCAAAAAGATTGATTTTGGTTCTTTTTTCGATTTTGTCATAATTTGACATTATTATTAATTTAATATGCACTATGTAATTATTTAATATTAATTATGAATAAAATTATAAATAATTTAATTCTTAAATTTATTTTTATAACTAATTTGAAAATGGAAATAAATCTTAATTAATCAATATAATTAACTTATTTTTTAAATTTAATTTAAAAATTAACTACTATCAATTATAAAAGCATAATTAAATTAATAAAAATTAAGAAACTACAATAGAAAAGATAGTTGCTGAGTATTATGAATGAATGGTCTTTTAATAACGGACTTGTCTGGCACATGTATATGTATGATTTGAGGTTCTTGGTTATAAAGTTGTCTTTGGTTTGAGCATCATCTAATGTGGTTATTTGGAATTGCAGCCGCAGGTTTTGTTGATTGCGTAGGAGAAGGGGGAAAAAGCTTGTGGTAGTGTTTGAAGTCTGGGAATAGAGAAGATGGCCGCTGCCGCCTGCTACACGTTTTGAGTCTTAGGAATAGTGTATTGAGAGTGATCGATTGATTGATTGATTGATTTGTTGATTTGAAGAGAATAATGTAATGCCCTTTGCTTTGCTTTGCTTTGCTTTGCTTTGTAACATTGTATTGGTCTTCCATATTAATATACAAGATGTATTTCCTTTCATATTAATATATAAGCGTGGATTTTTGTTATTTGTTGATGTGTAAATCATTAACAACAGAAAAAGTGAAGAAGGCTCGAGCAATGCATGTTTGATTATTATAATAGTGACCAAACCAACGCACATTTAGACTCGACTCTCTCTCGCTCTCAGAGTCTTGTAATCAATCAGGAGAATTGGGTAAATCATCAGATCCCGAGTATGGAGAAAATTAGAAGGGCGTCACATGCTGGCTCCTGGTACACCGACAATCGTAGGCCTCTCTCTCTCTCGCTTCTTTTTGCGTCCTCCGTGCTTCCTTTTGAAACCATCAGTCATAACTTTTAACGCACGCTTTAAGGTTTTACAGTTCATCAATCTCTTCTGCAACTCCTGGATTTTGGGTCGTTTTTCTAAAACTGAGTTGGTAATCTCTTTTTTTTTTTTTTATAATGAAAATGCTTAAATTTGATTTTTGCTGGAGAAAAATGTTAGCTTGGTTGTTTTGTGGGGGAGTATGCAAATTTCAGTTTCACTGTAATTTGTTTGACGCTAGTGATGAGGATTGGGATTTTAGAGCTAATTGAAATAGCTTCGAATAACTTGTCTGTAGTCGGTTACCGTTTAAAGCAGTTGGTTCTTGTGTGCATGTGTGAGGGTCCGCTAACAGTGTTGTCTGTCAGCTGAAAAACTAGTCGAAGAACTCGATGGATGGCTCCGGGCTGCTGCGCTGCCTAAATCTCCTGATGTCCGCGGCGTGATTGCGCCGTGAGTTTTGAATTCCTGTTATTTTGATCCTGCATCTTGAAAATTTTTTATCAAATCCATCTCCATATGTAGAATTAATTTGTCTGTTTTGGGGAAGGGCAGGCATGCAGGTTACTCATATTCAGGTGCTGCTGCTGCTTATGCATTTGGGAACATAGACCCTACAAATATGTGGGTGATGCTCTTGTTCATTTGCTCTCTTTTCTTTGCGTTGGCCAAACAAGAAGCCTCCTTTCATAAATCTACTAGTTCATTTGAGCAAGGACTTGCCATTTGATGGAAGGAGTCATATTTGTATTGAAACTGAGTCAATTGTTTTGCTTCCCACTTTCTTATTGACACTAGATCATTGTTATTTTTCAGTTCTCGAATATTCCTACTTGGCCCATCTCACCATTACTACACCCCAAAATGTGCTCTGTCAACTGCCACTGTCTACAAGACACCCATAGGTGACTTACCTATAGATTTGGAAGGTATTGCATTCTTGTACAATTCGGACTTCTAATATCTGATAGAGATAACATATTCAAAAGTGTCTAATCTTTTAAGATTTTTTCAATTTAGTGCCGAATATTTTTAAGTTTTCAATTTAGTGATAAACTTTTAAAACTTGTATAAATCAAGTCAAAAGGTTATTTTTGATGATATAACATGCCCACTAAATGTCATGTAAATGTCTATTTACTAGCCACTTCAACAAAACCTAACGTTTTGAACTGAATTGTTAAGGTTTTAACAAGTTGGTTACTCAACTGAAAATTTTAAAAGCTTGAGCACTGAAATAAAAAAAATCACAAAAGATTGAGCACTTTAGGATTAGTTATCCCTATCAAATGATAAAAAATGTTATTCTCTTTTACTGTCTACGTCATTGCTATTGGCTTGTTTACTTGCATATGTAGTTGTTTGCATATTCCTTTCGATAAAAGATCTTAATGAATTAAAATTCAGTGAGAATATGGATGGGGGTATTATGTTGACCATCTGTGCTTTGGCTTAATATTCTAGATTATATGTGAGTGCATTTAGTACAACCAATGGCAAGTAAAACTTAGGTAGGTACTGTCATACCTGCGTCTTAGTGCAAGGAGATATGCTCCTGCGTTATGCATCAAAATCTACCCAGCTTTCCATACTGTACAGATTGACTATGCATTCACTTGAGATGAGAAAGTAAAATGGTTCTGCAGTTTGGACTTTGGACTTTTGAGGATAGATTTCCAATCACATGCGGATAGCTTATTACTGATCAAATATCTGTTCTTCCTTCTTTCAGTCATCGAAGAACTTAAAGCTACAGGAAAATTTGAGCTGATGGATTTACGTGTTGACGAGGCTGAGCATAGTATGGAAATGCACTTGCCATATCTTGCTAAAGTTTTTGAAGGGTAATTTATATTGTGTAAGGAAAATGATTCTTTGTTTGTCACTTACTCTTATTGATACTGGCACAGGCATCCAATCAAAGTGGTGCCCATTTTGGTTGGTGCTGTTAGTGCAGAAAATGAAGTCTCGTATGGACGATTGTTGGCAAAATATGTAGATGATCCAAGCAATTTCTTTTCTGTGTCCTCCGATTTTTGCCATTGGGGTTCACGGTAAGTTCTGTTTTGTCATCCTTTTTTTCCCCCCTTCTAGAATCAAAGTTGCAAAACTAACAAGTTCTCTTCAAACTGCTATAAAGAAGTGCATCTCATTCTTTTCATCATTACCTTTCCCACTCCTAGTGATGGTTGTTAGGGTTGCTTAAGTGACTTGCCCTTCTATGTAAAACTGGAGTTTCTGTTTTTGGATGCATGTGGTTTAATGCATGAACTATGGGGATCTCCTACATGTAGTTGATCCCAGTTCATGTGCGTGTTTTCAATCATTAATTTTGGAAAAGAAATCAGTCGCATGTTATTTAGAGGCAGTATTGTGTTTAAACCAGAATGCTTTTTGATGTTGATAGTTTTTGTTCGGTCTAAGTAATATGACATATCTTTTCAATAAAGCCTCCAGATCTGAACTCCATTATATTTGTTATTTGAAGTGTTTCTGATCTCACTAGATATCCTGTCCTGACATGCACTGATTGTGTTAGGTTCAATTACATGCACTACGACAAGAAATATGGGGCCATACACAAATCTATTGAGGCGTTGGACAAGATGGGCATGGATATAATAGAAACAGGAGATCCAGATGCATTTAAACAATATCTATCAGATTATGAAAATACCATCTGTGGACGACATCCAATTAGTGTTTTCCTGCATGTGAGTGTCTCATCATTTTCTGAATCACCGAATTTAACCTTAGACTATAAAAGAATATCATACATCTCCTTTTAAAAAGCATTTTGTTGCATTTTTTTGTATAGTTTGTGCTCTCTTTCTTTTCATTTTATTGATTTCAATTAGATGGTAATATTGATCTGGAGAACGGCTGTTAAGACTTGTTCACCCTGTGCAAGTACTGCAGCTTCTACCCCCAAGGTCATTATACTTTTGGGAAGGGGTGTTTTAGTTCAACTATGGACCTCAGAACTTGAGGGCAATTGCGGTATCACTGGATTAGTATCACCAGTGGCGGGAATAATTGTTCTTTAGTTCTTTAGTTCTTCTATTTATTGTATTTCATTTTCTAATTTTAACTACTATTCTATTAACTTCTCTTACTATTAAGATACTACAATGTTGAAATAACAGGCTGCCATAGGAAATTATAACAAGAGAAATGATAAAAGTGTCCTTTGAAAAATGTTAAAAGAGGACTAAGTTAGCTGAACGTGTGGAGGCGTAAAAGCTTAGTTATTCCTTTACATGGTTTGCTGTATTAGTCTCTACCAAATTAGAGAAGGCAGTTTCAATCACATAAAGAACAACTCTCTTCCAAGTCAGACACCTAAAAGATCTTCATCAGTTCATCTATTAGTGTAATAAACTTTGGTGCGTTGAACCTAGTTGATGCTGATTAGGTGCTGTACTTTCACCAGGTTTATGTAAACCAATAAGGGGAAATGTTGGCCATTTTTATTTTTTGTGGATTTGGCATTAGATGCCGTCCCAAGGATCCATTGAGACATATGCTAAAGGCTGAAACTGGCATGAGATCCTGCAATTTCTTGCTCGTTCTTGTTTTGATATCGGCTGTAGCATTCAAGTAATACTCGTGAACGGTGATGTTTGCAAAAGATGGACAATTTTGTCTTTGAGTTACCTTATAAGAGAGTAACTAGTTTTACTTATATTAGGAAATGTGTTGAAATTTTGATCCTAGGTTTTCTTATGGGAGCATCTGTTTGTTCATATCAACGGGTCCTTTACATTTGTTTGTTGACTTAATTATATGCGTTTTATTTTCAGATGTTGAAGAATTGCTCCACAAAGATAAAAATCAAATTCCTCCGTTATGAGCAGTCAAGCCAATGCAAAACTATGAGGGATAGCAGTGTAAGTTACGCATCTGCAGCAGCAAAGGCGGATGTGTAAGTTCTGTTTCTGCAAAAGCTTGGAATCGGGTGCTTGAAGCTTTTGCTTTCGTTGTGAAATGTTTAAACATTGAGATCTTTTCTTTCCATTTGAACCTACCAGCTCACCTCTGTTGTAGGTGAGTATCGGCTGCCAATAACACTAATAATGCACACTTTATCTACGCCCAAACCAAAAAGCATGGCTAATGATGGATAACAAATGTTGCGATTATACTGATGATTAATCTCAAAAGTTCCTTGCGATTTGTGGTATGCTGATGCCAGCTGCTGGGAAGTGGACCTTGCTATGGCATGTGACCAAATTTTAGTTAGAGAATGGAATGTCTTTAGAACCAACGATTAACGAAGTGCCACGGCTGACGCTTCAGCAAAACAATAAAATTAAATGTGACAAAGGTGACGGTGAAGGAACAACATATGATAAGCTTTAGCAATATATGATAAGCTTAGTTCTATCACTCTTGCTAAATCCCCTTTTAATTTAAGCAATGCACACTTGATATCACTTCGACTGAATCTTTAATTTAGAGTAACTCAAAATTTCTCGTAGCAAGAACACTTTGACCTTTTCACAATAATTTGATTGATGGGCCAAAATTCCTATTTAGACATGTATCTGAAAACTTTCGTTTCAAAATTTTCCTTAAAGGATATATAGCATCCTCACGAACCTCTTAAAGATTCCAGTATGATTCATACCACAATAATGACAAGTCTCTCATTGCAATTCTCATGAAAACGTATGGACGTATGAAATCATCAGTATATCCCTTTGACAGTAAGTATTTACAAAGTCGATCATACCGCATTCGTACAGATTGCTTCAATCCCTTTGTAACTTTATCATGTACAGGTGATGGGAGTTCGAATTATTTATTTCTAGTAGTTTAAATCCCTAGAAATAAATCCTTCAACGATTTCCATTTAAATGTCGCAATTTAATGATCCATATAGATACCCAAATCCATTAGTTGCATATCAAGACTTTGTTAAGCTACCAACTTATTAAAATACTACAAGAAAATTATAAATTAGTGATGAAAAATTACCAACGGAAATAATACCATAGTAAATTATCGACGGAAAATCAATTTCCGTTAGTAATATTGTAGGAAAAATTGCATTTTGTGATGGACAAAATATTCTCCTGTAAAGGATGAGGGAAATTATCCCGGCAATTTTTCCGACATAATATAGTGACGAAAGGGCGATGACCGTCGGTAAAATAGACGAAAATGCTCCTTGGCATAAATAAGCTTTAGGGTGTGCTAACGGAATCGTTAATCCATCGATAAAATTGAAAGTTAATTGTCATTGTTTGCTTCAACTTCTACGCTTTTAACAAAACGAAAACGATGTTATTTGATTTAACACCAAACAATGTCGTTTTCATTTAAACTAAAAGCTATTGAAGTCCAACCCCCTCCTCCATCATCATTTGCTTTTTTTCATTTTCTCCTCTCTGTCCCGTTAGTTTTGTCCTCCCTATCACTATCCTCGTCTCTATTTAAGGTGAGTTTTGTCCTCCCTTATGTTTTCTACTTTTTACATATGTGTGGATGAGTTTTATACCCATTTTGTGAAATGTTGTTGATGCATATTTTATGTTATGCTAGTAAACTATACTTGTCTGCATTTTACCATTATTGTGTGATGAATGACAATATACGGTGTGATGAATGATAGTATATAAAGAATATACAGTGTTTTAATTGTTAATTTTAAGTGATACGAGTCACATTCCATTTAGTCATTTTGTTTAAGATATTCTAACTATTAAATCGTTCAAACTTTTGAGATTTTTCTATCGCTAATGTGTACCTTTTGATTAGGGAAACAAGAGTTCATTCTTTATTATGAATTGAAACATTTATGAACCATCTATCATATTGCTTATGCTTTGTTATTTGTTATATGTTGTCTTCAAAATCTATTTTCGTTTGAGTTTTGGTCACTCGTTATTTTAGATTATATTGGTCAAATCTTTCAACTATTAGTGTTGCTTCATATTTCTTGTTTAGGCATGCTTTTGAATCTCAATTTTCCTTTAGTATTTAGTCATTTGTTTGAACTAGCTTAGAAACGTGATATAAAGATGGCTAGTTCATTGTTCATCATTTTCACTTGCATTGAAGATGTTAGGAATTTGTTTTGCACCATATGAAAATGGCTTGATAATAATGGGATTTCATAAAGGCCAAAATCTTTTCACATATATTTTATTTGCATAATTGGATTTTAAAAGCTTGAACAAATTTTAGATTTCGATTTTAAAGTGGGTAACGCTTAAGGTTTAGTGATTTGGTACCTAGGGCTTTTAATGATGAATTTGGTTGAATATTTAACTTGGATAATTTGAAATTAAATATAGGCTAGATGAATTAGGCTTTTATTTTATTCATTTACCATTCTTTATTAAGACTATTTCATTTTTTATAATTGTGATCTCTCACTTCTTTTCCTTTCCTTATTTTGACAATGCATTAAACTTTTCATAAAAGGAAGAAAAAATGCATCACATATAAACCTAGAAATACAAAATTTGAATCCATTTGTTTACGGTTAACAGAAATCCTTAAGAATCCATCAATACTAGGAAAAATATCATGTTGACTTCAAGAAAATCCTCTTTTAAACCTAAAGACTTACATTTAGTCTCTAATCTAGAAAATTCACCCTATTTAAAAATATATCATTTCATTTGTCTAACTAAAAGGTTAAAGTTACTATTATTCTTCCCTCTAAAAGTTACTTTGTTATTTTAAATTCATGTTCTTGGTTATTCATAATTGAATTTGTTTCTGTAAGAAAATTTTAAGGTGTCGGAATAAGCTTCCTAAGATTAAGAACATCAGTTTTATTTGGCAAGTAAGATTGTTGGCTTCTCCTTTTTCTATTAGTCATAATTATTTCCTTTTTAGAATATAATGCATATTTAGTTTACTAGTATTAATGTCTTTGTTAATATTTCATAATATTTTTAAATTTTGTGAATTTTTTGAATGATTCAAGGTTCAAAATACACTTTATTCCTTTGTGTTTCCTCATATTGATCTTTTAAGCTTTATTTTTATTTATTTATAGTGCATCATGTTATCAAGTATTTAGTTTTTGAAAATTCATTTTTATGTGTCATCCACTAGTTCCTTATTTTTAGTCTTTCATAATGATAAAAAATGTAAAGCTTTAGAGATTAATATTGTAGGTTTTTCATATTATTTATGTTCAGGTTTTTATTCACTGTTCTTTAGGTAATCTCTATAATGTTATTATATTTTATATTAGGTTTTACTCATAAGCATATTTTCATTATGATATTTATGTTAAATTTGATCATATTTGGTTTATGTATGGCCTATTACGAATTTTTATATGTAACATCCCGTTACTGTTAGCAAGGGTATTATGGTAAATTGGGACAGACTGATAGGTTTCATTACGTTCACTGACTGAGTATGTTATTGGCCTCTAATTATAGAGGAACAAGTTTATTGCATATGCATTTATCCATAGGTACATGCATTCATGGTTTTCCGGTA